>CM066234.1:13248279-13758248 GCA_033675125.1 Athetis lepigone
TGATACAATTGAATAAAACCTACCGCCTACTGACTCCTAAATAGGAAAACATTAAAGTATTAAACTCTGCTAAAACTAAATTAAACTATAGAACAAAGTAACTGAGTCACCAGTGGTTCGAACGAAAAATTACTGAACTACTGGGATTATAGCAATAGATTTTAGGCATTGTACACACGGTGTCTTTTGTACCTGTCAAAGATACTCAACAGTTAATTTAGTCGCGATTTAAAACAAGGCAACTAAAAATGTGTCAATTTACTTCAATACTGGTGTCGATTCCCTTGTTCACATAAACTAAATTTTATATAAGTTCAGTGCATCATTTTCTTACCCTGTCATTATGAAAGGGGCAGAAAATAAAATATTAGTCTAATCCTGTCAAATTAAGATACTTTATATATCACTCACTCACTAAAATGCGTCATTAACTTCAGGTGCTGTCTAATTTGACACGGACTAAACTAATGTGTATCTTTTAATAAATATTCCTATTTTTAATGAAATAAGAAGAGAAAAATGCGCAGAACTTTTGTGTACAATGCAATCAGCACCAATACCTCCTACTACTTATCGAGGTGAGGACCTCTTTGGTCCTCAGCTTGATAAGTTTAACAGGTGGATAAGAATGGACGCCGCGCGAATAATTTGCTTTGTGACCGAAACTTTAGTTAAGGCGCTGTCCATAGCAAACACCTTGTAAAAGTCTAGATTTTCGTCGCGAAGTTAGCCGTATCTATACATACCACAAGCCAGAAAAAAATACAGTGTATAGTCTAATATATAAAGAAAAGACTTACACAAAAACAATTCACAAATGTGGTCTAGTACTACGAAAAAAAAATGTTCAAAAAGACCTCGAAAAAAAGTTGTCATCTCTCTAAATTTTTAAATTTTTCAGCGACAACCATCATATTTTTTATATCTATAACAAAGAAAATTATATAAACTAAAGACATACCTAAAAATTTTGAAACACAAAACTGTATTTATTTAAATATTCAAATAAAACTGCAAAATTACTCACATTTTTGCGGATTTGCTAAAATATTTTCGACCTTATTTCTATCAATTCGATGCACCACCGCGAATAGCTACTTACCGCGCCTTAAAGTTAAAAATATTATACAAAAATGAAGGCCACTATGGCCAAGTAAGAAACTAGATGAACAATAATCTATAGTCTCCTTAACCTAGAACAGTGACGCTGTTTGATGAAATGCCTATAAGTTGTCAATGAAGTATGACGGTTAGCACCGCTACTGCCGATCCCCCAAGTTGAAGGACTGATGGTGATCGATCGACATTGCGATGTTAATGAACTGTGCCAAAATATTTGGGTTCTGTCTGGGAATTGTGGAACACAAGATTTCGCGAATTAGAGTTTTTTTTTTAATTATTATTGTGCTCTGGGCCGCTCAGATTGTCGTGATGGCCCAGTGGATAAGGCGCCCGCCTCTCATGTAAGAGGTTGCGGGTTCGAATTCGGGCAAGTATCAATGTGACTTTTTAATTTTTTTTTCAATTTATATGTACTTTCTAAAGTTTATCTTGGACATCACTGACATCCCGTGCCTCGGAAAGCACGTTAAGCCGTTGGTCCTGGTTGTCATTCGTAGAACTTTGACAGTCGTTACGGCGATTCAGAAGCCAGAAAGTCTGACCAGTCGAACCAAAAGGTATCGTGTCGCGTAGTTACTGGGTTGTGGAGGTCTGATAGGCAGTCGCTTCACGTAAAACACAGGTATCCAGCTGAATCCGGTTAGGCTGGAAGCCGCCCCAACATAGTTGGGAAAAGGCTAGGGAGATGATGAGTGCTCTGGGCCGCTCCAGTAGGTCACAGCATAATGTTATATAACCCATAAACTTCTTCGATAAATAAGCTAACCAACGCAAAAATATTTTTACAAAACTGTGAAGAAATTCCTGGGATTCTTTCACCTTATTTCTTCTTTTTCTTTCAGCTGCTTTAAAACGTTAACATTTCTATATTCCTACTTTTTTAGACAGAATAAATAAATATAAAATAACAAACACCTATCTACATCTATAACTCGTTCCTTAGGTTTCTGTACAAGCGGATGCACGGCTACTATCCTCACCTCTATCTGACAAAATTTTTTTTGGGTTGCCTCGGATATAACTCACTAGAGGTAAGGCGAGCGCGAGATCAGCTCATCGTAGCCTGCAGGACACTCCGTGGCACTATTGACGCGCCCGACCTGCTTACTGTGCTGGCTCGTTTTTTTGTCCCGGACAATTACTGCCGCGGCAAGAAGCACAGAATGTTTGCTGTGCCTCAGTGTCGCACTGTTGCCCGTGCTCAGTCTCCAATACCTCGCACTTTGGCTGCACTTAATCGGTCATTCTCCGATTCGGCGTTATTTGCCTAATTACCGTAACCATTTTTATTTTTCACTGATTTACCTTAAACTCATTAAAATATGAAACTAGTAAAAAATACGGATTCAATAATATATGAGGCATGTTTTAATTACTGGTAGTTTCCTAGTTATTGAGACTTAAAAAAATTATGAGTACGGTAATTAGAAAAGTTTAACATCTTATGCCACGGTAATTAGAAAACACTGTCAATTTTAAGTAAAATGTGATATAATATAATAAAAATAACACACATTAATAATTTGTATACATCTATTTATATAAAATGAATCCCTATTTCCCTTTATCATCTTTGGACCGATTTCACTAATTCTTTGTTGTGTTTGTTATTGTTTGGAGAAGGTTCTTATGAAAAAAAAATTGACAATTAAAAGGGTACTTTAGAGTAGTGTAGGTTAGAGTAGAGTAGGGTAGAGTGGGATATAGTAGGGTAGGCTAGAGCAGGCTAGAGTGGGATATAGTAGGGTAAGCTAGAGACGTAGGCTAGAGTATGGTATAGTAGGAGTGAAGCCGCGGGTTCGTTTTCGCGTTATTTTCATACAGATTATTTACATTTTTAAATATTGATATATAAACAAACAAAAACATGTAAGAATATAAAAAACAGTAGCCCAACGGCATCGGGAACAGGGTCCCAGCTACCGGTGATCAAGGCTTCAGAGAGAAGAACTTCCTAACGATGCGAGCCGTGTCCAAAAGCTTCTGAATGAAGCCCTAGATCCAGCCATCTGACGAGAGCCTCCTTAGGTGTTGGTCGAGACTCTCGGCTATTAAACCATTGGTAGAAACAACTATCGGCACATGACCGTTGAGTCCACATTCAACTTGTCAACAATCTCGCGAGCCAAGTCGATACTTAATTTTTATTATCTTTCTCGGTCTTCACAAGGTTCTTGTCACGCGGGACCGTTACGTCAACGAGCATTACGCGCCGCTCCAATCGATCCACCACCACTATATCAGGCTTGTTTGCTACAACAGTCCTTTCAGTGATGATGTATCGACCCCAGTACAATGTGACATTGCCATCTTCAGATTCTACGAGGCCGTATCTCAGAGCAAGTTGCTGATTGATAATTCTGGCTACTAGGTTGTGCCCATTCAAGTCCTCTTTGTTAGCAAGACGAGAATAATCAGAGATAGTGTGTCGAATCGTTCTCCCGGCAGGTGACACGCCCGACTTAAGTCAACCGTACCATCTTTCACAATAAATTCCCGATAATTCTTCGTCATGATATCCTCATCCATAATTGTACAGACAAAACCTTCGGTTTCCCCAAATAGGTCACCAAATTGTAGCTAGTAAACTGACACTAAAAAGTCTACATCGGGCTCATGCAGGTCCCGGAAAAACCGCCCGTGTAGCGCCTTACTCTGCCATACTTCCTCACGATCCTTTGCCTCAAGCACTACAAGTTTGCGCCAGTTCTCTTTAGTTAAGGAGAGCGGAGTGAGGTTCTTGAACACAGTGACCATATCTCGGATTCTCGGTGCTGACGAAAGGAACCACGTCAGCTTTAAGGAAATATTCCCGGAGATACAATCTCTCGGTCTCGCGGTTGAGGAGAGACTTAGCATTAAGGAAGCCTCGTCCTCCACATATCCGCGGGATTATATATATATATCCCGCGGATATGCCTCATCAACTCATCACTGATGATCGCGGGTGATGCTCAAGCGCGCTTTGCATGTATATTGACTTCTGTACCCATCTATTTTGAGGCTACAGTTAGTAAATAAGAATTAATTTTTCATACAACGGTAATTATAAACATACGGTAATTAGTATACGGTAATTAGAAAACGATAGATTTTCTTAAAAATTTCGGAAACCAACAAAATATGCAAATAATAGCTTATTACAACGTACGGAGGCCAAAGTACTGCCTCGATTTACATGATCAACTTGGGTCTAACTTAAAAAATCAAATTTATATAATGTGAAACGGTCATTAGAAAAGTTTGTAACCAAGGTTACGGTAATTATATACAAGAGCGCTTTATTAGCGGTACACTAATGTTAGAGACGCGCAACTACTGATGTTTCGCGGTACACATGGAGGAGACGAGACGCGTTCGGAAGTGGTGTGCCAAATACTGTTTTTTAGGGGTGTGCACTCGAGAACAGAATATGTCACGGTAATTATAACTTTCCATCGGACATCCGATAATTTAACGATAATTATTTATAGACTGGTTCTAGTAAGTCAATATTTTACTATGCGATACACGTTGTTTAACACCATTTAAAATGTTGAATAGATCAAAGTAAACCTGTAAGTCATAAAAATTACAAGTAAGTTTTAACATTAGGACAGTATGCGGACACGTTACGGTAATTAGAGAACAGAGGTTTTTGAACTTAGATTAAATTAATTTAGTCTTAAATACTTTAAACAGAAGCCTGTGTTTTTGTTTATAGCTAGATAGGGATGCTATCTAACATATAAAAAATATTGGATGATTGAATATGATAAAAGTACGGATTATTCAAGCCCGGACACGTAAAATTTGCTTATCGGAGAATGGCCGTAATGATCTCTTGGATTTATATCCAACAAACGATTTGTTTGCGGATGAATGGAAGATGATTTTATTGGCATGTCAGAAGTATAATTGTGAGAGGGATTGATGTGAATGTGGTCAATAATTTTAATTTTGTTTAGTTACTGTAATTGGTGTAATAGCCGTTGTAATTATAATAAAGTTTATTTATTTCTCTCACAATGTTATTGTGGCACTTTACAGTTTTTAGGGTTCCGTACCTCAAAAGGTAAAAACGGAACCCTTATAGGATCACTTTGTTGTCCGTCTGTCCGTCCGTCCGGCTGTCAAGACCCTTTTTCTCAGAAACGCGTCGAGATATCAAGCTGAAATTAATATCACATACTCGGGTCTGCTATCTCTTAAAGCAGGGAAAAAATCTAGTTTTTAAATCAATGCAATAAAAAGATACGGCGGTTTATATTGCAAATTTGGACATTTGCAAGGAAATCAAAACCTATAGGGTACTTCCCATTGACCTAGAATCATGAAATTTGGCAAAAAGCAAGGTCATGTAGCACAAGTAAAGGGAAAACTCCGAAAACCGTAAATTTGTAGTTAGTTCACACCAGGCGTCCGTCTGTCCGTCTGTCTGTCAAGAACCTTTTTCTCATAAACGCGTCGAGATATCAAGCTGAAAATAATATCACATACTTAGGTCTGCTATCTCTCACAGCAGTGAAAAAATCAAGTTTCTAAATCAATGCAATAAAAAAATACGGCGGTTTATATTGCATATTTAGATATTTTCAAGAGAATCAAAACTCAAAACCTATAGGGTACTTCCCATTGACCTAGAATCATGAAATTTGGCAAAAGACAAGGTCATGTAGCACAAGTAAAGGGAAAACTCCGAAAACCGTAAATTTGTAGTTAGTTGACATCAGGCGTCCGTCTGTCCGTCTGTCTGTCAAGAACCTTTTTCTCAGAAACGCGTCGAGATATCAAGCTGAAATTAATATCACATACTCAGGTCTGCTATCTCTCAAAGCAGGGGAAAAATATAGTTTCTAAATCAACGCAATAAAAAGATACGGCGGTTTATATTGCATATTCAGATATTTTCAAGAGAATCAAAACTCAAAACCTATAGGGTACTTCCCATTGACTTAGAATCATGAAATTTAGCAAAAGGCAAGGTCATGTAGCACAAGTAAAGGGAAAACTCCGAAAACCGTAAATTTGTAGTTAGTTGACATCAGGCGTCCGTCTGCCCGTCTGTCTATCAAGAACCTTTTTCTCAGAAACGCGTCGAGATATCAAGGTGATATTAATATCATATACTCAGGTCTGCTATCTCTCAAAGCAGTGAAAAAATCAAGTTTCTAAATCAACGCAATAAAAAGATACGGCGGTTTATATTGCATATTTAGACATTTTCAAGGGAATAAAACTCAAAACCTATAGGGTACTTCCCATTGACCTAGAATTGTGAAATTTGGCAAGAAGCAAGATCATGTAGCACAAGTAAAAGGAAAACTCTGAAAACCGTAAATTTGTAGTTATTTCACTAAAAAACAAATTAACGGAACCCTCGTTGCGCGAGTAGAACTCGCACTTGACCGGTTTTTAAACTATATAAATTCACATTGTGAGAGCTGGTGCCTGAAGTAGGTTTTAGAAAAAACCTGTATTACAGGTCACCAGGCCCCACTTAGTGGCATCATACAATTAAGCAGGCAAAAGATGTAATTCCACTAAACAAATAAAACAAAACAAAAAAAAAAAAATAATTAAGGAAAAGAAACAAATTAGATAACAACAAAAGCAGTCAAAGTGTGGTGAATGTGTATGTGAATGGTGGTGAATGTGTAGGTGAATGGTGGTCAGTCGATGTGTAGGTGAATGGTGGTTAATGTGTAGTGAATGGTGGCGAGTGTATGTGAATGTGAATGGTGGTGACTTTGTAAGTAATTATTTGAATACAGATATTATTTAATCGAGTGGAGCAATTTTTCTGTGTCCTCATAGGAAAGAGTTTTCAAGAAGTCAGTTACTTTTTGCTTACAACTGTGTTTGCGTAGAGAATAAATATTTAGACCCTTGTTAATAACATTATACAGATAATCCCCTAGGTAACAGTAAAACTTGTGAGACTGGCGTAAACGGAAAAATGCTGTACTGCATACAGTGAACTTTCGTCGTTTATCTTTCATTCGATCCGAATCATAAACTAGCTGCGAGTGCTTCTTGAGGACTGTATGCAGAACGAAAGTCTGTCTTATAGACAGTACATCCCACTTTTTGTATAAGTCGGCTGTAGGAAATCGGAAGGGGAGACCCGCAGCAACCTTGAGTATGGCACGTTGAGCTCTTTCCGCCTCTATCAAGTGCGTTTTAGCAGCACCTCCCAAGGAGATGATGCAGTAGTCAATAAGCGATTGACACAAGGCATAGTAGACCATCTTGATGGTATGACGGTTGGCTACATGTTTTAGACTCCTGAATATGTAAATGAGTTTGCGCAATCTCGATACCAGGACGTCTATATGTGGTTTGAAGCTGAGGAATTGGTCCAATGTAACTCCAAGGTATTTAATTTTATCTGTCCTTTGGAGAGTAGGACATACGCAAGGCTGGGAGGTTGACAAACACGTGTGAGCCGTTATTGACAGTGAGTTTGGGGGTAGGACATTCGATCGATGTGCAAATGCCACGTATTTGGTTTTCGTGACATTGAGAGTCAGCACATTATTATGTAACCAAGTAACAACCCCGTTTAGCCCCTCCTGAGCCACACCAAAGACCCCCTCCCAGCTGTCACCACTAAAGAAGAGAGCTGTGTCATCGGCGAAAGTAAAAATTTGACCATTATTAAGGTGAAACTGGCAGAGGTCGAGGATGTAGATCAAGAAGAGCGTCGGTCCGAGTATACTGCCTTGAGGCACCCCGAAGGTAACAGGCTCTTCGCTACTTACCATACCATCAATTCTAACTTGCTGTTTCCGGTTAGAAAGGTAGTCCTGAAATAAGTTTAAGGGAAGACCCCGTATTCCCATTTTTTCCATTTTGTGCAATAAGTGTGGAACAGAAACTGTGTCGAAGGCTTTTGCCAAGTCCAGAAACACCGTCAGGCAATTCCTCTTCTTATCCAAGTTCGTTATGACCGAGCTAACCAATTCATGTACCGCGTCATTGGTAGATTTACCGCGCCGGAACCCAAACTGGGAAGATGAAAGGAGGTTGTTAACCTCGAGGAAATTAATTAGCCGGTCGTTCATTAGGCGCTCCAGGGGGCTTAGCCAAAGTAACATCGACTCGTAGCGAAACGATATCTAAATTCGTCATCGTTTCTGAGATAACGACAAACATTTCTTAGCCAATGTAACACTATTGTCGCGATTGTTATGACGAACTGTTTTGTTCGTTAAAAACCAAAAATATTGGTTATGGTACCGAAAATTTTGCTGTCAGTGTCAGTCAAATAGTTTCAGATCAAAATCCGCGAGATAAAGTAATTTTAAAATTTTAATATTAAGAATAAGTAAGGGAGTGTCGTGACTAATCTATTTAAAGTTTTAATTAAACAATATTTTGACAGTGGAAAACCGATACGATTGTATGGACTTAAGAGACTCCGTCTCCTCTGAGTTTGGTTTAGATGTTTCTTCTCAGAGCAGTCCAGCTAGAAAACACCGACCCCATCGTTCGCTTCCATCATTCTACGAAGGTTAAGGAGATTGTGAAATATGTACGAGTCAAGACGAACTGGACTTTGAGAGTTGTGCAGTTGGAATCGCGCCATAACACTAATTTTAAGTCGTTCGTGGTGCGGGTGCCGACCAATCATCTGGAGACCTTCCTCAAAGAAGAGTTTTGGCCGAAGAGTGTCGTGTATCGACGTTTTCGTGGAAGTATACCGACCTCGCAGCTAAACACGACGCCGACACTTCGTGTGCAATAGTTTAGAATTAGTTTACAGTTTCTTTAATATGTATTAGTTTATGATTTTAAGTATTTCTATATTGTTTCTATGGACCTCAGTTGCCTGATAATAAAGGTTATTATAATTATTATAACAAATCAAAATATTGACGTGTAAAAGTGTTATGTATATAACCTATATATACCAAATGTACCAAATTTCATTCAAATCGGTTTAGTGGTTTAGGCGTGAAGAAGAGACAGACAGAGTTACTTTCACAATTATAATATTAGTACGGATTAGATCTAGCTTTCATGTTGGGTTATAGCCTATTGAGGTAAGGTTTGTCTTGGCTTGGTAAAGGCCGATTAATGTAATTTGTTGTGTTTAATATTGAGTTTATCAAGTGAGTTAATAAAAATATAAAAATATTTACTAGTAATTTTATTTATACACCTCTAGTACACCCTACTAACTATGAGATTGCGCATAGCCCTGCCTCGGATTGGTTAATTTTGGTTATCATTGGTGGAGGTGTTATGTTGTACTGTTGTACAGCATAAATAAATAAATAACACAGTCATCTGATCCCAAGCTAAGCAGAGCTTGTGTTATGGTAACCAGACAACTGATATACATGCTTATATACTTTATAAATACATACATTTTATAGATAAATTACACCCAGACACAGAACAAACTATCATGCTCATCACACAAAGTTTGTCCTGGGTGGGAATCGAACCCACGACCTCGGGCTTAGCAGTCAGGGTCACTATCCACTAGACCAACTGGCCCGTCATGCAATGCATGATCTTTACTACCTTCTAGAACCTCGGCTGGCATATCACTTGGAGGAGGTATTCTAGCATCTAATGCAATGTTGTGCAGCACACAACATGCATTAGTGGTTTTGCTCGCCATGTAAGGGTGATAGTGAAGAACTCTGTGTCCAAGGCTTCTTAAGGCTCGTTGGAGGTGTATACCTCCAACAAGCCTTAAGAAACAGCGCTCAATGCGAAATGGCTTGAACATGACGTCGTGTGTACATCTTTTCCTGGAGTCCCAGAATTTAATACAGGCGTCATCAACTAGGGCCGCAACTAAAAAAATAACAAAAAAATCTGAACATTGAGCTATTTTCTTCAGTTATCTACAGGGTCCTAGTGATCGCTAAGATACCGATTGATCGCTTCGACATCTCAACGATGACGAATGGCAAAACTGCCACTTGTCTACGCATTTGTATGAATAAATCGTTCGTGACATTCGTTTTCTTTATCGTTTCTTTATGCAGTTTGACATTGTCTAGCAATTAGCGATCGAAAACGTTTGATCACGTGACCTTTCGGAAGCTTATGTCATCTCCATACATTTTGGAGTTATCTACTTTCGTTATCGTTATTGAAGATGTAACATTGGCTAAGCCCCCAGAACTTTTGAGAGCGTTGGAAGAATAGAAATAGGTCTAAAGTTATCGACACAGTTCCTGTCACCACATTTGTGTATGGGTTTTATTATTGCTGATTTAAACGCCTGTGGAAATGTCCCTGTAGATATGGCGAGGTTGCAGATGTGGGTAATAGCGGGGGACAGAATGCAAGCATATCTTTTCAGTAACCGGCCCGGGATCTGGTCAGATCCAACAGCACAATTATCCCTTAATCCTTGAACCAGTTGCAGGATTTCAGATTCGTCCGTAGGGAGCATGACCAAGGAATGGAGAGGAGTGGTTACCGCGAGATTTTCAGCTTTGTTTCTGGGGGGGAATGAATGAGAAGTGATTTGCTCGGCTAGGTTGCGTCCAACGTTTGCAAAGAAACTATTGACTTCGTTGATACTCCTTTCCGGGTTGACGCTTGAGATGAGACAGGAGGAGTAATCTGTTACCCTTTTAGATCCGCTAATCTGTTTTATAACATCCCACAGCATCTTTTTGTTGCCACTTGCATTCTCAATCTCTTGTTTTTCATAGTTTCTTTTAGCTTTTTTTCAGTAGTGAGGTACAAAAGTTTCTATAACGCTTGTATGTTGTGAGAAGTACTTCGTTCTTTGGGTCCCTTTTCGACTTTTTATAAAGATTATCCCTATTGCGCATGCATTTTAACAGCCCCTTTGTAATCCACGGCTTACTGACTAGTTTCCTTCTAGGAATTTCTACTACTTTGGAGTTATCTTTTATAGCCTTTGCCAGACAACTTACTAGCAAGTCAGTTGCTTTATTTACATCGCTGCAGTTTAGTATAATTTGAAAATCTATCTTTCGTATATCTAAGTCTAGGTTATCATAATCAATACGGTGACTAATTTTATTTGAATACTCTAGCTGAGACTTGTGAGCAAGGTCAAGGCTAATGGCCACACTCTCATGATCTGTAATCGATGATTCGACCACAAGGCAAGTAGCCTTTTATCTAGTCTTAACCATGATGTGATCCAGACACGTTTTACCATGGGTAGGTAGTACATGAGCTGGCAGCATACAGTGACCAGCCAGGACATTAAGGTATTCGTGAGAACGTTTATCTGGGCTGTCCATCACTATATCTATGTTTATGTCACCACAAAGTATTATGTTTTTGTAGCTGCTTAATGAAGTGAGGAGTACATCGAGGGCGTTAGTAAAATTGCTAGTGTTATGTTGGCCGGGAGGGCGGTAGATTCCAAGGATACAAGTGTCTGAATTTAATTTGAGTAATAGACAGTTTGCATCACTAATTGGTGGTTCTTCAACTGACACTTTGATTTGTTTTTTGTAAAAAATAACGACTCCTTCATTTTGTGTCTTATTCAAATTAGTTGATGCGTAGTTATAATTGTCAAGGATAGGTATATCTTTGGCTGACCGTAGCCAGCATTCCGAAAGAACCAACACGTCCCATGCTATATTAGACCTATGCAGAAGTGTAATGAAGTTTGGCATGTTGCATGCAATGCTACGTATATTTTGAGAGAGAATGTTGAGATGGCGATTACTATGATTTACATGGGTTTTTATATCATCTATATCACATCTAATAACTTGAGCCACCGACAAGGAATCCAGATCCGAGTGAATAACTTCAATATTTTGCATCATATGCAAACTATTATTATCGAAAGATGCGGGTCACGTTTATAACGTGACCCGTTAAGTATATTTTGAAGGTGGTTGTCACTCAAGTCTGGTATGTCGGTGGCTATTGCTATTATAATGTTATGACGTGAGATGATAAGTGGAATCGGATGACGTTTAAACAGACAATTACTATTGATGATCACAGCTCGATTTACTAAATCTTGATTCAAAAAGTGCGTTGTGTAAAATGCGTGTGCATTTGGTGTATGTGGATTGCGTGTAACATAAGGTTGTGTACGTTGTGTGAGACTGCAATTAGGTTTAAGTAAAGGTAACAAATAAGTGTAAAAAGTAAATTTAACGAACGGCGTAATCCAGATTATAGATAATGACAATGCAAGGCTATTTTTAATAAGTACATTTACCAGTCACAAAATGAGTTTGTTTAACTCAGACTCATCATTAATACGCACTGGCGATGACCCTTCTTCTTTCTTAATGTAGACCTTTCCGTAGGACGTCCAGGCCGCAACAAGCTTTTTATCCTTGACATTTAGGCGCGCAACATAGAACAACCTTTTTGATTTGCTTGATAAGTACTCTGAAATATACAGTGTGCGTAAATCGCCCGGGATGTTAATGTGTTGCGAGTTCAAACGTGGTTCCTGAAGTTCACGTCTAGATTTATTAAACGAGATGTACTTAGAAATTACAGACTCTTTCCGCATTGTTGTAGTAAATTCTACCACTACGGCTTCGGACTTTGAGCGGTAGATATCTCTTATCTCCGACCCTTCGATTGGTGTCTCAAGTCCCAGTGCTGAGCCGAGGTTTTGAACTAAGTTGGAGAATACTTTTTTGTTTTCAATTTCCTGCTTAGGTAAGTTGCGAATTTCGATGGTTGTAGAGCGCGCATTCTTTTCGAGGAGGTCAATCTGATTTTCTAGGGTAGTAACTCTGTTTTTGTATTCGCAATTTTCCTTCTCTAGGCTAACAATTTTTGCAAGGAGTTCTTGATGTTGGGACGTGAGGGTTCCAATAGAGTTTTTGATCTCTTGGTTTTGCGTGGCAATAGTGTTCAAGGTGCCGCTCAGCAAATCAAACTTGTGGTCTTGTTGGGCTTTGAACTCAACGAACATAGATTTAAGTTCGGAGATGGAGGATTCAGACTGTTCTGCGTAATCTCCAAACGTACGTTTGAACCGCTTAGTTATGTTGTTGTGATAATTATCTTCAGAATCTGTTTTATTGGAAATATCGAGTGCTGAGTCCGAATTATAGTGAACTGGAGGATTTTGAAGATTTAATTTAGATGCAGAGTTAGGAGGAGAGCGCTGCACTGACATCTTTTAGTTGGGGTGGCGCCACCAGTCGCGTTCACTAGCAATGCTCCCGGTCGCACTATATTCGTCGCTGGAACGCCCGCGCCTACTTCGCTGTCAGAAGGTTGGTAGTACTGACAGCGCAGCGAAGATTGCGCGTACGCAGGACTATGGCCGTTATGACAGTTGCACAACTGCTAGGATTCCGTGCACTCGCGGGTTAGTCACTATGATATGGCACTTTTATATTGTTTTTTTTCGGTGTTTATAATTGTTTGTGGAGCACTACGCGGAGCCCGTGGAGGACCGAAAACAATTATTAGTGTATTTACACAACACCAAAACTATGTTTAGCAGATAAGTAAACGTATTGACAGCCGAAAATTAATTTTACGGAAGAACTAAGTAAGGGCACGACTTAACGGCTCAGTGCGTGTTCCGAGTTGAATTAAAATAAATAAATAAATAACATTCGTAAAAAAACTGTTATACATATTATTTATCTAAATCAGGTATTAACTCTTTACTTAAAGCACTAGAAGTAGGTTACCTGAATAAGATATCACTTCACACTTGAATATTCAGCTTCCGACCTGTCAAAGTAATCTGACATTAGATGCATAGAGATTATCTCTTAGAAGATAATAAAAACAAAACATGGTACGCATGGTACCATGGTAAACATGGTATTCATAGCAATGAATAAAGGTCATGATGTTGCGCCCTTCATTCATTCATGAGGTAGCTCATGTCTTTATGTAACTGCTTTTAAATAACTGGCTAGAAAAATACCTTTGAGGTTTATGCCCTTACTAATAATCACTGTGTAAAGTTATGCAATGAATAAAGCCTGTGTAACCATACATTTTTTGACGTATAAACCTGTCATAACTTTATGCAGCGTTTATTAGTAAGGCGCTCAGCATGGAATTGAAATACCTATTCTAGAGAATATTGAATTTGATTTTGTAGTTTGTTTTTTATACGGTTTTACGCATGTCGCGTCCGAGGCTCATGGAATGAGCACGTATTAAAAGAATAATAAAAACAGTTAAAAGTGCTTCCTTTTTATATTTATTAGTTACACTGTACAAAAGTGTTGGCCGGAGGGTTTTTCAAGCCCTCCTACATCACTTCACTCACACATTAGGTCCCGGAGATCTTTCAAGCCCTCACAGTACAATATTCATTACTTCATAGAAATATAAACACAAGTACCAGCTTTTTCCTCGCGTTAAAAAGAGAGCCTATATGCAGCCCTCCATTCGTTTAACTTCCTTAACTTAAAAATTCACGTGAATTCGTATGCAATTAAATGCAAAATCAAATTGATCGTCGCTCCGTTTAGTTGTGATAGACGGACACACACACACATTTTTCCATTTATAATATTAGTACTTATAGATTTCTACGAAGTAATAAATTAATAGTAATAAAAACCGTGTTTTGTGTGTATGGTTTTAATCACTACATAAAATAAAACAACGTCGTTTTCCGCTGTCAGTCTGTAGTAATGCTTAGATCTTTAAAACTTCGCATCGGATGTTGATGCGGTTTTTTTAATAGATATAGTGATTCCAGAGAATGATTTAATTGTATCTAGCTTTTACCCGCGGCTTCGCTCGCGTTAGAAAGTGACAAAAAGTAGCCTATGTTACTCTCAATCCCTTCAACTATCTCCACTTAAAAAATCACGTCAATTCGTCCCTCCTTTTTGCCGTGAAAGAAAGACAAACAAACATACAGACAGACAGACACACTTTCCCATTTATAATATTAGTATCGATGCATAATATAGTAGAAAAAGGAAGGAATTTGCAAAGAGATACAAATCTTTATAAATTCCGACCTTTTTACTATACATAATTTGTGCATTATCTAAACGTATTAAACAACAACAAGTAGACACGGGAGTCAGTAATGTCCTGGAAAAACTTAGAAAATGCATCATCATCATCCCCCAAACCTTTTCCCAACTTTTTTGGGGTCTGCTTCCAGCCTAACCGGATTCAGCTGGATACCAGTATTTTATTTATACGACTGCCTATCAGACCTCCACAACCCGGTTACTGGGCGACATGGTATCCCTTGGTTAGCCTGGTCAGACTTCTAGCTTCTGACTAGCCGTAATGACTGTCAAAATTCTATGAATGACAACCGTTACCAACGGCTTAATGTGTTATCCGAAGCACGGGATGTCAGTGATGTCCAAGATAAAATTCAGAAACATTGGTACTTGCCCGGGTTTGAAGTTTGAACCCACAACCTCTTTCATGAAAGGTGGGCGCCTTAACCGTTGGGCTATCACGACATTCTCCAGCTTAAGTTCCTAAACCAGTGTATATTCTGATTCCTAATAGGTAAGTAACCATTTTGTCTAACGAGTACTGTCAGATTTAAAGCTTACCATAATATCGTAGTCATGAGTCTAAAATCTGATTAATTCTAAAGTTACTCTTAAGTTAACATATGCTTTGCTATCAACCCATCTTTATTGGATTAACATAATAAATACACGGTCTCTGCGAGTTACAGCTTTGTATAATGTTCTACTTTCTTGAAATGAAGCAATTAGGGATTTTATTTTTATAAATACTTTTACACGTTATATTTTTTTAACTAGCCGCGAGTCTCGGAACCGGTGTTTCAACCCCAAACGGCTTAAATATATAATTCCCAAGAAGGTTATTATATTTGCGCTGTTTGAGGTTTTCTGCACTTGCAGCAGCTGCCCCAGCACAACACGCAGACCTAGGTAGGAAAGGACGCAAGGACATCAACACATGTGGCATCCCACACCAAAAGCCTACCCAACTTCCAAGGCATTATGGTCATCTCATCTGGTCAGCTCTATTTGGTGCCTACAATCCAACTTTTCAACAAAAAACTTCTAAAAATAACTTTTTAACCAAGGTTTCCGGTCTTCAAAAATTCAAAATTCAAGTCATTTATTTCACTTAGACCATTTATAGGCACTTATGAATTGTCACAGAGTCGGTCGGTCAGTCAGAAAAGTGACGCTAATTGCCTGTTCCAAAACGTAGATCTCTATTGAGAAGAATAGGCAAGAAACTCCACGGACACTCTTTTAAAAAAGAAACATGTTTTACAAAATCTTGGTTACATTAATTTTGGTGCTTCTATATTATGTGAAAACAATGTAGGTAAGTGAATAACAAAACAAAACACCATTAAAAACATATAAATACAAAAAAAAAGTCAAACTTCAATCATACTTACTTTTTGTTCCAGCCCAACTCCACAAGCAATTAATAAAAACGTAATTAAAAACACATGTCCCGTACAATTGCTGATCTTATCTCAATCGAGATCGAACCCGCTACCTCAAGGTCACAGACCATACGGCTGCGAGATCAGTGATGCAAGCCAATTTATTTATTGTCATGTTATTAATTGACTACTAATCAAATAGAGGAACTGTCAGCTATAGAAGTTGATTAACACATTGTTATTAGTAAAAATGAATAAAAAACAGCAATTTAATTGCATTGCAAGCCAAAAGCCTATTTTAGGGTTCCGTAGCAAAATGGTACAAAAGGAACTCTAATAGTTTCGTCATGTCTCTGTTCCTCCGTCCCTCCGTTAATTTGTCCTCGCTCTACAGCCCAAACGGTTAGCGCCAGAAAGATGAAACTTTGCACAAATATTTGTTTTAACAACGTCGACAAAGTGGTAATAAAAAAATAAAAATATTTTAGGAAAATAATTTATTAAGACATACATTTTTTTTTATCTAGCCTACGCTGTCCCACTCCTGGTCAAAGGCTTCCCCTAACTCCTTCCAGACTCCCTTTTCCTCGCTTCTTCGAACCAGCTCTCGTGGTGTGCGTCAAGCTCATCACGCCACCTTTTCCTGGGCCGGCCTCGGTGACGACGTTCATACTCCGGCACCGACTGTGTAGCGACTTTAGCCCAGCGGTCACAACTCATGCGGCTAACGTGACCCGCCCAATCCCATTTGAGTCTGGCAGCTTTTTTGCCCACATCCGTTATGCCCGTTTTGGAGCGCAGCGTGGTGTTCCGGATTCTGTCCTGTCGTTTTACACCAAGAATGCTGCGCTCCATTGCTCTTTGACAAACCCCAAGGTGAGACTTTTGCGACTCGGTGAGTGACCAGGTCTGAGCACCATAAGTTAGGATGGGCAAGATACACATGTCGAAGAGCTTGCGCTTCAGGGAGATTGGTAGATCACCCTTCAATCACACCACAATTCTGCCACGACCATGTTTATTTTACAATATCTCAAACGAAGAAAGATTTATAACAAAAATATATGCAATATGACTGCGATGGTCTCCTCCTTGTGAAGAGACCTGGTCCGTCAGAGCCTCGTCAGTGAATCAGCAGGGTGTACCACGTGCAGGTGAGGTTGGCTTTGACCCTGGAGGTGATGGAAGGGCCACTTACACCCCTTGAAAACTGTCAACTGTCAAATGTCAAATGTCAACTGTCAACAGTCAACTGTCAACAGTCAACTGTCAACTGTCAACCGTCAACCGTCAACCGTCAACCGTCACCTGTCAACTAACAACTGTCAACCGTCAACCGTCAACCGTCAACAGTCAACTGTCAACTGTCAACTGTCAACTGTCAACTGTCAACCGTCAACTGTCAACTGTCAACTGTCAACTGTCAACCGTTAACCGTCAACCGTCAACCGTCAACTGTCAACCGTCAACTGTATACAGTCAACTGTCAACTGTAAACTGTCAACTGTCAACGAACAACAATTGAACTTTCAACATTCAACATTCGACGTTCGACATTCGACATTCGACATTCGACATTCGACATTCGACATTCAACATTCAACATTCAACATTCAACATTCAACATTCAACATTCAACATTCAACATTCAACATTCAACATTCAACATTCAACATTCAACATTCAACATTCAACATTCAACATTCAACATTCAACATTCAACATTCAACATTCAACATTCAACATTCAACATTCAACATTCAACATTCAACATTCAACATTCAACATTCAACATTCAACATTCAACATTCAACATTCAACATTCAACATTCAACATTCAACATTCAACATTCAACATTCAACATTCAACATTCAACATTCAACATTCAACATTCAACATTCAACATTCAACATTCAACATTCAACATTCAACATTCAACATTCAACATTCAACATTCAACATTCAACATTCAACATTCAACTTTCAACATTTAACATTCAACATTCAACATTCAACATTCAACATTCAACATTCAACATTCAGAATCAGAATCAGAATCAGAATCATTTATTTGTGAAGCATAGGTGAAGAACATATATATATTAATCATACATGTGAAGGTCTTAAATAGATAAGTGTTGCACCATGCTTTGTCATTGTTGACATACAAATTATTGAAGTCACATCAAAGTTAACAAAATTTTCTACCAATTTTATACAAATGCAATAGAATAATCAATTTAATAATGTCCACTACAAAAAAGAAAAGAAAACACACACAAGAAGATCATAACAAAAGAGCATGCGGGAAATTATTCGTCCGATACTTACATTAATAATATAAATTAATAAAATTATAGAATTTAATTAAATAGTATTATCATTAAAATAGTCATCTAAGGTATAATAACATTTCTCAACTAATAACTTGTGAAGACATTTTTTGAATTTTTTTAATGGCATACATTTTATGACATCGGGTATTTTATTAAAAATTTTTGGTGCAACACCAAAAAAGCTCTTCTTCATTAACGCAGTATTACATTTCAACGTACATAGTTGATTTTCATATTGACTCCGAATGGGGGTCTTCTTAACTGTTGAAAATTTTGTAAATAAATGTGGATTTGATTTTATAAATAAGGCAGTTTCTAATATATATATAGCTGGTAACGTTAATATTTTTAATTTCTTGAAGTAGGGAACGCAACTATCTGTTGACTTTAAATTACACATGGATCTTACACATCGTTTTTGCATTCTGAATATCAGTTCCCTATTTGTTGATTGCCCCCAGAAAACAACACCATAACGGAGAATAGAGACTACTAGTCCATGATAGGCTGTTAACAGTGTCTCAGAATTAACTCTCTTAGATAATTGAAACAATAGATACGCAGATTTACTCAGTCGATTACAAACCACTTCCAGGTGAGGTTTCCAAGTCAACTTATGGTCTACAGTTATGCCTAAGAATTTTGCACTCGTAACTTCTTCTATTTTACACTCATCATAGGTAATATTAAGGGGTGGATTCTCACGTCGTTGATGAAACTGTATAATTTTAGTTTTATTCAAATTGATTACAAGATTATTATTATTTAGCCAACTAATGATGTTATTTAGCGAGTTATTGATCTCATTTCGATATTTGTTTGGATCAGTGCATTCTATGATAGCCGTGCTGTCATCTGCAAAAAGTACCATTTTGTTTCTCAAATTTCTAGGGAGATCATTGATATATATTAAGAAAAGGAGGGGCCCGAGTACACTGCCCTGAGGCACACCATACCTCACGAATCTCGCTTCAGAGACATATGTAATTTCTAATTTGCTTGCAGGACAAATTCTGGAAATCTCAGTACACTGTGTCCTATCACTTAGGTATGATTCTAGGAGTTTATTAATGTTTCCTCGAATGCCGTACACGTGTAACTTTTGCAGCAAGATCTGATGATCTACGAAGTCAAAAGCTTTTGACATATCCGTGAAGATCGAGCACACAGGATTTCTTTTATCCACAGAAGTCATTATACTTGATAGGAGGTCGAATAGTGCCATATTAATATTAGTATTTTTCCTGAATCCTTTTTGTTCATTGCAAAATAACTGAAACTTCTCGAAATACGTGTAAATGGAATTATATATTATTTTTTCAATAACTTTTGCGAAAACTGGTATTTTTGCAATAGGCCTGTAATTTTTTACATCAGTCTTGTCATTATTTTTGTAAATGGGTTTAATAACTACCTTCTTGAGACTAGTTGGGAATATACCATCGGAAATGCAGAGGTTAATTATGTGCGATAACGGTGTCGCTATGGTCTCCTTAACATCCTTTATTACTCTAGTTGAAATACCATCGTATCCTACTGTACTAGTATTTTTTAAGCTGCTTATCACTTTTATTATGTCAGTATCTGAAACTGGTAGCATAAATAGTGACTGCGAAGTTGAGTTTTCATTAACATTTCTCCACGGATTTGTTAATGGCGTATTATTAAGGTTTGTTTTTGAATTATTTTCTATAATCTCTATAAAATATTTATTGAATTCATTCGCAATGTCAAGGGGATGTGTAAGAGTTGATTTATCATTTTGTATGGTCAATATTGGTTCTTGCGGCAGACATACTTTGGATTTGTTAATAACTTGCCAAGCAGCTTTTGATTTATTTTGAGACGTCTTTATGAAGTGGTTGTTCTGGGCCTTCTGAGTTAGATTTACTATTCTTCTATAAAGCTTGGAATACTTTTTAAAAGCAAGTCTATTTTTTTTGTTCGGATTATGCCTATAAGTCCAAAGTAGCTGCCTCTGTTTTCTGCTACATATTTTTATCCCATTCGAAATCCATTTGTTTTTTTTACAAGTATGAATGGTTACAATTTTTTCTGGGAAACACAATTTGTATAGCAATATAAAGTCATCTATAAAATTTTCGCAGGATTCATTTGCGTCTTTAGCTTCGTATACTAGTCGAAAAGTTAGGTTTTTTAGATGATTTTTAAATTTCATTAAGTAATCTACTGATATTTCCTGTTTACTTGTTTTCCAATATTTAATCATACAGGTTTTTTTAATAGGAACTTGCAGTAGTTGTGATGTGTGGTCAGATAGAAGTAAATCTATAATTTCAGTTTTACAACCTTTCCGGTATGAGTGTGCAAAATTATGTAAGCAAAAGTTACTAGCTAATCTGGTTGGTTTATCAAGTTCTAATTTGAGATTATATTGCAAGAGAAAGTTTTCAAATTCTAGTGTGATTTTATTTCTCTTTAACACATCAATATTAAAGTCTCCGGTTAATATAATTTTTTTATTTGTAGATACGCAAAGCCTTCTCAATATATTGTCCAGTTTTTCATAAAATACATTATAATTATATTTTGGAATCCTGTAAATGCATATTACAACAATATTATAAGATGTCAGTTCAATACCGCAACATTCGAAAACACCTGACATCGACTGTTTTGCAATATCAGTCAATTCTCTAAATTGCAGCCCTGCTCTTACAAAAATGCAGGTTCCTCCACGTTTGATACTTCTGGTAAAAAAAGCAGCTGGGCAGAAATTAGGTATATGCAATATACACTCATATCCCGCCTCTATAAAATGCTCTGTTATACAGATACATTCAACATTCAACATTCAACATTCAACATTCAACATTCAACATTCAACATTCAACATTCAACATTCAACATTCAACATTCATCATTCAACAAATTAAATAATGACAAATTTCAAATGTCGAATGTCGAAAGTCGAAAGTCGAAAGTCGAATGTTGAATGAATGTTGTATGTTAATTGTTAAATGTTGTTGATAGCTGATGAAATTGTTAATGATAAGGTCAACGTCAATGTCATTGTCAATGCCAACGTCAATGTCATTGTCAACGCCAATGTCAGTGTCAATGTCGATGTCAATGCTAATGTCAATGCTAATGTCAATGCTAATGTCAATGTTAATGTCAATGCTAATGTCAATGCTAATGTTAATGTCAATGCTAATGTCAATGCTAATGTCAATGCAATGTCAATGCTAATGTCAATGCTAATGTCAATGCTAATGTCAATGCTAATGTCAATGCTAATGTCAATGCTAATGTCAATGCTAATGTCAATGCTAATGTCAATGCTAATGTCAATGCTAATGTCAATGCTAATGTCAATGCTAATGTACTAACGTACATACAATGAATAAAATGATTCGGTAATATTTTCCTGCGATTCTCATCGCAGCAGTTTACAGTTTTTTGTTGAGAGTTGACCGTTGACAGTTGACAGTTGACAGTTAAAGTTTATAGTTTATAGTTTATAGTTTATAGTTTATAGTTTATAGTTTATAGTTTATAGTTTATAGTTTATAGTTTATAGTTTATAGTTTATAGTTTATAGTTTATAGTTTATAGTTTATAGTTTATAGTTTATAGTTTATAGTTTATAGTTTATAGTTTATAGTTTATAGTTTATAGTTTATAGTTTATAGTTTATAGTTTATAGTTTATAGTTTATAGTTTATAGTTTATAGTTTATAGTTTATAGTTTATAGTTTATAGTTTATAGTTTATAGTTTATAGTTTATAGTTTATAGTTTATAGTTTATAGTTTATAGTTTATAGTTTATAGTTTATAGTTTATAGTTTATAGTTTATAGTTTATAGTTTATAGTTTATAGTTTATAGTTTATAGTTTATAGTTTATAGTTTATAGTTTATAGTTTATAGTTTATAGTTTATAGTTTATAGTTTATAGTTTATAGTTTATAGTTTATAGTTTATAGTTTATAGTTTATAGTTTATAGTTCATAGTTTATAGTTTATAGTTTATAGTTTATAGTTTATAGTTTATAGTTTATAGTTTATAGTTTAAATAAATAAATAAATAAATAAAATTCATTTATTTCAGGTAATTACCTATATACATTAAGATTAAGTTTAAATTAAATTATTAAATTAAGTTATCGAATTAAATTACATTAGTCGATTTTTGAATATTTATAAATTACATAATATATTAAATTTACAGCAGTCATACACAGCCTTAACAATTTCATTTTTTGTGTTTCTTACTCGTTCCATAAACGAGGCAGCCCTTTTCCTCATGACCGCAAAGAAGTCGTCAACCCTATTTTCGGCGAACATGCCAGACGCACTACACCTCCACGGCAGGTTAAGCATGGCTCGAAACGCATTATTGTACTGCACGCGTAGCGCGTGGTACGTTCGTTTTTTGTAGTTGTTCCATAGGTAGCAGGTGTAGAACGACTGACAGTACGCCACGAACAGGGTGACCTTTACAGTTTTACTGCACCGAGAGAATCGACGTGCCAACATGTTGCTTATTGCAGCAATGGATCTCTTTTGCCTTTCCATGTCGCTGTCATCTGTAAGATTATCATTTATTATGTGGCCTAGGGATTTTAAGTTCGAGACAATGTTTAACTGCGAGCCGGCGAGAGTTATTACTGGATTAAAGCAACTTGTTCTGTCGTGCCTAAAAATCATAACTTCTGTCTTTTTTACATTGTAGGTTAGCCCATGGCTTTCTGCATATTTTTCACAAATCGACAGCAATGTTCTCAACCCATCGACCGAGGGGCTCAGCAGGACCATGTCGTCGGCGTAGCTCAAGTTGTTGGCTGGTTCGTTGCCCATGTGACAGCCGACACCAGACCTGCTGAGCTCCTCGATCAATCCGTTGACGTACAGGTTAAACAGTGTCGGTGATGTTAAGCCGCCTTGTCTCACGCCACATTTTAGTGTGTAATCTTTAGAATAGCCGTTACTTCCCCATTTCACCACATTCGTCTGAGATCCGTACCAGTACTTCAACACACCCAGTACATCAAGCGGTATGCCTGCTTTCTCCATCTTTGTCCATAATAGATCATAATTTATAGTATCAAAAGCACGACTTAAATCGAGAAAGCAGGCATATACGGTAGTGTTTCTTGCGTTATAATATTTAACCGTATTTTTTAATGCAAATATGGCCATATCCGTTGAAAGACCGGCACGGAATCCGAACTGTGCGTTATAATAAATAATAATAATAAGCCTGTTTATTTTCCTATAGGTATCTGACAAAACATTGTTCTATAGTTTCTTATTTCTAGATTAGTAATAATTTTGTAATTAATTCTATGTTAGTTTACTTAAATCTTAGCTATAGGAACCCCTTTAGGGTATAGGCCTCCTCCAAGTCCTTCCATTTCTGTCTATTCTGTGCTAATTTTGTCCAGTCCTTCCCAGCCGTCTCTTCTATGTCGTCCATCCATCGTTTTTGTGGTCTACCCACGTTCCTTTTCCCAGGTGGGCCGGGCCAATTCGTGCTCTTGAGAGTCCATCGTTGGTCTTTGCATCTCGCTACATGTCCGGCCCATCTCCATTTAAGTTTTAGTGCTTGGTGTAATGCATCTGTCAGTTTTGTCTTGTCTCTTATTACTTGACTTTTTGTTTTTTGAATTTTCCTCAGGCGTAGCATGCTCCTCTCCATTGCCCGTTGACAAGTTCTTATTTGGTTGCTTACTTTTTTAGTGAACGTCCACGTTTGGGAGCCATAGGTCAAGCATGGCAGGATGCCAGTATCCATAATGGTCTTTTTCATATTTAGGTCGTAATTACCTTTTAGTACCTCTTTGTGCGCCCAGTACTTGTTCCAACTGCACGCGATTCTTCGGTTGACCTCGTCTTCGTTCTTTGATTTAGAAAATGATACTTGCTTTCCCAGGTATACGTACTGTTCTACATACTCAAGTTCGACACCGTCAAGCATTATTTTTCCTTTCTTACCATTTGTCATTATTTTTGTCTTGCTTAGGTTCATATGTAGACCAACATGTTTGCTTTCTCTATTTAGTTGTGAGATCATATTTTCCAGTTTCTTAGGAGATTTAGCAAAGATCACTATGTCGTCAGCAAATCTCAAATGTGTGAGGCGTTCGTTATTTATGGGGATGCCTTCAAAGGTCCAGTTCAGTTTGGAAAATATGCACTGCAATACAGCTATGAACAATTTTGGAGATAGAGGGTCTCCCTGCCTGACGCCTCGGGCAATTTTGATTTCATCGCCTCTAGATTCCAGTTTGACTCTGCTAACACTGTTTTGGTATATATTCTTTATTGTTCTAATTATTATTGGGTCTATGTTGCAGCTATAAAGAGCTTGCCATATAGAGCCATGGTAGAGACTGTCAAAGGCTTTTGTGTAATCTATGAAGCTTATGTATAGTTTCTTGTTGAATTCACAGTATTTATCTATGATTTGTTCGAGCGTGTGAATATGGTCCATAGTCGAGAAGCCGGGGCGGAAGCCTGCTTGTTCTACCGGTTGATGGTTGTCTATTGTTGGGCCAATTTTATTATTTATGATAGAAGTGAATAGTTTGTACACCATTGATAGCAGGCTAATCGGGCGGTAGTTTGCGATATCTAGTGGGTCACCTTTTTTGTATAGGAGAATTATGTCTGAGTTCAACCATTGCTTTGGTATTATGCCTGTTCTTAGAACTAGGTTGAATATGCGTGTAAGTGGTCCTGTGAGAAGTCTCGCTCCTTCTATCAAGGCTTGATTCCTCAGTTCATCGGGCCCTGGGCTCTTGTCTCGCTTCAACCTTTTGATATGTTCCCAGACCTCACACTCGTCTATAATAATCGTTTCGTTGGTATTTGTTTGAGAACAATTTGTTTCTGAAAAGAGATTCGTGTCTTGTGGCTCATTGGAATAAAGATCTCTGTAAAAGTTTGTAGCGCAGGTAATTATGTCTTTCCTTGATTTTGTCTCTTTCTGTCCATCTTTTAAGCTCTTGATCCAATCTGTGTGAGTAGTTAGTTGCTTATATGCTCTTTTGGCGCTTCGATAGGTCTTTATACTGTTTTCTATTATTTTCTGTCTGTGATTTTTGTAGTCTTTCCTTATTAACTTGCTGGTCTGTTTGAATAGAGCTGACAGTTGTTTCTTCATTTCAGGTGATTTATTTTTGGTTTTCATAAGTTCGGTGCGCCGTTGGATTTGAAGTTTGGTTGTTTCACTGAGAAAGTACGAAATGTGTTCGTTGTTCTTGGTTTTAAACTCCGACTTAAGGCTGTTTTTCAGGTGGAATTCGAATTCATCATATGTTTTCTGTGGATTATGTTCGTCGTATGCGGTTAGGTTTGCAATATTGCTTTTTAGTTTGCAAAGATACCTATTAACTTCTTCTTCTGTTTTCAGTGGTGACTCAGAGTTTTTCTGAAAAAGTCTTCGGCACTTCTTGTGATTTTTGAGGGTTAATGTGGCTCTTACTATACGATGGTCTGACGGAAAATCGACGTTACTTAGAACTTCTATGTTTGTTATTTTTTTCGGATTGTTAAACAAAATGAAATCAATTTCGTTTTTCGTTTGTTCGTCGGGCGATATCCAGGTCCACTTCTGACTGTTTTTCTTTTTGAAATGTGTGTTCATGATTGATAATTTATGTTCGAGGGCATATTGTATCAGTCTTTCTCCTCTTGAATTTCTTTCTCCGTACCCGTATTTTCCCATGACCAGGTTTTCGTTGTTTTTTGGCCTTCCTATCCTGGCATTGAAATCCCCCATTACCATGATGTTTTTGTGGTTTTTTAGTAGGTTGTGAGCTTCTTGAATTGTTTGATAGAAATTTTCTAGGTTTTCTTCGTCTGAGTCTGTCGTCGGTGCGTAGACTTGGATAATTGACAAATTAATATCATCGAACTCTAGTTGCATGATAGCGACTCTTTCAGACAAGCCATAGAAATTGATAATATTGTTCTTAAGCTCTCTTTTAATGAGAAATCCAACCCCGTACTGACCGGGTGTTTCACCTTTATAGCACAGTATGTGATTACTATATTCTTCAATTTTATTTCCCATTCTTCTTACTTCCGCTAGGCCTAGTATGTCTATGTTTATATTTCGTATAGCGTGCATTAGTTCGAAGTATTTTTCAGTGTTTGAGAGTGTTCTGACGTTGTAAGTAGCAATTTTCAAAATTGTATTTCTTTGTTTGTGACTTGGAGGGTTTTGGTCGTAATCTTCCACGGTGACCAGCCATGTTGGAAGATGTGCGTTACTTAGGTTTATGTACTTAAGAAGTTCGGGGTGCAGCAACCTCTCGAAAATTTTCGATAAGACTGTTGCAAGAGATATAGGCCGATAGTTTTTTAAGTCCGAAGCATTGGCAGACCCGGTTTTAAACAGCGGGACCACTACAGTTTTCATAAAATTATTTGGTAAATAACAGTGCGATAAACATAAGTTATAAAAGTTAGCGAGTATTTCATGCAACAGTTTACCGCCGTAAAGTACGTGCTCCACGCTCAGACCGTCGTGCCCAGGTGATTTACCTCTCTTCATATTTTTTACACACTCAAACACGCTATAAGGAGTTATAGAAACACTTGTGCTAGGCAGTGACTCACGGGCCCGACTGTCCGAGCGCGATGAGTCACACAACAGCTGTGTGGACGACGCGGGCGCTTGTGGGCTGCCACCCGTCGCCGCCGTTTGAAATTGTTGTGCAAACATCTCGGCTATTTCACGAGTGTCCTGGCTATTGTTAACAGTGACAGGTATGGTAGGTTTAAAAGAGAGTTTATTTGTGGCTTTCCAAAATTTTCCAAAGTCATGTTTTGATCTATGCTCTGCAATAATATCCATTTGGATCTGGGTTTCGTTGTTTTGACACCATTTTATTTTGTTTTTGAATATTTTCCTTGTAAGACACATATTATCGTAAACTGCACCCTGCTTTGGCTTACCGTGTTGCAACCATAATTGGAATGCGTCACGCGCTTGTGTATGTTTATCTTTGATATGGTAATTCCAACCTATAATGCGTCTATTTTTATTGGTTT
The DNA here is from genome assembly GCA_033675125.1 of Athetis lepigone. Taxonomy (NCBI): domain Eukaryota; kingdom Metazoa; phylum Arthropoda; class Insecta; order Lepidoptera; family Noctuidae; genus Athetis; species Athetis lepigone. The sequence continues at coordinate 13,276,067 of CM066234.1, forward strand.
TTCTATCAATACCAGAGTAGGACAAACTTGCTGCTTTACACAGACCGTTCGTAATTTCCGAGTATAATTGATGTATCGAGTTCAGATGTTCTTGGTTACAACACGGTATACCATTACAGTTTATATTAAAGAAGTCACTATTTATCTTCGAAAAGTAATCATTACAAAAGGCTGTGTATGACGCGATTTGTACAGTGTTTCTTTGCCCCCAAACAACTTTATTGCTTACAAATTTATTTTCCAAAACCGTTTTTGGTACCTACAATAACCGATATGTCACAATCTATTTCTAATGGATAATGGTCCGACCACGAAACATCCGTGATAACACGCACATTATTTATAATGTTATAGGCTGCAGACGTCACCACACAGTGGTCAAGCCAGCTACAAGTGCCATGAGCTTCACTCAGGAATGTGAATGTATTGGAAAACTCACCAAGAATGTTGACATCGGCACAAACCCAATCTTGATCTTTACAATAACAAAACAACTCTTTACCAAACATGCTGCCCACATCGGCATTAAAATCACCCAGTAACACCGCATACTCAGTCCCATTGTCCTCAATAATTGAGCTCATCACACCAAGACACTCCGTAAATTCAGGTAGGTTATCCGCACATTCTGTTGGCATATACACAGAGAACACAAGTAAACAACGGTCCAGAAGGCTCATTTTGATCGCGACAACACGTTTCGAGTTCGTTATTATTGGCACGACATTTGTAAACAACGATTTCCTCCAAAGCAGTGCTACACCTCCATACGGTCTTCCTTTTAAAGTACCAGCTGATGTGTCAATCGGAGACACTGCATGGTATTCGAAATCTTGATGTATTTTCCCGAGGAATCCAAGGTCATCAGGTAGTAGCCGCAGTTCCTGCAGGGCTATTATATCGTAGTCTTCGCACAGTAGGGTAACATACGGTATTGACCTTTTTATCGATTTGCAGTTAAAACTGACCATTTTTACAGTCTTAATCCTATCCATTGTTATGGTTTTACTGTTTTGTTTTTGGTACGTAGATAATATGTAGAAAATTTGTTTATAAAAGTGGGTAAGTTGTGCTATTTATTAATTTAAACAGTTGCTTGTTCATTTTTACTTTGTTTAAAGATTCTAAACACTATTGATTCTGGCCAGAATTCCTCCTTCAGCACAATATCTAGATCCTTTTTTGCCACCAACACTTTGAATGACTTAAAATCCGTGTTCTTTCTTTGATTTAACGTTTCAACTCCATAGATGTTACGCCCGTTCTCAGAAAAATAGTTTTTTATGTCCGCTTCTGTGCATTCTATTGCGAATCTAGATATATAAATTGGTATCTTTTGTTCTGCCGCTTTTAACGTTGATGTTGTGTTTGTGCCGCGTTTGTTTTTAGATTGGTATGTTGGCATTTGCCTAGGCTCTGTATAGTTTTCGATGCGTTGTCGTTTCCTTCCCCTTGACACCTGAATAAAACCGTCGTTATCAGCGTTTTCACTACTGTTTATTGGTTGACGAGCTCTGCACTGCTTGTTTGAAGTTCAAAGCTGTTGTTTGCTTGAGCGGCGTACCCGCACGCTCGATTATATCGGCATTTAGTCCTTGTATGTCGGCATTTTGTACTTGTATATCGGGACTTTGTACTTGTATACCGGGAGTTTGTACTTGTAACGGACGCTCCGTCGATGGCCATGATGTTGGGGGTAGATTGGCATAGCGGGCGCGACCGGTAGCACTAGCTGATGTATTTTTCTGTTTTAATTCGGTTATTTCACCTTCCAGCTTGTTAATAACATGTTTCGTTTCATCCTTGAAAGTCTGCATTTCATTTCTTATGGTTGCGAGCGTTGGTGGTAAGAAAACCACAATATTTGACGATTTGCGAAATCTGACTGTAAGAAGGATGGCTGATAATCGCCAAGAAAATAAAGAATTATATAGTGATAACAAACCGGGATGTAAGTTGTGGGATTAGGGAGAAAGTACGCTGCTCGCTGGTGCGCCTTACCTGGCTGTCTCCTTGCCTCGTGTATAGGTTCAACAAAATGGCGCCTGATGTTTCTTCGCCTTTTGGAGGCTTTTGAAGCACAACACTGGAATTCTCTGTCTCTGTGTCCACAAACAATCACACCCGCGGGCGGTCAATCACAGCGGTTAATATTTGTTGTAATACGGTAGGAATTAACTAGGCGCGTTAAATAATATCGGGAACGTGAAAAAACTGCATTTTCACGTGCGGATCTTCCATGGCGGAATTTTTCCTCTTGTTTCTTCTTTTGTTTTATGGCTTCTGACAGCCGTCAGGCGTGCGAGAGCGTGAAGGTTGGTCAAGACAGAATAGATAAAAAGAGGTCTAATTATTAATATTAAGAAATAATAGATGGCGCTACCATTTCCCCCCGGCCTTAAAGGGTTGCCTTTGAAAAGAGAAAATTGAATTAGCTATGTTAGGTGTACTACCGCATGACCTATCCACAGGCTAAAACAGCGTTAAAATATTTAAATTAATCTAAATTAACTTTATTATAACAAATTATAAACAAAATACCTAAACTAAAAGGAGACCTAGCTAGATCTCACTGTGTCGGTAGCGGACAGAGACGTACAACAGGGCGCATGTACCTACCCTTCGCGGTTTTCACGGTAACAACGCGGGTTGTACCGTCTTTAGATGTATGTAACTTATCAACGATGGCTAATGGCCATGAAAGGGGCGGAGAATTATCATTTATGATAATGACTAACGTAGGGTACGTTAGTACCTTTATAGGCGATACAGGACTATTCCATTTGGATCTAGCCTGCAGTTGGTGAAGGTACTCTGAGCGCCAGCGCTGCCAGAACGACTGCACGAGTTTATCGAGCAGAGTATGTCTCTGAAGCAGGCTAGAAGAGTCTGCTTCAGGAGCGGGAAGTGATGACAATGGCGCTGTGCTCAAGAAATGCGCAGGAGAACAAGGCATACTATTTTTCAAATTTTGTATGTCGTTACTAAAATAAATAGCTTGTACAGCTCGCAATAATTTATGTTCTGCAACTTCAAGGTGAGAGCTTGAAATAGAAGTTCCATTAGGCAATAGCTTAAGAAATCTACAGATATAAATGATGGCGCGTAGTAGCTTAGACCACGACGACATGCGCAATGCGAGTGCATAAATCGGGGATTCCGCAACCTCAACAATCACGGGATGAGAGATAACTTTCCGTTCGGGTACGTCCTCGTCCTCTGCATTACGGTCAAATGGATGTATAGGCCACTCCGACGGGTCATGGGACATCCAAGAAGGGCCATGACGCCACAAAGGATGATGCAGAAGTTTAATTGGAGTAACACCACGAGAAAGGCAATCAGCGGGATTCTCAATACCCGCGACGTGATTGAAACAATCGGAAGGAATTAATTCAATTATTTTTGTAACGCGATTGGCGACAAAAGTCTGCCAGCGGTGAGGAGATGAATAAATCCAAGCGAGCACTACTTTAGAGTCAGTCATTGCAAATATTTTATTAATAGGATAGTGGGGCGAAACTGTCTCTTGAACTCTGCGGAGTAACTGAGACAGCAGAAGGGCCGCGCACAACTCCAGTCTCGCAACCGAAATAGTTTTGACAGGTGAGACCTTGGACTTGGCACAAACTAATTGCACAGAGTAGTTTGAACCAATGCGGACTTGCAAATATACGACTCCGCCATAAGCGCGTTCACTGGCATCAGCGAAACCTATTAAGTTAACAATACATCCATCGACCAATCCAAGATGACGCGGTATAATAATTTGATGGAGCGCGGGGAGTTCAATGCAAAACTGTTTCCAAGCGGTGACAATATGGTCGGGAGGAACGGCATCCCACTCACACTTTGATAACCAGAGTTCTTTGATCAAGAGCTTGGCGTACAAAATTGTGGGAGCCACAAAACCCATTATATCCCATAGTCGAGCCACTGTGGACAGCATAGTGCGTTTGGTGCACTTATCATCTGGAGGTGCGACTTCAAAATGAAACCTATCGCTGGATTGGTTCCAGCGCATACCAAGAACCTTATGCACAGATCCTTCAAATTCAACGTCTGTAAAAGCTTTATATGAATCAGGTATTTGCGCGAGAACCTCTTTAGAGCTACTTGACCATTTGACAAGATCAAATTGACCTCGCTTGAAGAGCTCAATAAGCTCTTTGCTAAGCGAGATTGCTTGTGGGGCGGATACGACACTACAGGCGATGTCATCCATATACAAAGCGGAGGTGGCAACAGCTGCTGCAGCGGGAAAGTTGTCGCCTTCATCAGCGATCAACTGGCGGACGACCTTCAATGCGTGATACGGACTTGACTTGAGTCCAAAACAAACCCTATTAAATTGATACACGGATATAGGTTCACTATTGTTAAAACGATAAAAGATCCGTTGAAATCTACGGTCAGATTCGCGAACGCCGATATTGAGAAACATTTGGCGGCAATCAGCTGACAGAGCAATTTGGAAAAGTCGAAACTTTATTATGATGTTAAATAAATCACCCTGTAGATTAGGGCCGGCATGCAAAATGTCATTGATCGACTGACCTGATGTAGTCTGGCAACTAGCATCTAAAACCACGCGAAGTTTAGTGGAGGTCTTATCTTCGCGAACTACGCCGTGATGTGGGATATAATACGAGGGAAAAGAATTATTCTCATCAATTACAACTGGACTCAAAAAACCCTTATTTATGTAGTCACGTATGACGTCATTATAAGCGTTGCGAAATTTAGGCGAAGCATTAAATTTGCGTTCTAAGCAATAAAAGCGTCTAAGCGCAGCAGCGTACGAGTCGCCTAGCGAATAAGGGTCGCCACAAAATGGCAACGCCACAATATATCTGCCATTGTCGTCGCGAACAGTGGTAGCGCGGAAGTGTTCTTCACACTCGAGGTCCTTACGACTCAGCGAGGGCGGTGCGGAAATTTCTTCAAGCTCCCAAAATCGCTTGAGGAGAGAATCAATATTATTTTCTTGAAGAACAGAACAGCAAGACGTAGTATAATAAGGAGTATGTAATGTAGGTGCGGTACCCATGACCACATACCCAAATACCGTCTCAATAGCGGGAGGTAAATTATATTGCTCACTACGTACAATATTAGATAGTAGTAAGTGCGGAAATATTGAAGCCCCGATCAAAACATCGATATTTCCCGGCTGCGCAAAGTCTAAATCTGCAAGCGGCAATGACTCGAGGTGCTTAAGTAAGGACATATCCACATGAGCATTCGGCAATGTGTCTGTGATACGTTCTACTATAAGTGAAGAAACGTTAAAATTAATATCCCTATTAATACGCGAATGTATTTTAATATCTACGGAACCCTTACATGATTTTTCTGAACCGCCAATACCCTTGACTACTATGTCAGTATTTTTAAAGTTATTCCACAATCCTAGGCGTTTCAAACAATCAGAAGTAATGAAATTACTTTGGGATGCACTATCCAGTAAACAACGAATTATGTGAGGTGTGTTATGAGTATCGTATACTATTACTTGCGCGGTAGCGAGCAAAACCGTTGTGTACGCCGCCGTACATTACGATGTAGCTTCGCGCTGAACGTGACAAGCGCGCGGGCGATGCTCGCATGTGTGTGCGGCTGATGTAGTACATAACGATACTTCGGGATGAGCCGCGGACTCTGTGGTACGGACGGCCTGCGTTTGCGGTGACGTAACAACAGATGAACTTACTAGATTACCAGGTTCATCCGGTAACGGCGAGGTTTTATTGAAATGGAGTAAAGTATGGTGAGCCTGATTGCATGAGCGGCATTTAGTTTTACTAGAACAGTTGCTTGTTTTGTGTTTAATACTTAGACAGTTAACGCAAGCTTTACTTTCTTTAACACATTTAAAACGAGCAGTCGGAGTTAATTTACTAAAAGCGGGACATTTATAAAAGTGATCATGTACAATATTATTGCACAGACACTTGAGTGGATTATTATTATTATTATTAGAATCCGAACATGCTACGTAAGATTGCGGATTAGGAACCGAACTACTATTATTATTTCGCGATTTATTCGACTTTTGTTTACTGTCAATAAGGCTAGACGAGCCAGACGAACTAGGCTGCGTATTTTGAAATATTCGACACTGATCTTTGATAAAGGTCACAAAACTATCTAGTTTAGGTATTTTATGATTACGTTCTGTCATCTCAAAAGCACGAATAGTTTCCGTGTCGAACTTTTTTATTGCGAGTTGAAATAACATAAAGTCGGAAAGGTTTTCTAATTTTAAGTTTTTAAGGGCATTAACTGCGGTGACAAAATTATCGATAAACAGTTGGAAATTCGAAACAGACGCGGGACCGGTCAGCTTAAGGTTTAAAGCTTGATCGAAGTAAGTAGACGCGAGGACACGAGTATCCTGATATCGGTCAACAAGTGACTGAAATATAACCTGATAATTCTCAGCATTGGGCGTGACACCTGCAAACACGGATTGCGCTTTCGACGACAGTTTCCCTATCAAATAGTACAATCTGTCGGCATCTGTCAGAGAGACATTATCATGCACTGTTGATTTAAAACTTGCATAAAATAATGGCCAGTTCCGTATGTCACCGTCAAATGACATAAGTTCAATTGGAGGTAGACGCGGTGCTCGATAGTTCGCGCAGCCGCCACCTGGCGCTGTGGAGCGGTTGTCATCTAACTGACTTTGTATACGTTTCACGATACAATAAAGATCTTCGAATGCGGTGTACGACTGATAATTCGGCTGGGAATCAGGATTAATTGAAAGTAATTTTGAGTTATAAGCGTCTAATAATGTATGAAAGTCTGATCGAATAACATCTACTGTCATACAATAACTAAGAAATGATTCCCTACTAATATCGGAAGAAGTTGCGGTTTTGGAGCGTTCAAAAATGTCTTGCATACGCTCAAATAAAGTATTGCGTTTAGCTTCTAATATTTTTAACTCTTTTTCTTCCGAAATGCATAGTTTCTTTTGTTGCGACATGTTTATGTAGGTTAATGAACCAAACAAACTAAAATGTATACCTAAGTATTATTTTACCTAAGTATATACAAACAACAAAAATACCTAAGTATTTATGCGGCGGTAAATCCTAGTAATTCCTATGTAGGCAACAAACTTTAAGGCGGTTGAACTAATGGTGCTTGAAATATGGTATTTATAAGACCACTATAGTTCGAGTAATTATAATAAGGTATATCAGTAAGTAGCTACGTAATTGTATATTACCTACTGGGGTGCGGGAAGTAACCACGTAATGGGTATGTAAATAGACTAGGAGTGCAGCTAGATGCTACAACTACCTAGGTAAGTACTTCTAGAAGATACTTACGCGGAATAAAAGAGAATTGGATATGAATCCGGCTCGAAGGACCAAAAAATGGTGGTAAGAAAACCACAATATTTGACGATTTGCGAAATCTGACTGTAAGAAGGATGGCTGATAATCGCCAAGAAAATAAAGAATTATATAGTGATAACAAACCGGGATGTAAGTTGTGGGATTAGGGAGAAAGTACGCTGCTCGCTGGTGCGCCTTACCTGGCTGTCTCCTTGCCTCGTGTATAGGTTCAACAAAATGGCGCCTGATGTTTCTTCGCCTTTTGGAGGCTTTTGAAGCACAACACTGGAATTCTCTGTCTCTGTGTCCACAAACAATCACACCCGCGGGCGGTCAATCACAGCGGTTAATATTTGTTGTAATACGGTAGGAATTAACTAGGCGCGTTAAATAATATCGGGAACGTGAAAAAACTGCATTTTCACGTGCGGATCTTCCATGGCGGAATTTTTCCTCTTGTTTCTTCTTTTGTTTTATGGCTTCTGACAGCCGTCAGGCGTGCGAGAGCGTGAAGGTTGGTCAAGACAGAATAGATAAAAAGAGGTCTATTTATTAATATTAAGAAATAATAGATGGCGCTACCAAGCGTCTTTAATAAGCTACTTATATGAAGGTGATCGAACGTCACTGGGGGTAGACGGTTCAAATCTCTTGCAACGAATTTCGGTGTATTATCCGTTTCTTTTATTATTTTTAATATATCCGATATATTACTGGCAGCTTTCTTGTCTCCTTTTCGTATAGTTTTGCGGATTCCGGTAATTTCACACAGATATGTTTTTGCGTTTTCAATTTCTTCTTCATTATACCATGAACTACAGATTTGCACTATACTTAGTTCATCCATTACATGGCACTTGTTTTGAATGAAGCATAATAGTTCGTTAATTATAATATTACACTCACACGACATTTTTAACGATTCGATTTTTATTTTTATTTTTCGACGTAGTCTTTAGACTGAGAAGTCACTGTAAAGGTAGGCTAACAATTTTTGGATCGATGTAAGCGCGCGCGTGCGTCGCCGGTCGCTGACAGAACGAGATTGACTATAGAGACTGTTTATAGTTTATAGTTTATACAGTTTATAGTTTATACAGTTTATAGTTTATACAGTTTATAGTTTATACAGTTTATAGTTTATACAGTTTATAGTTTATAGTTTATACAGTTTATAGTTTATACAGTTTCTAGTTTATACAGTTTATAGTTTATACAGTTTATTTTTTATAACGTTTATAGTTTTTATAGTTTATACAGTTTACAGTTTATACAGATTACGGTTTATACAGTTTACAGTTTATACAGTTTACAGTTTATACAGTTTACAGTTGACCGTTGACCGTTGACCGTTGACAGTTGACAGTTGATAGTTGATAGTTGATAGTTGATAGTTGATAGTTGATAGTTGATAGTTGATAGTTGATAGTTGATAGTTGATAGTTGATAGTTGATAGTTGATAGTTGATAGTTGATAGTTGATAGTTGATAGTTGATAGTTGATAGTTGATAGTTGATATGATGGTTGATAGTTGATAGTTGATAGTTGATACAGTTTATTGTTGATACAGTTTATAGTTGATACAGTTTATAGTTGATACAGTTTATAGTTGATACAGTTTCCTGTCCCTCTGAGTAGCAGAGGGCAGTGTGCGTTGGAGTCGGGGAACGGGCTCTGCGTGCACTTACCCTGCCGCAGAGCAGGCAGCTGGGGGTCGTCACCCTTAGCTGCCCCCGTTGATCTCGTAGCCCCGAAGACTGTTACGGTCATGTCTCTGACTTTCGACGGGGGTCGAGGGCCTTGGCTTAACCGCCCGGGCCGCGAGGTAGACAACCTCTATAAAAAATTACCTCTAATACCAAGTTCTGGTGCGTGGCGAAGGTACGAATGGCTGAGGAGTAGTGTCATCTATTATGGATGGCGCATCAGTCTCTAGCGCACCCCCAGCCAGGGAATCGGTGGACCCTCTGGTTGGGTTACAAATGTACACTTGCCCAGGGACAGGGGGTTACCCTGGGTGTACTTTTTAAATCCCCCATACTCGTGGGACTTACTATGACAGACCTAACAAAATTTTTCAAAAAAAACGGTAGGAAGGGAGAACCGCGGTCGGAGACCGACGCGGCGGTGGGCTCGAGCCCTGGTGGCTCGGACTCGGAGGGATCGAGCTCTGGCAGCTCGATCCGTGGTAGGAGGGACCGCAGCCGGAAGCGGGCGGTGTCGGAGGGCGCTTCGTCGTCCTCCGACAGCGAAGCGGCGGCACCGGCCCCCAAAATCCCCACCAGCAGGCGGGGTGCGGGCCGTGTTGGAGGAGGGGGGCGCAAGCTCCCCGCGCAGGAGGCAGCTCGGCGAGCCGAAAGGCTCGCCGCGGAGGGGCGTCACCCCGGAGCGGCTTCCGCGCAGGCTCAGGGCGCATCCACCGCCGCGGAGAGCTCCAGGCCGGAAGGATTGGCGGAGGTGGTGACATCGGCGTTGGTGTCCGTGGCCCTGAAGAAGAAGAAGGGCTCCAAGGACAGGGCCATCGCCGATGCCACTGCCGACATTTTGGCAGCGGCGAATGCGGAGGCGTCGGCGTCGTCGGGACAGGAGCTGGCCGCTATGCGGGCCGCTATCGAGGCTCTCCAGGAGGAGAACCGAAAGTTGCACGCGGAACTGGCCAGGCTCCGGGGAGACGTACCTCCCACAGGTCAGGCCACCAACCCTGACCGGGAACTGCTCCAGAGCCTGCCGCTCGAGGCGTGCCGCTGCGCCAGAGCAGGTGAAGGGTAAGGCCGCAACGCCCAGTAGGGGCAAGGCGGCGAAGCCCAAAGCGGTGGGGACACCTGCAGCGAGTGCAGCTTCACAACGTGCCCCACCGCCGCCCCCTCCCTCTTCGGCTGCCGAGCCTCCGGCCAACGCCGGCCGCTGGCAAGTGGCCTGGGAGAAGAAGAAGGCGGCCAAGGCGGCCAGGGCCGCGAAGAAGCGGCAACGTCAAAGGGAGCGCCGCAAGGCGAATAACCTTGCGGCCAGGCTCCGCGCCCCTAAATCTGCAGCGGTGGTAATCACCCTGCAGCTGGACGCGGAGCAAAAAGGGATTACGTACGGGGTGGTACTGACCAAGGCGAAAGCGGCGGTCAACTTGGCCGAGATCGGCGTGACGGAGGGAGTGCGGCTGCGGGTGACGGCTACCGGAGCCCGCATGCTGGAAGTCCCTGGGGCTGCCAGCGGCCCCGTCGCCGATGCTCTGGCCGAAAGGTTGAGGGCGTCGCTTTCCGCCGAGGAGGTACGAGTCTCCAGGCCTACCATGCGCATTGACATGCGCATCACAGGCCTGGACGACTCTGTCACGGGGGAGGAGTTGGTGGCCGCCGTCGCCCAAGCGGGGGGCTGTCCCGCTGGCGACGTGCGCGTAGGCACCATCCGCCCTGACCGCTCCGGGACTGGAGCGGTCACCGTGAGCTGCCCCGTTCCGGCGGCCAAAGCCATTGCGGGGGAGGGCCGCAGCAGCGGTAGGTTACTGGTGGGAGGCTGGGCTTCGGCGCAGGTGAAGCTGCTGGAGCCCAGGCCTCTGAGGTGTTATAGATGCCAAGTCGGACACCATGTCGGTGTCCGCTGCACCTCGGAGGTGGACCGCAGCGCCGATTGCTTCCGCTGCGGTCAGCCCGGTCACAAGGCCGGCGCGTGTACCGCCGCGCCGCACTGTTCTATATGTGCGGCGGCTGGCAAGCCGGCCGATCACCGGGCTGGGGGCAAGGCTTGCGCCCCACCCGCCAGGACCAGGGGCAAGGGCAGGAAGCCCTCTGCCGCCGCTCCTGCTGCTGCCCCCGCTGCTGCCCCCGCTGCTGCCGCCGCTCCCACGGCCGCCGCTGCTCCCGCCGTCCCCGCCGCTGCCGCGTCTGTCGCTGCAGCCGCGACTACTGAGGCCGCAATGGAGTGCCAATAATGGCTCCATTGCGCCTCGTACAGGCGAATATCAACCACTGCGCCGCCGCTCAGGATCTGTTGCTCCAGAGCATGGCGCAGTGGTCGATCAATATCGCCGTGGTCTCCGAGCCGTACTTTGTCCCGCCCAGGGATTCTTGGGTGGAGGACCTAAGCGGCTCGGTGACCATCATCTCGTCGGCCGCCGCCGGTACCCCGACCCTCGAGGGCGTCAAGAGGGCACAGGGGTGCGTTGCGGCACGGTTCGGGGAGATCGCCGTTGTAGGCGTCTATCTCTCCCCGAGCCGATCCCTCGTCGAACTCCACAACTCCCTTATGGAGCTGAGCGTCGTCGTCGCCGGGTTCCGAACCCTTCCCGTGCTCGTTCTCGGGGACTTCAATGCCAAGAACTAGGCTTGGGGCTCCCGATATACTGATGCACGGGGCAGAATGGTGGAAAACTGGGCCCTAGAGGTGGGCCTAGTCGTGCTGAACCAGGGTTCCGTCCCCAAGTGTGTGCGAATGCGGGGTGAGTCGGTGGTGGACATCTCGTTCGCCAGCCCCGCTCTGTCACCGCGTGTCGTTGACTGGCGCGTAATGGAGGAGGTGGAGACGTTCTCCGACCACTGGTACATCCGGTTTGACGTCTCCGTCCAGACCTCCGCTGCGCCGGTCCGACGGACCCTAAGCGGTCCGCGTTGGGCGCTGAAGCAGCTGGACCGGGAGCTTCTTCTGGAAGCCTCGATAGTGCAGGCCTGGGTGTCATCACCGGACAGGCCTGCCGACATCAATGCCGAGGCTGGGTGGTTCCAGGAGGCCATGTCCGAGATTTGTGACATGGCAATGCCCCGGGTTCAGCCTGGAAGGGGTCAGCGCCAGGTGTACTGGTGGTCGCCGCAAATCGCGTCCCTCCGTGAGGCGTGCGTGGCTGCGCGACACCCGTACACCAGACACCGCAGGCTCCGTATCCGCCCTGTGGATGCGGATGCCATTGAGGCGGAGCTGTACGAGGGGTACAGAGCGGCGAAGGAAGCCCTCCGACTGGAGATATTGCGGGCCAAAGCTTCGGCCCGCCAAGAGACGCTGGGGACTCTGGACAGAGATCCGTGGGGGCGCCCCTACTTGGCGGTGCGGGGCAAGCTCCGTACCGCGGGCCCCCCGCTGACGCAGAGTCTCCGGCCCCAGGTCGTAGAGGGCGTTGTAAGCGCTCTGTTCCCTTCGCGGGGGGAGCTTTCTCCCCCGCTCATGGCTCCGCCACCGGCGGTGTCCGATGCGGACCGCGACGGCGACGACGACGACGTTCCAGAGGTGACCGAGGTAGAACTGGGAGTGGCGGTGCTAAGGCTTAGGGCCAAAAACACCGCCCCAGGACCCGACGGCCTACCAGGGAAGGCCTGGGTCCTGGCCTTAGGGGCTCTCGGGCCTCGACTAAGGGGGCTCTTCAGCGCATGCTTGGAGGAGGGCCAGTTCCCACTTCGTTGGAAGACCGGGAAGCTGGTCCTCATACCGAAGCCGGGGCGTCCTGCGGACTCTCCGTCCGCGTACCGGCCCATCGTTCTGCTCGACGAGGCGGCAAAGCTCTTGGAGAGAGTGATTGCGAGCCGCCTCGTCGAGCGGCTGATGCGGGTGGGGCCGGATCTGGCGGACGGTCAGTTCGGCTTCCGTAGAGGACGCTCCACGGTGGACGCCATCATGCGCGTGCGAGCCCTCACGACAGGGGATGCGGTGGCACAGGGCAGGGTCGTCTTGGCGGTGTCTCTCGACATCGCCAACGCCTTTAATACCCTGCCTTGGGGGTGCATAGTGGCGGCACTCCGGTATCACCGGATGCCTGCCTACCTCTGTCGTGTGGTCGAGGCCTATCTGACGGGCAGGGCCGTCATCTACCCCGGTCACGAGGGGGTGTGGAGTCGACGAGGGATGTCGTGCGGTGTTTCACAGGGATCGGTCTTGGGGCCTCTCCTGTGGGACATCGGGTACGACTGGGTGCTGCGCGCCGACCTTCCCAATGGTGTCAGCGTAGTGTGCTACGCTAATGTGATTAAAGTCAACGTCAACCTAAAGTCAACTTCAACGTCAACGTACATACAATAAATAAAATGATTCGGTAATATTTTCCTGCGATTGTCATCAGTTCAGCAGTTTACAGTTTATTGTTGAAAGTTGACAGTTGACTGTAGACAGTTGAGAGTTGACATTCGACAGGTGACAGTAGACATTCGACATTCGACAGTACACATTCGAATGTTGAATGTTGAATGTTGAATGTTGAATGTTGAATGTTGAATGTTGAATGTTGAATGTTGAATGTTGAATGTTGAATGTTGAATGTTGAATGTTGAATGTTGAATGTTGAATGTTGAATGTTGAATGTTGAATGTTGAATGTTGAATGTTGAATGTTAAATGTTGAATGTTGAATGTTGAATGTTCCGCAAAATTTCTAGTGTAAGTTTACCGGCGTTTCTGTCCTCCGTCCACAGCACTGACAGGTTAACCAGCAAGATCTTATCGTCTTCGACATATGATATGATAGTTGATAGTTGATAGTTGATAGTTGATAGTTGATAGTTGATAGTTGATAGTTGATAGTTGATAGTTGATAGTTGATAGTTGATAGTTGATAGTTGATAGTTGATAGTTGATAGTTGATAGTTGATAGTTGATAGTTGATAGTTGATAGTTGATAGTTGATAGTTGATAGTTGATAGTTGATAGTTGATAGTTGATAGTTGATAGTTGATAGTTGATAGTTGATAGTTGATAGTTGATAGTTGATAGTTGATAGTTGATAGTTGATAGTTGATAGTTGATAGTTGATAGTTGATAGTTGATAGTTGATAGTTGATAGTTGATAGTTGATAGTTGATAGTTGATAGTTGATAGTTGATAGTTGATTTATACAGTTTATAGTTTATACAGTTTATTTTTTATAAACATTTTATTATTTATTTTTATTAGTTGATAGTTGATAGTTGATTTATACAGTTTATAGTTTATACAGTTTATTTTTTATACATTTTATAGTTTTTATAGTTTATACAGTTTTCAGTTTATACAGTTTACAGTTTATACAGTTTACAGTTTATACAGTTTACAGTTGACCGTTGACAGTTGATAGTTGACAGTTGACAGTTGACAGTTGACAGTTGACAGTTGACAGTTGACAGTTGACAGTTGACAGTTGACAGTTGACAGTTGACAGTTGACAGTTGACAGTTGACAGTTGACAGTTGACAGTTGACAGTTGACAGTTGACATTTGACAGTTGACAGTTGACAGTTGACAGTTGACAGTTGACAGTTGACAGTTGACAGTTGACAGTTGACAGTTGACAGTTGACAGTTGACAGTTGACAGTTGACAGTTGACAGTTGACAGTTGACAGTTGACAGTTTACAGTTTACCGTTTACAGTTTACAGTTTACAGTTTACAGTTTATACAGTTTACAGTTTATACTAGGGATGGGCCGAAATTCGTTTCACATTCGGTTTAACCGAATTTCGGTGGCTTGAACCGAACTTCGACATTCGGCCGACTTTCGGTTCAAATGCCGAACATTTGGTCCAAGATAAGATTTAATTAACTCAACTATTTTTACAAAAAAAAAAACAATAAACTAGTAAAACTAATATCAATCATACTAATATAATCAGTAATATAATTGTTACCATTACACAATCTTTTCAGAAAATCAAATAAACTTTTAATAATTATTAACGAAAATGTAATAATTATTATTAACGAAATGGACCTCTTGACATGGACATTGAAATAATTAAGGCATACTAACTAACTTTATTTTTAAAAGTAGCTGTAGTAAGTAATACTAAGTTTTTTTGCAATTTGCAGCTCGGAGTATATAATCTTTTTTTTTTATGTATTTCTATTTGACATTGATGTGTACTTTTTAAAGTATATAATCTTTTTTTATGTATTTCTATTTGACATTGATTGTACTTTTAATATATTCGGTCTGACGGTTTGAGTATTTAATGCGGCCTACCCAAATGTCCTTACTTTGGTACTGTTCGTCAAGACGTTGGGCTCCTTAGTTTTTAGTTGAGCTAAACGATTACTGACAAATGCTTGCACTGTCTGGACAGGTCCACTCAAATCTGTGTCCTTCTCTCATCAAGAGAGTGCCTCAGATATTAACCTCCATGGTTCTCGCATATTTTTGACCAATACGATTGTATGGACTTTAAAAGAGACTTTGAGTTTGACCTCTGAGTTTGTTTCGGATGTTTCTTCTCTGAGCAGTCCAGCTACGAAACACCGGCCCCATCGTTCGCTTAAAACAAAAAAACAAAAAAAAAAACAAAAAATTTGACGTGTAAAAGTGTTATGATATAACCTATTTACAAAATAAATATGATTTTATGTTTTTTTTTTATGGAGAGTGATGTAAAATATTCGCGGTATGAAATGGACATTTTTACACTTGTATGTGGTAATATGAAATTATTTTCGAGCCAATGTACAGTAAAACTTAAAAAAGCACAACATATTATTTATGCACGTCCACATCTCGCTGGTAACTGAAACCATTTTAGCATTAGATATCTAGTCGATTTTTTTTTCAGTAGTTCATAAATTTGAGGTAAAATAATGTCACTAAAATATTTTCGACTTAATTTGGTATCAGGTATTTGGGCTTTAATATAGTCATTTATCGATTAAATCCAGGATCTTCACAAACCGACATAGGCACTATCGCTCCCTAGAAAGCACGCCAAAAATAACCGAAGTTCGGCCGAATTTCGGCCGAACTTTAAAATTTTACCGAATGTTCGGCCGAAGTTTGTATTCGGTACAAACCACATTCGGCCCATCACTAGTTTATACAGTTTACAGTTTATACAGTTTATACAGTTTATACAGTTTATACAGTTTATACAGTTTATACAGTTTATACAGTTTATACAGTTTATACAGTTTATACAGTTTATACAGTTTATACAGTTTATACAGTTTATACAGTTTATACAGTTTATACAGTTTATACAGTTTATACAGTTTATACAGTTTATACAGTTTATACAGTTTATACAGTTTATACAGTTTATACAGTTTATACAGTTTATACAGTTTATACAGTTTATACAGTTTATACAGTTTATACAGTTTATACAGTTTATACAGTTTATACAGTTTATACAGTTTATACAGTTTATACAGTTTATACAGTTTATACAGTTTATACAGTTTATACAGTTTATACAGTTTATACAGTTTATACAGTTTATACAGTTTATACAGTTTATACAGTTTATACAGTTTATACAGTTTATACAGTTTATACAGTTTATACAGTTTATACAGTTTATACAGTTTATACAGTTTATACAGTTTATACAGTTTATACAGTTTATACAGTTTATACAGTTTATACAGTTTATACAGTTTATACAGTTTATACAGTTTATACAGTTTATACTTTTTATACAGTTTATACAGTTTACAGTTTATACAGTTTACAGTTTATACAGTTTACAGTTTATACAGTTTACAGTTTACAGTTTACAGTTTACAGTTCACAGTTCACAGTTCACAGTTCACGGTTCACAGTTCACAGTTCACAGTTCACAGTTCACAGTTCACAGTTCACAGTTCACAGTTTACAGTTTACAGTTTACAGTTTACAGTTTACAGTTTACAGTTTACAGTTTACAGTTTACAGTTTACAGTTTACAGTTTACAGTTTACAGTTTACAGTTTACAGTTTACAGTTTACAGTTTACAGTTTACAGTTTACAGTTTACAGTTTACAGTTCACAGTTCACAGTTCTCAGTTCACAGTTCACAGTTCACAGTTCACAGTTCACAGTTCACAGTTCACAGTTCACAGTTCACAGTTTATAGTTTATATACTAAACGACAAATTGTCTATGTCGTATGTTTTATGTCAAATGACAAATGACAAATGTCAATTGTCAAATGTCAAATGTCAAATGTCAAATGTCAAATGTCAAATGTCGAATATCGAATGTCGAATGTCGAATGTCGAATGTCGAATGTCGATTGTCGAATGTTGAATGTCGAATGTCGAATGTCGAATGTCAAACGACAAACGTCAAACGTCAAACGTCAAACGTCAAACGTCAAACGTCAAACGTCAAATTTCAAATGTCAAATAAATTTAATGTTAAATGTTAAATGTTGTTGATAGTTGATGAAATTGTAAGGTCAACGTCCATGTCATTGTCAATGCCAACGTCAATGCTAATGTCAATGCTAATGTCAATGCTAATGTCAATGCTAATGTCAATGCTAATGTCAATGCTAATGTCAATGCTAATGTCAATGCTAATGTCAATGCTAATGTCAATGCTAATGTCAATGCTAATGTCAATGCTAATGTCAATGCTAATGTCAATGCTAATGTCAATGCTAATGTCAATGCTAATGTCAATGCTAATGTCAATGCTAATGTCAATGCTAATGTCAATGCTAATGTCAATGCTAATGTCAATGCTAATGTCAATGCTAATGTCAATGCTAATGTTGTTGCTGATGTTGAGTTGACAGTTGACAGTTGACTGTAGACAGTTGAGAGTTGACATTCGACATTCGACAGTTGACAGTAGACATTCGACATTCGACAGTACACATTCGAATGTTGAATGTTGAATGTTGAATGTTGAATGTTGAATGTTGAATGTTGAATGTTGAATGTTGAATGTTGAATGTTGAATGTTGAATGTTGAATGTTGAATGTTGAATGTTGAATGTTGAATGTCGAATGTCGAATGTCGAATGTCGATTGTCGAATGTTGAATGTCGAATGTCGAATGTCGAATGTCGAATGTCAAACGTCAAACGTCAAACGTCAAACGTCAAACGTCAAACGTCAAACGTCAAATTTCAAATGTCAAATAAATTTAATGTTAAATGTTAAATGTTGTTGATAGTTGATGAAATTGTTAATGATAAGGTCAACGTCCATGTCATTGTCAATGCCAACGTCAATGCTAATGTCAATGCTAATGTCAATGCTAATGTCAATGCTAATGTCAATGCTAATGTCAATGCTAATGTCAATACTAATGTCAATGCTAATGTCAATGCTAATGTCAATGCTAATGTCAATGCTAATGGCAATGCTAATGTCAATGCTAATGTCAATGCTAATGTCAATGCTAATGTTGTTGCTGATGTTGAGTTGACAGTTGACAGTTGACTGTAGACAGTTGAGAGTTGACATTCGACATTCGACAGTTGACAGTAGACATTCGACATTCGACAGTACACAATCGAATGGTGAATGTTGAATGTTGAATGTTGAATGTTGAATGTTGAATGTTGAATGTTGAATGTTGAATGTTGAATGTTGAATGTTGAATGTTGAATGTTGAATGTTGAATGTTGAATGTTGAATGTTGAATGTTGAATGTTGAATGTTGAATGTTGAATGTCGAATGTCGAATGTCGAATGTCGAATGTCGAATGTCGAATGTCGAATGTCGTATGTCGAATGTCGAATGTCGAATGTCGAATGTCGAATGTCGAATGTCGAATGTTGAATGTTGAATGTTGAATGTTGAATGTTGAATGTTGAATGTTGAATGTTGAATGTTGAATGTTGACTGTTGAATGTTGAATGTTGAATGTTAGATGTTGGATGTTGCATATTGAATGTTGGATGTGAAATGAAATTATAGTTTATAGATCGTAGTTCGTAGTTCGTAGATCATAGCTCGTAGTTCGTAGCTCGTAGTTCGTAGTTCGTAGTTCGTAGTTCGTAGTTCGTAGATCGTAGATCGTAGTTCGTAGTTCGTAGTTCGTAGTTCGTAGATCGTAGTTCGTAGTGCGTAATTCGAAGTTCAAAGTGGAAAGTTCGTAGTTGGACGTTCGCAGTTCGTAGTTCGTAATTCGTAGTTGACAGTTGACAGTTAACAGTTGACAGTTGACAGTTTACAGTTTGCAGTTGATAGTTAAAGTTTATAGTTTATAGTTTATAGTTTATAGTTTATAGTTTATAGTTTATAGTTTATAGTTTATAGTTTATAGTTTATAGTTTATAGTTTATAGTTTATAGTTTATAGTTTATAGTTTATAGTTTATAGTTTATAGTTTATAGTTTATAGTTTATAGTTTATAGTTTATAGTTTATAGTTTATAGTTTATAGTTTATAGTTTATAGTTTATAGTTTATAGTTTATAGTTTATAGTTTATAGTTTATAGTTTATAGTTTATACAGTTTATAGTTTATACAGTTTATAGTTTATACAGTTTATAGTTTATACAGTTTATAGTTTATACAGTTTATAGTTTATACAGTTTAAAGTTTATACTGTTTATAGTTTTTATAGTTTATACAGTTTACAGTTTATAAAGTTTACGGTTTATACAGTTTACAGTATATACAGTTTATAGTTTATACAGTTTACAGTTTATAAAGTTTACGGTTTATACAGTTTACAGTTTATACAGTTTACAGTTTATACAGTTTCCAGTTTATACAGTTTACAGTTTATACAGTTTACAGTTTATACAGTTTACAGTTTATACAGTTTACCGTTGACAGTTGACCGTTGACATTTGATAGTTGACAGTTGATTGTTGAAAGTTTATACAGTTTATACAGTTTATAGTTTATACAGTTTATAGTTTATAGTTTATACAGTTTATAGTTTATACAGTTTCTAGTTTATACAGTTTATAGTTTATACAGTTTATTTTTTATAACGTTTATAGATTTTATAGTTTATACAGTTTATAGTTTATACAGTTTATAGTTTATACAGTTTATACAGTTTATAGTTTATACAGTTACAGTTGACAAATGTCAATTGTCAAATGTCAAATGTCAAATGTCAAATGTCAAATGTCGAATGTCGAATGTGGAATGTCGAATGTCGAATGTCGAATGTCGAATGTTTAATGTCAACGTCAATGTCATTGTCAACGCCAATGTCAATGCTTATGTCAATGCTAATGTCAATGCTAATGTCAATGCTAATGTCAATGCTAATGTCAATGCTAATGTCAATGCTAATGTCAATGCTAATGTCAATGCTTATGTCAATGCTAATGTCAATGCTAATGTCAATGCTAATGTTGTTGCTGATGTTGAGTTGACAGTTGACAGTTGACTGTAGACAGTTGAGAGTTGACATTCGACATTCGACAGTTGACAGTAGACATTCGACATTCGACAGTACACATTCGAATGTTGAATGTTGAATGTTGAATGTTGAATGTTGAATGTTGAATGTTGAATGTTGAATGTTGAATGTTGAATGTTGAATGTTGAATGTTGAATGTTGAATGTTGAATGTTGAATGTTGAATGTTGAATGTCGAATGTCGAATGTCGAATGTCGAATGTCGATTGTCGAATGTTGAATGTCGAATGTCGAATGTCGAATGTCAAACGACAAACGTCAAACGTCAAACGTCAAACGTCAAACGTCAAATTTCAAATGTCAAATAAATTTAATGTTAAATGTTAAATGTTGTTGATAGTTGATGAAATTGTTAATGATAAGGTCAACGTCAATGTCATTGTCAATGCCAATGTCAATGCTAATGTCAATGCTAATGTCAATGCTAATGTCAATGCTAATGTCAATGCTAATGTCAATGCTAATGTCAATGCTAATGTCAATGCTAATGTCAATGCTAATGTCAATGCTAATGTCAATGCTAATGTCAATGCTAATGTCAATGCTAATGTCAATGCTAATGTCAATGCTAATGTCAATGCTAATGTCAATGCTAATGTCAATGCTAATGTCAATGCTAATGTCAATGCTAATGTCAATGCTAATGTCAATGCTAATGTCAATGCTAATGTCAATGCTAATGTCAATGCTAATGTCAATGCTAATGTCAATGCTAATGTTGTTGCTGATGTTGAGTTGACAGTTGACAGTTGACTGTAGACAGTTGAGAGTTGACATTCGACATTCGACAGTTGACAGTAGACATTCGACATTCGACAGTACACATTCGAATGTTGAATGTTGAATGTTGAATGTTGAATGTTGAATGTTGAATGTTGAATGTTGAATGTTGAATGTTGAATGTTGAATGTTGAATGTTGAATGTTGAATGTTGAATGTTGAATGTTGAATGTTGAATGTTGAATGTTGAATGTTGAATGTCGAATGTCGAATGTCGAATGTCGAATGTCGAATGTCGAATGTCGAATGTCGAATGTCGAATGTCGAATGTCGAATGTCGAATGTCGAATGTCGAATGTCGAATGTCGAATGTCGAATGTCGAATGTCGAATGTCGAATGTCGAATGTCGAATGTCGAATGTTGAATGTTGAATGTTGAATGTTGAATGTTGAATGTTGAATGTTGAATGTTGACTGTTGAATGTTGAATGTTGAATGTTAGATGTTGGAAATGAAATTATAGTTTATAGATCGTAGTTCGTAGTTCGTAGATCATAGCTCGTAGTTCGTAGCTCGTAGTTCGTAGTTCGTAGTTCGTAGTTCGTAGTTCGTAGTTCGTAGTTCGTAGATCGTAGATCGTAGTTCGTAGTTCGTAGTTCGTAGATCGTAGTTCGTAGTGCGTAATTCGAAGTTCAAAGTGGAAAGTTCGTAGTTGGACGTTCGCAGTTCGTAGTTCGTAATTCGTAGTTGACAGTTGACAGTTAACAGTTGACAGTTGACAGTTTACAGTTTGCAGTTGACAGTTAAAGTTTATAGTTTATAGTTTATAGTTTATAGTTTATAGTTTATAGTTTATAGTTTATAGTTTATAGTTTATAGTTTATAGTTTATAGTTTATAGTTTATAGTTTATAGTTTATAGTTTATAGTTTATAGTTTATAGTTTATAGTTTATAGTTTATAGTTTATAGTTTATAGTTTATAGTTTATAGTTTATAGTTTATAGTTTATAGTTTATAGTTTACAGTTTATAGTTTATAGTTTATAGTTTATACAGTTTATAGTTTATACAGTTTATAGTTTATACTTTTTATAGTTTATACAGTTTATAGTTTATACAGTTTACAGTTTACAGTTGACAGTTGACAGTTGACCGTTGACCGTTGACCGTTGACCGTTGGCAGTTGACAGTTGACAGTTGACAGTTGACAGTTGACAGTTGACAGTTGACAGTTGACAGTTGACAGTTGACAGTTGACAGTTGACAGTTGACAGTTGACAGTTGACAGTTGACAGTTGACAGTTGACAGTTGACAGTTGACAGTTGACAGTTGACAGTTGACAGTTGACAGTTGACAGTTGACAGTTGACAGTTGACAGTTGACAGTTGACAGTTGACAGTTGACAGTTGACAGTTGACAGTTGACAGTTGACAGTTGACAGTTGACAGTTGACAGTTGACAGTTGACAGTTGACAGTTGACAGTTGACAGTTGACAGTTGACAGTTGACAGTTGACAGTTGACAGTTGACAGTTGACAGTTGACAGTTGACAGTTGACAGTTGACAGTTGACAGTTGACAGTTGACAGTTGACAGTTGACAGTTGACAGTTGACAGTTGACAGTTGACAGTTGACAGTTGACAGTTGACAGTTGACAGTTGACAGTTGACAGTTGACAGTTGACAGTTGACAGTTGACAGTTGACAGTTGACAGTTGACAGTTGACAGTTGACAGTTGACAGTTGACAGTTGACAGTTGACAGTTGACAGTTGACAGTTGACAGTTGACAGTTGACAGTTGACAGTTGACAGTTGACAGTTGACAGTTGACAGTTGACAGTTGACAGTTGATAGTTTATAGTTTATAGTTTATAGTTTATAGTTTATAGTTTATAGTTTATAGTTTATAGTTTATAGTTTATACAGTTTAAAGTTTATACAATTTATAGTTTTTATAGTTTATACAGTTTACAGTTTATAAAGTTAACGGTTTATACAGTTTACAGTTTATACAGTTTACAGTTTATACAGTTTCCAGTTTATACAGTTTACAGTTTATACAGTTTACAGTTTATACAGTTTACAGTTTATACAGTTTACAGTTGACCGTTGACAGTTGATAGTTGACAGTTGATAGTTGATAGTTGATAGTTGATAGTTGATAGTTGATAGTTGATAGTTGATAGTTGATAGTTGATAGTTGATAGTTGATAGTTGATAGTTGATAGTTGATAGTTGATAGTTGATAGTTTATAGTTTATAGTTTATAGTTTATACAGTTTATAGTTTATACAGTTTATAGTTTATACAATTTATAGTTTTAATAGTTTATACAGTTTACAGTTTATAAAGTTAACGGTTTATACAGTTTACAGTTTATACAGTTTACAGTTTATACAGTTTCCAGTTTATACAGTTTACAGTTTATACAGTTTACAGTTTATACAGTTTACAGTTGACCGTTGACAGTTGATAGTTGACAGTTGATAGTTGATAGTTGATAGTTGATAGTTGATAGTTGATAGTTGATAGTTGATAGTTGATAGTTGATAGTTGATAGTTGATAGTTGATAGTTGATAGTTGATAGTTGATAGTTTATAGTTTATAGTTTATAGTTTATAGTTTATAGTTTATACAGTTTATAGTTTATACAGTTTATAGTTTATACAGTTTATAGTTTATACAATTTATAGTTTTTATAGTTTATACAGTTTACAGTTTATAAAGTTTACGGTTTATACAGTTTACAGTTTATACAGTTTACAGTTTATACAGTTTCCAGTTTATACAGTTTACAGTTTATACAGTTTACAGTTTATACAGTTTACAGTTGACAGTTGACCGTTGACAGTTGATAGTTGACAGTTGATTGTTGATAGTTGATAGTTGATAGTTGATAGTTGATAGTTGATAGTTGATAGTTGATAGTTGATAGTTGATAGTTGATAGTTGATAGTTGATAGTTGATAGTTGATAGTTGATAGTTGATAGTTGATAGTTGATAGTTGATAGTTGATAGTTGATAGTTGATAGTTGATAGTTGATAGTTGATAGTTGATAGTTGATAGTTGATAGTTGATAGTTGATAGTTGATAGTTGATAGTTGATAGTTGATAGTTGATAGTTGATAGTTGATAGTTGATAGTTGATAGTTGATAGTTGATAGTTGATAGTTGATAGTTGATAGTTGATAGTTGATAGTTGATAGTTGATAGTTGATAGTTGATAGTTGATAGTTGATAGTTTATAGTTTATAGTTTATAGTTTATACAGTTTATAGTTTATACAGTTTATAGTTTATACAGTTTATAGTTTATACAATTTATAGTTTTTATAGTTTATACAGTTTACAGTTTATAAAGTTTACGGTTTATACAGTTTACAGTTTATACAGTTTACAGTTTATACAGTTTACAGTTTATACAGTTTCCAGTTTATACAGTTTACAGTTTATACAGTTTACAGTTGACAGTTGACCGTTGACAGTTGATAGTTGACAGTTGATTGTTGAAAGTTGATAGTTGATAGTTGATAGTTGATAGTTGATAGTTGATAGTTGATAGTTGATAGTTGATAGTTGATAGTTGATAGTTGATAGTTGATAGTTGATAGTTGATAGTTGATAGTTGATAGTTGATAGTTGATAGTTGATAGTTGATAGTTGATAGTTGATAGTTGATAGTTGATAGTTGATAGTTGATAGTTGATAGTTGATAGTTGATAGTTGATAGTTGATAGTTGATAGTTGATAGTTGATAGTTGATAGTTGATAGTTGATAGTTGATAGTTGATAGTTTATACAGTTTATAGTTTATACAGTTTATAGTTTATACAGTTTATAGTTTATACAGTTTATAGTTTATACAGTTTATAGTTTATACAGTTACAGTTGACAAATGTCAATTGTCAAATGTCAAATGTCAAATGTCAAATGTCAAATGTCGAATGTCGAATGTCGAATGTCGAATGTCGAATGTCGAATGTCGAATGTCGAATGTCGAATGTCGAATGTCGAATGTTTAATGTCAACGTCAATGTCATTGTCAACGCCAATGTCAATGCTTATGTCAATGCTAATGTCAATGCTAATGTCAATGCTAATGTCAATGCTAATGTCAATGCTAATGTCAATGCTAATGTCAATGCTATGTCAATGCTAATGTCAATGCTAATGTCAATGCTAATGTCAATGCTAATGACAATGCTAATGTCAATGCTAATGTCAATGCTAATGTCAATGCTAATGTCAATGCTAATGTCAAAGCAATTAACAATTAACGGCTGTAACTTGAGTGAAACTTGACAAATGTGATTGAAGTCAACGTCAACCTCAAGTCAACGTCAACGTCAACTTCAACGTCAACGTACATACAATAAATAAAATGATTCGGTAATATTTTCCTGCGATTGTCATCGCAGCAGTTTATTGTTGAAAGTTGACAGTTGACAGTTGACTGTAGACAGTTGAGAGTTGACATTCGACAGTTGACAGTAGACATTCGACATTCGACAGTACACATTCGAATGTTGAATGTTGAATGTTGAATGTTGAATGTTGAATGTTGAATGTTGAATGTTGAATGTTGAATGTTGAATGTTGAATGTTGAATGTTGAATGTTGAATGTTGAATGTTGAATGTTGAATGTGGAATGTTGAATGTTGAATGTTGAATGTGGAATGTTGAATGTGGAATGTTGAATGTTGAAAATAGTTCGCAGTTCGCAGTTCGCAGTTCGTAGTTCGTAGTTCGTAGTTCTTAGTTCGTAGTTCGTAGTTCGTAGTTCGTAGTTCGTAGTTCGTTGTTCGTAGTTCGTAGTTCGTAGTTCGTAGTTCGTAGTTCGTAGTTCGTAGTTCGTAGTTCGTAGTTCGTAGTTTGTAGTTCGTAGTTCGTTGTTCGTAGTTCGTAGTTCGTAGTTCGTAGTTCGTAGTTCGTAGTTCGTAGTTCGTAGTTCGTAGTTCGTAGTTCGTAGTTCATAGTTCGTAGTTCGTAGTTCGTAGTTCGTAGTTCGTAGTTCGTAGTTCATAGTTCGTAGTTCGTAGTTCGTAGTTCGTAGTTCGTAGTTCGTAGTTCGTAGTTCGTAGTTCGTAGTTCATAGTTCGTAGTTCGTAGTTCGTAGTTCGTAGTTCATAGTTCGTAGTTCGTAGTTCGTTGTTATTGTTGTTGTTGTTGTTGATGATGGTTTTGTTGTTGTTATTGTTATTGTTTTTTGTTACTCGTAGGTAATTACTTGCTGCCTATTGTCAAATGTGTTAAATTTGAAATGACGTTATAAGTTAACAGTAGGGATGGGCCGAAATTCATTTCACATTGGGTTCAACCGAATTTCGGTTCAAATGCCGAACATTCGGTCCAAGATAAGATTTAATTAACTCATCTATTTTTACAAGAAAACCAGTAAAAATAATAACCAAATCAGTCATTTATTAACCTTTGCAATTAGTTACCACACCACAATCTTTTTTAGAAAATCAAATAAACTTCTAATTATTATTAACAAAAATATAATAATCATTATTAACGAAATGGACCTCTTGACATGGACATTGAAATAATTAAGGTCTACTACCTAACTATATTTTTGCGACGGGCTAACGAGTTGCGACTTGTCCTGTGACCTATCGCTCCCTTGAAAACGCGCCAAAAATAACCGAAGTTCGGCTGAATTTCGGCCGAATTTTAAAATTTAACGAATGTTTGGCCGAAGTTCGTATTCGGTACAAACCACATTCGGCCCATCACTAGTTAACAGTAAAAGTTTTACTGTAAAAGTTTATTTTTTTCTTTTGAGCGCATTAAAATAAAAGCTTTTTAAAAAAAGTGAGCCGTCCCGGGACGCCTGGCAGATGTGAAACATCGACATTACATCATCGCCACACAGTACACAAGACTGTGACTGTATACAGGGTGTCCCACGGCTATGCCACATGGAGGGAAAGTACCTTAAATCTTGTAGATAGAACATTTTACTGAAAGAAGACATTATTTGAATTTTAAAAACAATTTAAATTGTATTCATAGACTTCTAAATAATTTAATGGTTGGGCCGGAAATCGAACTTATTCCACGAGAAAAAATAATCACCCCGTAGTTTTATCATACCAATCGAAAGGTTTCATCATAAGGATTATTTTTTGCTGAATAACATAGTGTCACAAATAAAAGGAAGACCGTGAATTTTAACATTTGATGTAAAATTTTGTTCTGAAAAGTTAAAAGCTCACATTGCCGTAAGGACATACAATTGACAATCACAACTACTTATTACTAATTAATCTACCCACTTGAGTAGTACGCATCATTTAAATAAATAAATATCCACCACAACAAGACCAAAATATCGTCAGGGAACGAAATAATCAAAAGTTATCACTTTGTATTCAAGAAGAAGGGACTAGTTTTGAGCATTTGAAAAATTGACTAATTTTGTATTAAAAATGTTAAAATTCATGGCCTTTCTTTTATTTTTGACACTATGTTATTTAGCAAAAAATGATCCTTGTGATGAAGCCTTTCGATCGGTAGGATAAAACTACAGGTTGATTAATTTTCTCGAGTAACAGGTTCGATTCCCGGTTCAACTATGTAATTATTTAAATATCTATGAATGCAGTTTAAAATGTTTTCCAAATTTAAATAATGTCTTCCTTCAGTAAAATGTTCTATCTACAATATTTAAGGTACTTTCCCTCCATGTGGCATTGCCGTGGGACACCCTGTATATCAGACACCATCATATAGCGGCATCATATAGCGACGCATGCCGGTGCGACGCGTCGCCACGGCATTTGTTTTACGTGCTGCTATAGATGTTTTACATCAAAAGGTTTTTTTTACCTTAATTTTATTTTATACTAAAAAAAATTAAATTGTTTTTATTTAGTCGTACATTGTCATCCGAACTGAACGTGCATACCAAACAGCTCAATCGGTTGAGGGAAAGTGCCTTAAAATTGAGTTAGAAGATTCCACCGGGACAAACATACATTGCAAGTTAAATAAAAGCTTTAAAAAAAACGAATATTTCAACGATATGTTTAAAATGGTACCGCTTATAATGTCAAAAACATGCTTAATTATATTTTAAAATTTTCTGATTTATAATTTTCTATTCGGAACTGGCTTCGAACTTGAAGGTAGCGACAAGCGTAATAACGCACGAAGAATCTAGCCACCTAGTCCTCCCGTACCCACTGATTTCGTGACCACATCAAAGGCTAACGACGAATTAAAATCCAGATCACAGAATAAATAAATTATTCATGTAAATTGTTGAATGTCACATTCAACCTACCATACATGACAGACGGATGACGGAGAGAAAAAGACAAAATAGAGAAAAAGAGCAAGATAGGCAAGCAAGTGGCTATTTGTAACTATGTTGTCTGTCTAACATCGCATATTCATCTATCCATACTAATATTATAAATGGGAAAGTGTGTCTGTCTGTCTGTCTGTTTGTCTTTCTTTCACGGCAAAACGGAGCGATGAATTGACGTGATTTTTTAAATGGAGATAGTTGAAGGGATGGAGAGTAACATAGGCTACTTTTTGTCTCTTTCTAACGCGAGCAAAGCCGCGGGCAAAAGCTAGTTTGGAATAAAATCACATGCAATACTGGATATTATTACATGTGTAGTAGGTAATTTTGTTGATATCTATTGTGATGTTGGTGTGAATGTCTGTTTGTTTATAACGTTTTGTTTTTTGTTTAATTTTAAAGAAGTTACGTATTTATAGGATCACTTTGTTGAGCGTCCATCCGACTGTCAAGCAAGACCCTTTTTCTCAGAAACGCGTCGAGATATCAAGCTTAAATTAATATCACATACTCAGGTCTGCTATCTCTCAAAGCTGTGAAAAAAACAAGTTTCTAAATCAACACAATAAAATAATACGGCTGATTAAATTGAATATTTAGACATTTGCAAGAGAATTAAAACCTATAGGGTACTTTCCATTGACCTAAAATCATGAAATTTGCCAAGAAGCGATGTCATGTAGCACAAGTAAAGGAAAAACTCCGAAAACCGTAAATTTGTAGTTACAAAAATAAAACAATTTACGGAACCCTCGTTGCGCGAGTCCGACTCGCACTTGACCGGTTTTTTGTTTTGCTCTAACTTGATTTTTTTTTCTAAAGCAGCGTCAGTTAACGTTGGCGAATACGGCACTATGACTACCACTAAATAAATCATTACTACTTTTGGAAACAACCAAAAACAGATTTTTCATTAACTATTTTTTTTATTAATGTTTTTTATGTTTTTTTAACTATTTTAAAAAATTACCCAAATGCAACATCGTCAGTGGGTTGAATTCCTTATATCGACGAAATCTCTATTGTAAAAGCTATTCACATGGACGAGTCGCGATCCTAAGCTAGAGCATTAAATATATTATTACCACTACTTTTACTCGTCTGTGCGTTTATATCTATTTCACTTTATTTAGTCTTTCTATATACATATGTATTTTCTTTTTTCATAGCTACATAACCAGAAAGTATTTGGCACCAATAAAATAATTTAAAAATTAAAAAAAGAAGTTAAATTTGGGCAAACCCCACACGCAGTTTATATAAACGCGAATCATTTTGACGCACTTTATGTGACGTCATGATTATTCTATGCCATGCAAACACATAAGAATAACAAACTACACACTCGGAACATTGACACTTGTGTCATATTCATTCTGGTCAATCACATCATTTTCAAATATTTGAATTTCCGTATTAAACAAAAAAAAATCTCAAAAAACTGCTGTGTCTCGCGGTTACTGCGCTCGCTGCTTTTGTAGGTAATAGCGTGATTTATTTATTATTTATTTATTTTTTATTTTTTACGTGATGTTATATGTATAGGCTATGTCCTAAACTGATGTATAAGCTACCTATACTACTGTAAAGTTTAGATGAAAATCCGTTTAGTAGTTTTTGGGTGAAATAGTAACGAACATCCACCCTTACACACATTATACACACTGTGACATTTATTATAGAAATATAAATAACAAAAACTATTTTTTACACATTTACACCACTTAAGCACATATTTTAAAAGTTCGAATACGAGTGGAAATCTCATAAAAAATAATAAAAATTGGTTACATTTTTCTTCATGTAGGGAAAACGTGAAGAAGGACAATGTTTTTTACGTTTTGCGCACAAAGTTTTAATAAATAAGAATAACTTTAGAACTAAAATATGGTAAATAAAGAATGCTCAATTTCTTTTTCTCAGTCACACACACACACACACCAACACATCTAAAAACCGCTAATTATGAACACTTTAAATTGTATTCATCGTAGATTCATTTTTATGAAGCAGTTGTCAGGCGGATTAAGAAATCACATTACCAAATTACCTAGTTTCTCTTCTGCTTTTATTTTAATTTTTTGGATCCTCACAAAATTCACTAGATGCAATACCTAAAAGTATATTTATTTTATTATATTTTTATGAACAAACCTATCTTTTAATTAGGAGAGTATCGAATAGTCTTCGTGGAGTGTCAATTTAATTAAATGCTTTTAAAGTAGATTGTTTTTAGTTTTAAAGCTATTTTTTTATCTGTATCAATGTGTTTCTTCTTGGAATTTCTTCTATTATGTGACAGACATACAATTAAACTAAATATTATTTAGTTTGAATGGGTATCTTATTTACGTACAAGTAGGCCGTACTAATATTTATTCCGCACTGGAATCGACCTCAGAGCAGCATTGCCATTGTTTTAACGTAATCATTTATATACAGTAATTATAAAACACCTTGAACTTGGCATCACTAAAACATTATCAGTAATTACGAGATTTTTTACAAGCAAAACCAGGGGCAAAAAACAGTATGTTTCACCACCACGTTCCTTTTACAAAACCGGTCGAATTAATATTCCGAACATAACTCCATACTCAGTCCACGTACCAGAACCAACCGTGACGCCTTGTGATATAGTTGGATTTTGAAAAACAGTAAAAGATTCAATAATTAAGTGTCTTAGAACAAAACTGGTGAATTTTGTTTCTATTCAGTAGTTCTATCGCCATCGTCTGAGGCGTAGATTAAAAAATACATATAATAATTATATCACAGTTTTACATAATAATTATTAATTATATCACTTATGTCAAAAATTATAACCTCATGTGTGTCAGTGTTGTGTCATAAGTGAATAATTTCGTGTGCTTAGATGACAAAATCAAGGATTTCGCCATTTTTAAAACAAGTAAGTTTGGTGACATTTTTATTTTTTTTGCGTTTTACAAAGTGGTGTTAAATAAGGTATAAAATTTTAAAGTACATACATATTATAAATGATTATTATATTATGATTAAATACTAATTAGGTTTTAAGTTTACCTAGGACATTACTGTCGTAGGTGAAGGAAAATATCGTGAGGAAACATACATTTATTATTTTATTAAAATTTCATTTCTGTCTGACCCCGAAAGGCCTATAATCCTGTCCATTAAGAAAGGTTTACATTTGACATTAAGCGCTAACAAAAAACGTCTTCTGCATTTTTCCTCTTTATTTTACACCTTAGGTAACTTCAACGAATATAAAAAAAATAAAGAAAACATTGCCAAATAATATAATCCTGCTGATTTCGAGTTTTACGCTTAGCAAGTGATTCATATTTATCTTCTCTGTATGAGAAGAGACCTATCTATGGTTTAGCCCTGCAGTGGGACAATGATAGAATCATTCAATTATTAATAAACTAGCTTTTGCCCCTGGCTTTACTCGCGTTAGAAAAAGATAAAAAGTAGCCTATCTCACTCTCCATCCTTTCAACTATCTTCAAACAGACAGACACACAGACACACTTTCCCAATTATATTAGTATTTAGTAAATAGGATAAATATTATTATTAGCGAGCCATAAAAAAATAAATAAAAAAAGTATTAAGTAAAATCAGTTGTTACCTAATATTTTAATTAAAATTTAAGGTTTCATCAATTTCTAGTTTAGTTTTTATGACCGTACCACTTTTTGTACCTTGTTATATAATAATAAATAAACCGCAACGAATTGCGTGGTTTGCTTTTTGTTTTAGCTGGGAAAAACATTTTTTAAAAAAAGGTAAGTACCTCTTTTTTGGATAGTCTAGGTATTTTGAAAAACAGCTTAATCTTTGTGGTTTCTAACAAAAAGTAATTGATTAAAAAATACCCGTAGATAACTATGTATTACATACCCCTTTGTCAGGGTAACAGACACCTAAATTCAATCAATTAGTTACAGTTTTTTTTGTATTGATCATTTGTTTGTTTATAATGGATAATCTCTAATGCCCTTACTAATAATCACTGTGTAAAGTTATGCAATGAATAAAGTCTGTGTAACCATACATTTTTTGACGTATAAACCTGTCATAACTTTATGCAACGATTATTAGTAAGGCGCTAACACTATTAAACCTATTCTAAAAATTCTTTCATCAACATAAACAACAACATGATTAAGATATTATAGTTTCATCTACCTATAATAATATTATTATGTAAGTATTTATAAATTATATTATGTGTATCAGTTGTCTGGTTACCATAACACAAGCTCTAAGCAGAGCTTAACTTGGGATCAGATGACCGTGTGTGAGTTGTCCCAGTATATTTATTTATTATTATTTATTAACATAGCATTATAACATCAAAGACCTAACGTAACGCGGGTGAAACCTCGGGGCACAGTTAGTCGAACATATTTGTATGTGAAGACCTTGGCAACCTTGGTCAGAATAATTCTTTTTAGTATGCTAGACCCGTATGTATGGAGTTCTTTGATATTCATGTTTTGTTTCTATGTATAGTTTTTTTTTACTGTATACGTTAAGTAGTCATAATGACACCTAAAATTTTGCTTGGGGCTAATGTCAAAATTATCTTTGAAAATAATTGTTTAATAATGTCGTTTATTATTACATTTTGGGCAATTTGTGGAAATTTTAGACTAGTTTCTGGTGGGAACCGAAATTCAATTAAATACATTAAATGCGTTTTTACTAACTAATTGTATTTTTACATATTTGAGTGATTATGATTAGCTTAAATCCGTACTAATATTACAAATGCGAAAGTAACTCTGTCTGTCTGTCTCTTCATAACGTCTAAACCACAGAACCGATTTGAATGGTACAGATATAGTCTGGGACCCAAGAAAGGACATAGGATAGTTTTCATCGCGAAAATCCCCCGGGAACGAGAACTATTCCACGCGGACGAAGTCGCAGGCAAAAGCTAGTAGAATATAAATCAAATAGAATATCAGAAACTTGAGGTAGAACGTACTATGGTTGAACTATGAAAGAAATCGCCTAAAAATAAAATTAAATGCTGAATTATTTACTACCCTTATAGAGGAGTTCGGATGTGTGAAATCCTTATTGTGAGAGTGACAAACACTCTAAGGCCTAAAACATACACAAGCGACGGAAGGCAGCAGGCGTGGAACAGGCGTGGCGCAGGCGTGCGCCGCTTTAAAACGATTTCTTACAAAATGTATGCAGCCGACGTTTTTGAATTATACTGAAGCGACGAACGGCAACGAAACGGCGTGTCTGCCCCGCGTCGCTAAGTATAATTCAAAAACGTCGCCTGCAAACATTTTGTATGAAATTGTTTTGAAGCGACGCACGCCTGCGCCACGCCTGTTCCACGCCTGCTGCCTTACGTCGCTTGTGTATGTTTTAGGCCTTAAGTGACAAAGAAAGGAACTTACAGATTTGAGAGAGACTTAAAGTAGCGTTTGAGTATTCGGGGGTTAGTCATCAAGTATTCAGACTATTTTGTCAAATAACCACGGACGGATAAAGCGTTCAAACACGTGCAAACGATAAAATTGTTTTATCAAACAAAAAATGTGAGATCATATTTCACATCAGTCCAATACATACGACACATAGACGCTATTTAATTTGAATTTTGAGCGGTATTGGTGCCGATTCCCTTGGTCACAAACTAGACTAATTTTAAGTTAAATGCATCTTTCTCTTTCTATTTCTTACAGAAAAGGACAGAAGATACTATTTAGTTTAATCCTGTCAAATTAGACAGCGCCGGAAGAAAATTGACGTATATTTAGACGCCATGTTTTTAAAACGCGTCCAAATTATCTATGGAGTGTCTAAATTTGACAGGAGTTAACTAATATTTTATCTTCTGTCCTTTTCTTAATTAAATGGAGAGAGAAAGATGCACTTAACTTAAATTTACGTTAGTTTGTGAACAAGGGAATCGGCACTATTCTCGGTCCAATTTATTTCATTCGATGGCTACACAGCTCAAATAGTTTGTAATAAGCAACTAGCGTCATCGTACTGATTAATCATCCGACTCTTTGACAGTTCATAAGTGCCTGTAAATGGTCTAAATTAAACAAATGTACACATTGGACATTGTATCTCATGTGGAGATATTGTGATCTGTGTGTCACAGCGGTACTCAAGGCCAAAATAAACCATTCTGTCAGTCAAATTTAGCCAGATTTGGAACTTTTCGGATGCGCGCCCTCTAGCGAAACCGTGGCGAATATTTGAGCTATTATTTTGGCGTTGGCGTTGTTTATCTAGCACCCACTTTTATTTATTTAAACTCAGAGATAGGTTTATCAGCGTTTATTGAAACCTAATAGTTATTAATTAGTATGTCTCAGGTGAACATTCTTGGGTCCAAGTAGACCCTACTAAACTGGCGGAGGTTTTTGTGTTTGGGTCCAATCGGGTTTTTGTTGTGTTCCGAACTATTCAGTTATAAACAATTAAGAAAATGACATAATTAGAAAACCGATCACAATCAACCGTTACGATTTAATAATGTAAAATTAATTACAACTAGATTAATTTCAAAGTATAACTGCATTCCACTATTAATTATGTAGAACCGGTTTGCGTACACAACGGAATGTGTTGGAGGAATTTTATTGATTGTACAGATATAGTCTGGGACCCGAGAAAGGACATAGGATAGTTTTCATTCCTGAAATCCCCGGGAGCGGGAACTATTATTCCACGCGGATGAAGTCGCGGGCAAAAGCAAGTAATAATAATATCTTTATCAACACATAAACTTGCACTCATTATTTAACTTTGTTTATGATCATAATTACTTATTCAATGTACAGCTGAAGCATTTGTTTGCATTTCTGATTTAAATTGAATGTCATGCTGTGTTGCTTATGTTTTACATTAAATTCTATGTTTCTAATTAAAAAGTATTGACATTCGCCTACATAATTAGTTTTACCACATAATAACAACGCTCTTGCTTTTTCCTAAAGGGCCATATTTCATTACAATCGTGTCTCAATGACCAGACATCGGCCGGATATTTGACAACTTTGACAGTTTTTGTATGGGAAATGTGTCAAAAGTTTGACGTTACACGTCAAAAATCGATCATTGAGACACGATTGTGATAGCAGACTAGGGCCCTAGGTTGCAAAACTTGGTTGTGCCACCATGGCTATCAAGCGAGAAAAACCACGACGAGAGGAGACTCAGAATTTCAAAATTATTTTTGTGTTGGATTGTCCACTTATCTAGGCAAGTTTATAGGCTATAATATCACGCAACGACCTACAGGAGCGGAGTAGGAAACAAAGATGGGGGATGAAACCGGGAAAAACAAGTTAACTAAATAAGTTGAATTACATAAGATCCGTAATTATAACACCTTTTGTACACAATAAAAGATGCATTTTCCCATTGCGACTAACCAAACTTTAATGTCTTATTGTTGTTACTCTTCTTTGTAACAAGCACATAGTATTATGTAAATATTATACACATTTACTTAATACGAACATAATGTAATGGCAGCCTGTTATTGTCCCATTGTAAAGCAAAGACCTCTTTTAAGATGCTCAGACGTCAATGTTTTGGATTGAATTATTACATGAGTTCGAATCTGGCCGGAATCTCCGTTCTGTTTGTTGTTTTACATTTCTCCCCAGCTATCGTTTTATTTATTTTTAGAGCGATTTTTCAATAAGGACCTTCTTTTTTAAAGTCAGTTTAAATACTCAAGTCTCCTCTGTAACAATAACTTCACCGAAAACCGCACCAAAATAGAGTCTTACGAACAAACATAATACAGGTCAAACTGAGAACCTACTTTTTTTAAATAAAGTATTAGTTAAATCGGGATTCACAATTAAGATAGCTATCCATTATATTAGCTATCCATTTATATCGCCTTTATTATTGTGACTGGTTCCATGTTCTATAACGTCACGTTTGTTTTGTGTTGTTTTGTTAGTTAAATGGCAAACATTTAAATGCTTTTTATATAAAATAGTTAATTAGTGTTACTTAATTAGCAAAAAATTAAGTTCAAGAGTCAAAACAAAAGCTTATTATGTAACACGGAAGCTTTGACAAAAACTTGACGACCTAAAAACTTGATCATTACTTTGTAATGAGTTAATGACACTACGTTTTACAATCAGAAAGATTAAAACTGATTCAGAATAGATTTAATTAATTTATTTATTTCTAAAAAGTAACTCAGACTGACCATCAACACGTATAGAGATAGAAAGTAAAAATTCTAGACAAATACAATACAAATAAAGTGTTTCGTCTGATGTCTGAAACGGCTGGAACGATGTAGACTTTCACTGAGGTCTTAGACCAACCAAATAACTAGACGATTATATAAGAAATTAGGGACACACGCTAAAGAAATCTCAAGATAAAGACATGTTACCAATAATTTGTTTATCAGTTGTCTGGTTACCAAAGTACAAGCTCTGCTTAGTTTGGGATCAGATGACCGTGTGTGAGTTGTCCAAGGATATTTGTTTATTTTATTATTTATTAATTGTACTCCTCTGAGACGAAATTGAAAGCAAAAACTAATCTATGTACAATGTGTTTGAGTTCAGACTGTACAAACTTAAAGTGGCGATAGTTTGGTCTATTTTATGACTGAAACCGTTATTAGAACATGCGGAGTCCCTGTGAATGGCAGCCACTTTTGTATTACGGACAGCATATACCATTGGTCTTAGAAAAATGAAACTTGTAGGGTTTGTTCTTTTTGAAAGAAGAGTAGGTAGCCACTAAGGAGGATTTTTTGGAAATCACAACCATAAAGAGAGAGGTAAAGTAGGGTATGGAAGGGGTAAAATAGGGTTTCAAAATTCACGCGGGCGAAGCCGCGGTCGAAAGCTAGCTTAATAATATCGCAAACTTCCGACACCGACGTTTCTGAACGGAGTTATAGGATCATAACTAGGTAGTGAATAATATTTAGTAAACATATATTTAAATAAACTAGATCTAGATAGATAAAGATAATATGGAGAAACATAACGACTGTGACACGAACGTCACGAGCAGAACATTAAGATATTAAGTGTTAGTTACAAAATATGTAACCAAAGCTTATAGAACTATATTACTGCTATGTTTTTCCTTTTGGACCAATTACTTGTTACTCAGAATCGATAAAGGAAAACCCACCTGATTTTGCGCAGTAATCTATGTATATACTAATATTATAAAGAGGAGAAATTTGAATTTTTTGCCTAATTTTGGTTTGGGGTCGGGTCAGATTTATTAGACTCGGTCTCCGAAAGTGTGATGAACTTTCTTAACATTTCGACGACCAACCGACAGCCGGCTGTCGTGCTGCTATTGTCTTTCTTTGGTGTCTTGAATCACTTGTGTTCGCAAGATTAATCTTTTAATTAAGAGGGGGCTCGCAGCAACCCTCTATTACCCTGAACAATCATGACACTCAAACTACAATCACTAAACTCAAAAAAACTCAAAACTATTTTATTCAAATAAACCATTTACAGGTACTTTTAAATCGTCAAGGTGTCAGTCTGTCAGAAAAATGAAGATAATTGCTCGTTCCAAAAAGTAGGTCTCATGGAGAAGAGCAAGCAAGAAACTCCATGGACACTCTTTTAAAATCAATAGATTACAAAAATTTGGTTACATTGTTCAATCTAAGGTAGGTACTATGTGAGAACAACGTAACAAGTCGTACATGTTAGAAATTAATATTAAAATAAACAAAACAAATTTTAAAACAACAGTGACAGCTAAGAGATGACCAGTCTCAGCAGACAGCGCTCGTTCACGAACATGACGTATGGATCGGCACCAAATAGCTCAACCATTTTGAAGGGAACCAAATGATTCAACACACCCGCCACCGTCAGTGAGACATTTGAGTGTGCATGACAAACACCCAGCTGCCACACTTACCCAAACTCTACTAACGTTAATATGAATGCTTTTCGCAGTGTTTCGTGTCAGCAACAGTATGCTTCACCACCATCGGCCACGGCTCCGTGGTAGGGTTCCCGGCGATACTGCTGCCGCAGCTGAAGCAGCCAGGGTCACACATCACCCTCACTGAGGAGGAGGGCTCGTGGATAGGTAGGTAAGCGCCTATTTACTTGACCATGTCGAAATGAAGGTTCTGGGGGAAGAACAGACAGGATGGAGGATGATAATGATTATTTGCTCAGCCTTTTGCCAAATATGCTGGGATGAAAGCGTTCTCTGTGTAAAAATTACTGCAGGATCTTTAAATTCATTCTCAATTTTTTTTTAAATAAACCATATAACTACAGGTACTTTTAAATTCAGCGTCAGGCAAACAAGGTATTCCAGTCCCACTTAAGTCTTGCATCTTCTAAAACTTCTTCGACAATTCTAAGATATTTTCTGATAATTTATTATATGGTGTACCACACTTGAAACAATATGAATATAATAGTATTTTTCCACTTTGATGAGTACTTGAATGTAATTTAAGTTACTTATTACATTTTAATTATGAACGAATTGTGACGCCAAAAAAAACACGTTTGAAGGTCACTCGCCTTTTTTTTACCGAGAATAGACCAAAACACAGATACACAGTCAGAATCATTATGTACCTACATAATTACATTAAACATTTTATGATTTTCAGAGGATAAGTAGGTGGCACCAAATACTAATAAAACTACCAACTAAATATAGTACGAAGTTTTAATACTTTTTGTACATAACTTGAATTTATTAGAGAAACGACGACAGATATTGACTGAGACTTGTGTGATTTGTCTCAAGATATTTATTTATTATGATTATTATAATTCCAGCGTCAGTGACAGCGATCACGCTGCTGCTGGGCAGCTTCATGGCGCCGCCCATCATGGGCCGGCTGGGGCGGAAGGTGGCGCACTTCGTCGTCATCGCCAACATCCTCGCGGGGTGGACAGTCATCCTACTGGCTAAGAGCTTGGAGGTAAGTTCTACACCTTTTATGATTACATAGACCTAAGTTTAACGGGAAACTGGCAGCAACTGGTTAAATAAAGCCGAAAATCGTAATAAATGGCGCACCTTGGGAGACGCCTATGTCCAGCAGTCGACTGACGCAGGTTTATGATGATTAAGCAAAACAGAAAAACCTTACGTGTCGATGACAGAAATAAAATAATGTTAAACTATGTTAAAACTAGCCAAGGCAACATACATAATATGTCATCATACACACTTCAGCTATTTCCACAATTTCAGCTAAGAACCTATAGTGGTTCATGTTATTATTAAAACCACTTTTAAACTTCAACCTATTCTTTCAACTTTCACTCACAAAAATTACCTTTCTATTCCAGGCAATGATCGTTGGAAGAGTAATCCACGGTATGTCCTTTGGACTGATGTTGCCTCTACGATCAGTCCTCCTCGGAGAATACACCAGCCCCAAGAACAGAGGAGCTTTCCTTACCACGGTCTCCGTAGCCCAGGCCTTTGGAATCCTCCTCGTCCATATGATAGGATCTCTGGTCTCTTGGCAGAAAACCATCCTGATACTTATCGCGTTTCCTCTAGCTAGTCTACTCATGACATTCTTCACCCCTGAATCTCCGAGCTGGCTTGCTGCTAGAGGCAGATATGACGACTGCAGGAAAACCTTCCGATGGCTCCGAGGCGATGAAGAAGAAGAAGAATTAGAAGAAATGATAAGAGCAAGATGTGAATCGAATAGAGCTCCAATATCTAACTGCAAAGACCTGATGGTGCTCTTGAAGAAGAAAGAGTTTTACAAGCCGATTGTGATTATGATACACAGTTACTTGATGGGAGAGTTCTCTGGCGGGGCTCTAATGTCCTGTTACTCCACGACAGTTATCGCACACCTAGCAGGTCCTGGTGTAGATCCTCACGTGTGGATGATAGCTCTGGACGCCCAGAGAAATATATCCAACCTTATGGCAGTATACGTAGTCAACAAAGTAAAGCGTAGAACTATGTTTATGAGCACGGGCGGTCTTTGTATCATCAGTAATATAGCCATTGCTCTCTATGTTTACGCTAAAATCCAGGGTTGGCTAACATACACAGCAGTGTGGCTCCCCATTTTACTGATCAACATTCAATTCTTTACTGTGGCTGTCGGAATGGTTTGCCTACCCTACGTTATTGCTGGAGAGATCTTTCCCCTAGAGTATAGGAGTGTTGGTGGCAGCATCAGCATCATCTCAATAGCTTCTGGGTATTTCCTGGTTACAAAGTCTTTCCCTGCTATGTTAGACAGCATAGGTCTACATGGTTCCTACGCTGTGTACGCAGCAGCCATGTCATATAACTTGTGTATAGTTTGGTATCTTCTGCCAGAGACTAAAGGTAGGACTCTGCAGCAGATTGAGGATCATTTCAGAGGAACTCCTTTGCGTCCAGAAGAGGCCGAAGTGAGGCAGAGTTTGAAGGAGAAGGCGGATCTTGAGAAATCTACGGTTGAAAGCTGATAGGTCCAGTAGAACATTTTTGTGGACTCTCTGTGATTAAAAGTTGATAATTTAGCTTAATTCTGTATGTGATATTTTATCAGTAGCAAATTATAAACCTGCGATTGACATACTTAGAGCACAAAGTGAATACTTAGAGGATGAAATTTTTTTTAAAACTAGTACTGGTGATATTCCTATTACAAATTCTAATTTGTAATTGTATTTTACATGTTACAAATCTACGTTAGTGTCTGTTTAATAAATAATACAATTTACAAATTCGCCATGATGTACAACTGACAGACTTGTAAATATATATTTCGGTATAAAAAAAAAATTTTGTCTCTACAGGTGATAATTTACGTATTTGTATAAAAAAATTATTGAACGTATAATTCAATTTCACATCAAGTGTAGAATAATTCCGACATGTAAGTTATTTTTTTTTTTTCACTAAACCAACGGAAAACATATTTATTCTAGATCATATACATACTAGAGACGGAACTGAGATTTTGTTATTATGCTCCTTGTCTTTACTATGGATCAAACAAATAGAAAGCTAAACCAATTTATTTTTTATCTGTTTTCGATTTAATAAAATATTCAAATGGTACCTAATTGTATTTTATAAATGTAAGTTACAAATTTCTGTTTAATAAAAACACAACTTTTAGATCAAGATGGGAAACAAACGTAATTTCGTGTTGTTCTGCGAGACCACTGCTTACTGAGTTTTAAGACCCTATCCCGCCCCTATCTTCAGATTTTCAGCATATCACAGAATAAAGAATAAATGTAAATTATACAATTAGGAAGATTACGTTCGATTGGTCTACCAATTATTATCAGACAGAAAGAATTATTTTAATTAGCATTGTTACTTACTAATAATGCATTGATAACATAATCTCATAGGCCGTTGGAACTAGATTACAAAGTAATTAATAAATGAGTTGTAATTATTATAATTATCTTAGTACTTAAGTATTATTTTAGTACTTTTTCATAATTCTTATTGATAATAAAATGTGATATTGTACAATTGTATTTTTAATGAAAGTTATACATATTAATTGTTTTGGTGTTGACCAAAGGGTGTTACTGTGATTTGGCTTTATTGTACACACTAAAACTATTACTTTGTCTGTTTGGTTACGATTTTTTTTATGTTAGCCCATTCTGTCTTGTCTCGCTCCTGGGCAAAGGGTCCGTGGCTTAGGCCCCCAGTGGTCGACGCACCTGTGGCCGACGCCCCCGATACGATTATCTTTTTTTTTGTGCTTTTTCACTTAGTACAGAGGCCTGTACAGTTCTTTTGTCGTTGGCGATCCTTCACTTTTTCAGGTTACAGTTACATCAAAATCAGTAAGAGTGGTGAAAGTCATGAGTCTCAACTGTAGACGCATATACACTACAACCTCGTTCCTGTATAATAAATGATACAATGAACTTTATTTAAAAAATTGGTTATTTGAATAAATAAATAATAATAATAATAATATATGCCCGACCCAGTACTTGATAATGGTGATATCCCACTGTACTGGGATCGATCTATCATCACCAACAGGACTATTGTTGCCAATAAGCCTGATATAGTGGTGATAGATCGATTAGAGCGTCGCGCAATGATTGTTGATATTGCTGTCCCGCATGATGAGAACCCCGTGAAGGCTGAGAAAGATAAGCAGATCAAATATCTTGACTTAGCTCGCGAGGTTGTTGTCAGGTTGGATGTGGAATCAGCAATCGTTGTGCCGATAGTTGTGACGGCCAATGGCGTAATAGCGAAGAGCCTCGACCAACATCTGAGGAGGCTCTCGCTAGGTAGCTGGGTCAAGGGTCTGGTTCAGAAAGCGGCACTCCTGGACACGGCGCGTATTGTCCGGAGGTTCCTCTCTCTGGAGCCCTGACCACCGGTAGCTTGGACCCTGTTCCCGATGCCGGTGGGATACTATTTTTTATATTTTTAAATGTTTATATTTTGTATTAATATTTTTAAAAATGTAATTTATATGTGTAATAATTTAATAAAAGGAATAATAATATCTTGGGTCAACTCACACACAGCCATCTGATCTTTAAGTGAAGGTCGGTGTTTCCTAGCTGACCTCTGAGAATCATACGAAACAAAATTAAAGGCGTAATTTTTTTTCTAAACAGTTGAAGTAAAGCTCCTTTGACTTAATTATTGTCGGAGTCGTGCATCGTACAATTCGTACATTCACCTACATGGCACATGGCACGCGCGCATTTTATATTTACCCAAATCTCACTTTCCCGTCTCCTTGCACAAATGTTATTTTATTATATGGTTACGTACAGCAATATCCAGTTGTACTCATTGCCGATCGCGACCTTACGCGACTTCACTAAGCGTATTTATGGCAAAATATTTGCGTTACTTGGGTAATACGAACTGTACTTAAAGTTATTGAAAGAAGGTTGATAATGGTGCCGATTCTCTTGTGCACAAACTAACGTAAATTTAAGTTAAGTGCATCTTTCTCTTTCCGTTTAATTAAGAAAAGGACAGAAGATCAAATATTAGTTAAGTCCTGTCAAATGTAGACACTCCATAGATAATTTAGACGCAATTTAAAAACATAGCGTCTAAATATACGTCAATTTTCATCAGGCGCTGTCTAATTTGACAGGATTAAACTAAAATGTATATTCTGTCCTTTTCTGAAATGGAAAGAGAAAGATGCACTAACTTAAATTTACGTTAGTTTGTGCATAAGAGAATCGGCACCATTGCGTTTTCATAACTAAAATTTTAGCTGCACCGAAGTCGGACGCAGCTAAAGTGCTCTTTACACCTTTAAGATTAAAGAAATTTAAATTTTAAATTAAAGATTTTGTGAAAATAGTATGTATTAAATAGCGTATTAAGTATTAGCAGTATTACATGAAGATGACGGTGCCAATCCCATTGTACCTTATGTACAATGGGATTGGCACCGTCATCTTCATGTACAAAAATCCCTATAAATCAATAAAGAATAAAAACTAAAATTTAGTTACGTGGTAGTTAACTTAAATGTATTCAATAAATCAAAGGATCTGTAACTTTCACTGAACTATTATTTTAAACTTATATATACGATGTTAGCGACCTATTATACCTTGCTTATGTACACCGGAGGCATTACAAAGTTCACATAAGTACATTATGCAAGTTAACCTACTTGCAAAGCTGCAGAGGTCAGTTACTTTTGCGTGGGACGAAAACCTGTTATGTTTACGTATTACGCTTGTCAGACTAGTTCGATGGGAATTTCTAAACGTTAGGAGGGCTATACCTAATTAATTTACATACTAAACACAGTGGAACGTAAAATTAAGGTTACAATCTTAATTTTCTTCTACGTTTATGTTAAGTTGACAATTAAACACCGCTAGTGTCAGTGCCCCTTACAGCTGCGAAGCCATGGCTTCGATTCCCATGCAGGCCAAATATTTTTGTGTGATGAGCGTGATTGGTATATGCATCGGTGTGAATTATTTACTATATGTAGGTATTATTAAAAT
The DNA here is from genome assembly GCA_033675125.1 of Athetis lepigone. Classification (NCBI taxonomy): domain Eukaryota; kingdom Metazoa; phylum Arthropoda; class Insecta; order Lepidoptera; family Noctuidae; genus Athetis; species Athetis lepigone. Next base: position 13,320,466 of record CM066234.1, read on the forward strand.
ATTACTATGTATATCTCTTTGGGAGGGATCAAATGGCCGCGTTTGAGTTGTCCGAGAGTAGTTTATTTATTTATTTCTGGTTAGACATCCAATTGACCTTTCGACGACCAAGCGACAGTCGGCTGTCGCGCTGCTATTGTCTTTCTATTGTGTCTCGAAACACGTGTGTTTGAGGGTTTAAATGTCGATCACGCCATGGATATCGATAGATGTCTATTAATTGTCATAATTACACGTGTGCCGGGGTTGCGGAATGTTTATAATAGTTACCGTGACCCTGGAACATAAAGGGCAACCGAAGGAACATTGGGTTTTAGTCAGTAAAAGTCTGACACGCCCTCCCGCCCCACCCAGGACGGGAGCAGTCCTGGGTGCGGCGGGGAGTAAAAAAAATAACTACACGTGTGAACAACATAAAAAGATACTTCAATTTCCGGACAGTGTGGTGACGGGCGACCAATGCCGCGGGAGATAGTGCTGCATTCATCGCAGCTTCGTGAGGTCCTGATGACGTAATGGAGGGACTGGCTCCCCCTATTCACCCCCTGTCACCGACATAATCAGAGGAGGAATACCGAGGTTGTTTTTAGTAAGAGTCTGACAGAATCCTCCGCTGCCCAAGGAGGACATACAAAAAAAAGGATATTTAGTTATCGTTATGCTTAGCTGTTAAGCCGACTAACACGCAGATGGACCTCATTAGCTTTAATTTCTAGTATTAAATCTTACCTTTAACAGCCGCAATGCATCGACGCTGTGTTAAAGTCTCTGGGAAGGCCAGGCATTTCCGGGGCTCTGGTATTGCAGATGTCTAAACGGCGATAGCCATCTTAACATCATGAGGGTCGTCGCTTTTTCCCCTAAACTCCTGCGTGGATAGGTGGAATCGAAAAGAAAAATCGGCTGTTCGGAACGGATAGCAAAAATTCACGTTTGTTGTATGGGAGCTCCCTGAAGCATTTATTTTATTATGTCTATAGTATTTGTTGTTATTTTCAGTTATTTCAATCTAAATTTAGCTTTCACCGATGACAGGCAGACGGACAGATGGAGTCTTAATAATAAGCTAGCTTCAATTTTCTGACAGACTGACACCTTGACTATTCAAAAAGTACCTGTAAATGGTTTATTTCAATAAAATAGTATTGAGTCTGAATTTAATTTCCCGATTTTACTCTTTGGGTACGGATCCCTTAAAAGGTCTACACATTTTCCCCAGATACCTTCTGGGGAGGATAAGTTGACTGCAAATTACGCCTTAAATTACCATAAAAACATCAATTTTCCATTGTTTCATTTACAACCTCAATCAGCTGTCATTATTGTCATCAGCGAAAGGTCGAATGCGAAGAGCATTGTCCAGGCGCCATGCAAACTAAAATTAAACTAGTGCTGGCGCCATTACTACCGACAAGACATCACGACTGTTTACTAGCAATTCAATAGTCGGGATGTAAAATGTTTTTAAGAAAATATAACTAATATTTAGTCTTTATTAAAGTCTGTAAAAGTGATTTCAAAAATAAGTGAACGTTCAGTGTGACACAATAAACAATATAAATTACTAGCTTTTGCCCGCGGATAAGCTTGCGTTAGAAAGAGACAAAAGGTAACCCTTGTTACTCTCCATCCCTTCAACTATCTCCACTTAAAAAATCACATCTATTCGTCGCTCCGTTTTGCCGTGAAAGAAAGACAAACATAATGACAGACAGACAGACAGACAGACACACTTTCCCATTTATGATATTAGTATGGATAAACGTATACAGTTTAAAAGTTAGATTATCCCGGTTTTGTTTGGTGCTGTGATTGCATTGAGCTAACAATATATTAATTGTGCAAAAAGACATCAGTCTTTCGTCAAATGATTGATTGATTTTTGCAATTGTCATGGATTTTCGAAAACTTACACGTGATTCTATAACTTATTTTAGTGTCATTTCTCCCAAAGATTAATAGCATTTCTTACCTGGACAAATTCTAACTTTTTTAGATAGTAGATAATGGTAACTAAATTCTTATCCTTACTTGACCTTGCTTTTATAAATTACGGTCTGGGAACTCCAAAATAATTTGTTGTAGTGGTCAATTTGATTTCTTTTCCTAAATATTCTTTTGTTGTGTTTAGTCCTCTTTTTTTGATTTCTGAGTTAGTTCAGTTTAATCCATATTTTTGGAATATTTATTGTTTTCGTGAAATGTGTGAAAGTGAATTACTTGAAATCATCAAATGACTGCTCCCGTCCGAACTTTAAGCTAATTATTGATATCATTTTCATCATTATAAACCGCTGTACAATCATCTGTGCCCAGCAGTTCTATTATTTATACTCACCACCTGTATGTAAATGATTAATTTAGGAAGATCATTAATATAAATAATAAAGAGCAATGGACCTAAAACACTGCCTTGAGGAACTCCAAACTTAACGAGTCTGTGATTTGATTTTTAATAATTATGTTAGATTTTTAGTATTTGGGCAAATGTCGAGTAATATTAAAGATATATTGTATAAGAGCTCATGATGAAATCAGAAGCTTTTAAAGAGAGTGTTTCAATTCACCTCTAATTTATTTTATTTTGGAACCCTAATTACTTGACAGAATATTTTCATTTTTATCTAATGCAAATAACCATTTTACCTTACAACCTAAAAAAAACATGAGTTTAATAGATAAATGATACGATCATTGTCATAACCAAGCGCCTGTGATAACTTTCAATCCATTTACCGAGTCTATTTGCCAAGCTTGGCGAATTGTTGACAAGATGACTGATAACTATTAAAATTACAGTTTGTAATATATTTGCATACCACTGATTATGACAATGTTTCACTTTCTGCGTTGTCAGTCTATTCATTCTTGTGTATGTATGCCTAAATGTTATCACGTTGATATCAGAAGTAGATCAGATACAAAAATTGAAAATATTTTATGTCTAGACACCAAGAGTGTAGTGAGTGCATTATAAATAAAAATGGCGAGAGACAAGAGGAGATTCTCGCCGTTTTTTAAACAGGTAAGTACTTTATTAGTATCTTATTTATTTTTGGAAATAATTCTAGTTGACTTACATTTTCTCTACATGCAACTCAACGTTATATCAACAGCTCATTTAGATAACAATTTTATCACACGTTTTGGCAGTGCTGTTCCATTTATCACATTCTGTTTGTTTTTATCGGACATCTACCAAATGATAAACGTCGCATGCCATCAACTTGACAACTGGGTTACGAACAGCATTTAAAAGTATACTAATTGGACTCTTCATCATCATCTCTCTAGCATTTTTTATTTTCTCAACCATTGTGAGTAAAGAGGTGTAGATAGGGTATAGGCATTCAGCATGTGGTACTATAAAATGTATCTATTTGACTAAAATATAATTGTCAATAATTATATTCGTCTCTTTTTCACTTGCAATACTTGAATCATGCCATCCTACTTTGACGTCTAATTGTATGTGTGCGTTAGTGTGCCGTATTTAAAGATAGAATATTGTATAAGTAACCTATCTACACCTTATTTTGAACGAACGAACGAATTTTATTTTGTAAATAGGTAAAAAATTACACTTTTTCTCTTTTTTTTTTTAATTTTAATTGAACGATGGAGCCGGTGTTTCCTAGCTGGACTACTCTGAGAAGAAACATCCGAAACAAACTCAGAGGTCAAAAGAGGTATTACTTAAAATATCATAGTTCTCAACTCTGTTGGGGTTCGCTTCCAATCTAACCGGATTCAGCTGATGTGTTTTTCATGGAGCGACTTATCAGACCCCTACAACCCATTAACCACATAAACTAGATATAACACGATACTTGAGGATACCCTTTGGTTATACTGTCAGACTTTCTGGTTTCTGGCTACCCGTGACGACTGTCCAAGTTCTACGAATGACCACCGGGGAAAGCTTTCCTGAGGCCCGAGATGTTAGTAATGTCCAAGATATACTTTAGAAAATACCTGGAAAAAGTCACAATGGTACTTGCCTGGATTCGAACCACTAACCTTTTGCATGAGAAGCTTACAGTTGACATATTATTAGTTTCTTAGTTCTAGTTCAGCAAAAGATTAATACTTATTTCTATCTGGGTTGACAAGTACCTTTCAACGACCAACCGACAGCCAGCTGTCGGGCTGATATTGTCTTTCTGTTGTGCCTCAAATCACGTGTGTTCGAAGGATTAAATCAGTGTCTAGAGTGTCTACTAATTATAGTAAACTAGCTTTTGCCCGCGACTTCGTCCGCGTGCAATAATAGTTCCCGTTTTCGGGGAATTTTCGGGATAAGAACTATCCTATGTCCTTTCTCGGGTCCCAGACTATACTAAAATGCAATTTGGTACAGAGATAGCCCATGATAGATAGTCCATGTCAAAAGGTCAGATTTTATCCCTGAAATCCCATGGGAACGGGAACAACATGCGTCATGCAACAATCGACTGTGGGTGAATCGTTTCAGAATCACATGCGTCGCCGCGCCAGAAATTTGTTTTACGTGCGGCTATAGATGTTTCACATCAAAAAGAATCTACGTCGACGTTGCAGACAACAGCTAGTAAATAATAATGACGATGACAATGATTGCAGTGACCTGTTCCAGTGTTTCGTGACGTCAGCGGTGGGCATCAACCTGATCGGCCATGGAGCCGTGGTGGGGTTCTCCGCAGTGCTCCTGCCGCAGCTGCACCAGCCCCACTCCGATATACAGACCAGTAAGGACATGGACTCTTGGATTGGTAAGACTTCTACCAGTTTACCTTGGTCTTAAACAATAACCCTTTAAAGAAGACAATTTTTGCATTCTTCTCTTCATAAAAACCTTCATCAGATAAAAATGGCCAAAGGTGCAGGTCCCAAAGGTCGTTCTCGAGATTTGCATTTAACATCTTCTTCTTTAAGGACCTCTTTTTGTCTTTAATTCTTGAAATTGGACCATATACGCGACAAAACATTTGCCGATTCATTTTTATTTATAAAGGTTTACACTTCTACCGCTGATTTAATTTCTAATTTTTCTCTAAGACTTTGTTAACATTCCAGCATCCGTGGTCGGCATAACCCTGTTGATCGGCAGTTTCGTCGCCTCCCCGATAATGGGTCGCTTTGGTAGGAAGGCTGCCCATTATACCATCAGCGCGTCGGCCCTCATTGGATGGCTGACTACTCTCTTAGCTGAGAGCGTTGAAGTAAGTAAAACGAATCATACCAAATACAAAAAAATACTGAAGGTAGCCCTTTAAAAACAGTTTATGTAGAAATAGCAACTCGTCTTAGCTTTGCACGTGTATTGCACATCTTTGGAAATCTTGGCTTTTCTCTGTTTAAATCTTTCACATACAAATCTTAGCCTTGAATCCTTGAATCACTCTATCTATGAAAACCGAATTAAAATCTGTGTGTATGAAATTAAAAATGCCTATACGAGTATTAGTCAGATTAGCTGACGACTGAGATACCATTACCACCAACAATTAAAAGTTGATAAATCATTGACATTCCAGGTAATCCTTTTTGGAAGAATCATAAGCGGCATATCATTCGGCATGATGCTGCCTCTCCGCTCCATCCTCATCGGCGAGTACACCAGCCCCAAGAACCGAGGAGCTTTCCTCACCACCATATCTCTTACCCAAGGGTTTGGCATCTTCTTCGTCCACCTTGTAGGCTCCTTCCTTAGCTGGCGAAGGACAGTTCTTGTCTGTCTCTTTCTTCCCTTCATCAGTCTTGTCATGACACTGTATACGCCAGAATCTCCAAGCTGGCTGGTCTCCAAAGGAAGGTATGACGAATGTAGAGATGTGTTCCGCTGGTTAAGAGGAGACGAAGAAGAACAGGAGTTGGAAGCCATGATTAAAGCGAGGATTAACTTTGAGAACGCCATGAAAGACCAAAAGAAGTTACATTTAATGTCGACAGTCCGGAAGAAGGAGTTTTATAAGCCAATCATTTTGATGGTCCACGCATATGCCATGGGGCAGCTGTCGGGAGGAGCCACTATGGCTGCTTACGCCACAATTATCATCAAACAAATCATGAACCCTGATGTCAATGCCGAAGCTTGGATGATAGGTCTCGACAGCCAAAGAATGGTGGTTAACACATTAGCAATTTACATCATAAACAGGTTTAAGAGAAGAACCATGCTGTTTGCTTCAGGAGGACTCTGCGTGGCTAGTCATTTGGGAATAGTCGCTTACGTATATTCGAAACACCAGGGTTTTTTGAGCAGCGAGGCTCTATGGATACCAGGAATACTTCTTAACCTGCATATCTTTTCTGTAGCTATTGGTATGGTCCCTCTGCCAAGCGTGATAGCGGGAGAAGTCTTTCCTTTAGAATACAGAAGCATAGCTGGCAGCATTAGCTTGGCATCAATAGCTGCAACTTTTTTCTTGGTGCTCAAAACCTTCCCAGGTCTAGTAAAAAGCGTGGGTATAGCTGGTACATACTCAGTGTATGCTGGGGCACTAACTTACTGCCTGGTCGTAATATGGTTCCTGATGCCCGAGACAAGAGGCAGGACTCTGCAGGAGATTGAGGATGAGTATAGAGGGGAGACAGCAGTTAAGGAAGAAAAAGAAGCGCTGAAGACGAATAGAGAAAATGGAAATGCTACTTAGGTTAATTAGAACGAGTGTTAATTAAGCAGTTAGGCCAATTAATATTTTGTTTAATAAAAATGTCTTTCTTTTGTATTTACGTTGATTTTATTTATTTAACCATAAGCTGACTGGCTGTATCTAAAAATCGATTGGCACTGCTACTTTTGCTTATTATAAATAGACACGAAATAGTACGATGTATCCGTTTAGCACTTCAAGTATTAGGACGTGTAATAGCACCTTATTAGGGTGTTAGTATTGTTTTTATGTTTTTACGTCTATTCCGGATTTTCTTTTTAAATTAAATTTGTCCTCAATAATTATCATTAATCCTTCGAACACACGTGATTAGAGACACAATAAAAAGGCAATAGCAGCCCGACAGCCGGCTGTCGGTTGGTCCTTGAAAGGTTAAAATACGAAAGTTAAACGACTTATATGTATGTTGGCGGTCGTTTCAAAAAACGTTTTGTTTACTCCACTAAGATCCCGACCTCGCTACGTACAGATACGTGGCTGGCAAACTAAATAAACATTTACTTTTCCACAGAATAAATTAGATAAATTTATAACTCAGAAAAATCAGATGACAGTTATATGAACATTGAAACAACGGGTGTTGAATTACATTAAGTAGTTATTGGGTTGCAATATTGTTAATTTAAGATCATGGCTTTTCGCAATACAATTTAGCATTGTGTTCATTTATGGAGTACCAATATTGTCTAGGATATTTTGAGCAACGAGACTACATAGATTCTACCGTCCACCAGGTTTAGGTACTTCTTCAATCGTCGTTAGGTATGGTGGCTCCGCCTAAGTAGAGTACTTATTTTATCCTACTAATAGGTAAATATCAAAAAGACATGATTTTGATGAAACTTTAGTTAGTTATAGTGATCTAGCTTATACATCCGAATATCACTTAGGTTACTTCATCACACAACGAATCGATTCTGCAACGATCTCCGACAATCGTTTCTCCTTTGGACTGTTCACCGACAGGACGTTTCGTTTTTGAGAGATTCGTCGATAGAACGTTTCGCCGACAGAATGGTTCGCATTTGTTAGTTTCGCCGACGGGACTTTTCAACTATGGAATATTCGCCGTCAGGTCGTTTTGTCTGCGATTGTTTCGACATGGCTTTACAAAGCCAACTAAAAGCTTCACGGGACTAATTTTTTTTTTAGTCCGGGGGAGAGAGTAGGAGGGGTCTGTCAGTCTCTTGCTGATTAACAACTAAAAACCACCTTGGTGTTTCATCCTGCCGGCCCGCCTTCTCAGATCTGGGGGGAGGGTGAGGTACGGGAACACTACGCGCCCCCACCTTGGGATCAGTTTAATGAGGGACGAAGGGCGTCACCATCGCCATCCCTGGACCAAATTAGAGGAGTGGGAGGACACGCTCCTCCGACGCCCGGTGCGCCTGCTGCGGGTTGGGAGAGAAGTAGAAATGTTTCTCATCCTTTTCTCAGCTTCCTTCTGCGTGATATCTGTTTCGCAGAAGTAGACCACTGCGTTTTAAGACTCTGCGCTGCCGGCCATTGAACTGACTACGCCCGGCAGCGATAGGTCGCTACCTACTACAGAGATGAGATTATTTTATCATTTCTTTTACATAGAACTTATTTAACATAATCCACTAAAACACTATCATTCATTGTTTACATTGATCTATTAAGCTAGCAGGTATAGATAACACGCATTAGGCGGCTGATAGCCCGTGTGATTGTCCTAGATAATCCGCCGCTCACGAAAATAACAAAGTGTATTGTTCATCTTTATCGATCAATTGTCAATCAATGGATATAATGCTAATCTCTAATCTTTACATCTAGATGTGTTCTTGTATTAGTACAGGAGACACGTTTGAAAACAGACCATTTTTTTTCCGCTACAGAGCAGAGGCTACTTTTCTTTTCAATAAAACTTGCTTTTTACATAAAATGTTCATGTAATTTAATAATGGTTTTGTGCACACACAACCTCGCACTGCAATACATTGCCGGGCAATGCCGGCAATGTATTGCAGCAACACAATTGCAGTAAAAAATTGCCCGTTTAGGAGCACCTTAAGATTGTTTGATATCGCTAATTGTTATTATTTGGATGTATCTCGGAATCGGCTTAAAGCATTTTCATAAAATTTCATATTTATCCCTGAACTACATAGATACCTTTAAAGATTTGCTTTAATTTTTATGAAGATTTGCGTTAATTTTCTATCATAACATTGCAAAAAAGTACACTTTTGTAATGTTAGATAATGCTTAATTGAGTTTATTTATAAAACAATAACTGATGAGACTAATACCAGGCGTCCGTCACTCGCTCAAGGCCACGCGTTTTATGCCTACCGCTTCGCGTATCGTCGACGATACAACGAACACCGGGCTGTCGCGCGCCCGGCTGAGTGCTCGCGCGTCACGGGTACAGCGCTGACTATCAAAATGCCGAAACCACGTAATTATTGCGTGATTATTGTGCAATTCCCGTTTCCCAATTCTCCTGTTTCCCTTTTGATTATTTATTAAAATTATTCACGCGGTTTTGGATATTTTCGACACTAAAATATATTAATCGGGAATTCAAGGAACGAAAAATATGCATCAGTCATTTTATTAAAAGAAAAAATATTTAATCAACAAATAAAAAAAAAATTGTTTTTCTAAATCATTCTTTTTATTACCATTATCATCATACGTATAACCCTAGCCGATTTGCTGGACGACACGCACACACGTTAGTCGCGCGGCGGGCAAAAGAATCTCAACTCTCTTTGTGCGTACTTATGGTACATTTCTCCTCGCTGCAAACAGCTGGTATTATTATTATGATTTTGTAGGCTATTATAGCGTAGGTTTTTTCGTTTTTGTATTGGAGTGAAGTATCTGTTACGTAGTAACTATTTATTAATCTGTGCTAATACTACACTTAAGCCTTTAATAACTTACAATTAATTGTTAATTAAAATAATGAGATAAGATTTTCTATTAGCTTTTAAAAGTTTCCAAGGTATATAAGTAGTTATAATTAATTATTTTATTAAACAGTTTAAAATTAATTTTCTAAGACGACGCCATCTCTGAATCATGAAAGAAGCAAAAGACGCCCAAAAATCAAAATGGCGTCATTCTTCGTTCTTTTTGACAGGACAACGTCTACCCAGTAATAATATAAAACAACAACAAATTCAGAGCGTGCAGACCCTCGTCAACGGCAGACCAAAAGTCCGCGGTGCGTATTTATCAGTACTATAATAAGGTTGTACTTGGTCCGAGCAAAACCACACCTCGCCTGGCGGCCTGCAAGCGGACAAAAGCAACCTAATGTTTGTAATATTAAGAGCGCACCGAACATTTTCTCCGCCACTGTCTCCCGTATGCGCAGGCCTTTAGAGTATACCAGAAGTCTAACAAGCAAGTTAAACAGGCCTCTGAATTCCGCTAATCATGAGTAATGACGTCAGACGCAGCACCCGAGCGCGTGGACCACAACGCATCATTGTGCGGTATCTATCAGATAAACGTCCATAGTGTCGATTAGACTGCCGCTATTGTTGAAGATATCGCGTGCTTGTTGTAAAGCTGTGGCGACAATTGCGGGTGTGTCGATACCAGGACATTAGAGTATTTTACTGCCGGTGAATCTTTTTATTATATCTTTAAAAAAATAGTTGTATCAAGTCAGAGAAATATAAGGCTTTTTTATTATTTCTTCATTTTACTGCCGGTGACCCTAGAAGCTTTGCGTCATTACCATCTCCGTAACTTTTTCGCAATTACGTTGAGGTCTGCCTCGAGCCTAAACAGATTTAGCTAGATACCAGTGTAGTATATAAGAGAATATAGGGCACTCAAGTACCTACTTGTTAAATACATAGCCTAGGTATATACATAAAATGGCAGTATATTATTATTACTCACATTTTATTGACGTTTTAGTCTGATTACACACGTAAAGTACGCCTTTTATTAAGTCATAAAAGAAACGCTAATTTGCGCTCAGCCCGGGCCTTACCGACACTAAATATCTAGAGCAAAAATATTATATTTTTGTAAGTCAATGTCATATTAATTTGTTACAGTAATACTAATAACATTTTTAAATGTCAAGGAGGCGGGTCAGTTGGTGGGAAAGTTCAAGCCAGTTTCCTGTTTCAAAAATTAGGTAGGTCATAATTAATTATTTACTTTATACTTAACTAGCTGTCCCCTGCGGTTTCACTCGCATTTTTCGTTACTGCTCCGCTCCCGTGGGTCGTAGCGTGATGGTATATAGCCTATAGCATTCCTCGATAAATGGGCTATCTAACACTGAAAGAATTTTTCAAATCGGACCAGTAGTTCCAGAGATTACCCCCTACATACAAACTTACAAACCCACAAACTTACAAACTTACAAATTTTACCTCTTTATAATATTAGTATACAAAGACGGACCTATTGCTCCAGGTGTTCACTACCAGTTAAAGACGAGCGAAATATTAAAATAAAATACTAAAATGATACAAATATAGAAAGTATTAAAAATACATAATTATAAAACAAATCCAATTACCGAACATAAATATATTAAACTTGCTCATAGAAATATTTATTTATAGAAGAAAGAAGCAACTTTGTTTAATCAGCTACACCTATTTATTTTAACTAGCTTTTGCCCGCGGCTTCGCCCGCGTGGATGTCGGTTATATCGCGTTTTCAAGAGAACTCTTCAAAAGTTCGGGATAAAACTATCCTATGTTCTTTCTCAAGGTCAACTCTATCTCTGTACCAAATTTCATTAAAATCAGTTCAGTGGTTTAGACGTGAAAGCGTAACAGACAGACAGACAGACAGAGTTACTTTCGCATTTATAATATTATATTATTATTATATTATAAGTAGGGATTAGACTATTCTATACAATGACTAATAAATCAATCTCTTGGCACGCGTGCAATTACACCATTGTTGTCAAGCAAGCAACAAACAATTAATGACATTATCATAATTAGTTTTTATCTCACAATTTGCTGACACGTTATCCGTTGATCAAAATATCTTGACAATAAATAAGTAATAAATATTGTAAAAATATATGGGACGACAGAAAGCCAGTGTGGTTGCGACACTCGACAGTGCGGTCCGGCCCTTAGATACCAATATTTCCATATAATCCATTGAGTGCAGTTAATATGATAAACACACTTTATTTCTTATTTTATTGTTACAGTCATAAACATGGAACTAATCGGATGAAACAGGCCTTCGGTGTAATTACTGTATTTTAGCGAATCCTTAGAAAAATGTGCTGATATTTTTTATACTTATTGTGATATTATTTTTTAAAGTTAAATTATTGTGTAGTTAGTTTAGTTATTGATGTGTAGTTAAATGTGTGATTTAATGAGACTGTGTTAAAAGTGATCTTTGAAAATGGGTAAGGGAAGAATTTCACCGTTTTGGAGACAAGTGAGTTTAACATTTTTTTTTTTTTGTTAAGAGCAGTAAAATGAATTATAACTTCTCGGCGCCAGAGAAATAAGTATTTGTGCCTATTTTTTAACTTAAAAATATGGTTAATAACAATAAATAACGGTTGGTTTGTTTAACAAACAATTTTCCTAAAATTAATACAAACAAACCCAAAACAGTTATTGGACTATGAGTTGCCAACTTACGGTCCAAAGAGAATGTTTGGTCGTGATTCCTTAGAATTTAGCAGTGGTGTAGCTTTCTAACTGTGCCAGATATTTATAATCGATTCCTTATTTCCTAAGACAATTTTAAGAAATACCACGTTAATATTTACCTCTATCTGCCGGGGTTGTGGTAAGGGTTTTTTTCATGTTTGTTCTAATAGTTACCGCAGCGGCCCGGAACATAAAGGGCAACCGAAGGAACAAAGTGTGGGTTTTAGTCAGTAAAAGTCTAACACTCCCTCCCGCCCCAACCGGGCCGGGAGAAGTGATATGATGATTTCCCATCCATACAAAAAAAATACCTCTATTATTAGTATTTAAGATACACAGTGTGTACAGATTTCCAGCTCTATATTATTAGTATGTGATGTACCTGTAGTACCAACTCTAATTTTACGGAAACTTAATTGAAATATAGTCTCGGTGGATATTCCGTCGTTCTTGTAGAGACTTGTCTACATTTTGGTAAAGCCAGCAGGGGGGTGACTTTTCTCTGACGTTGACTGTACAAAGCTAGCTTCAACTTTCCTTTTATTCTTTCAATTTAAAACTGCTCCTAATGATAAATATTCTGGCTTTGACATGATCATGGTGGGAAAGACAATAAAAATCAAACCATTAGACCTGAAACTAAACGGCGCCTAGTACTAAGGCACTAACAAATACATCTACCCAGTGTTTCGTGACGGCAGCAGTGGGCAGCAACATCATCGGGCACGGCTGCGTCATTGGCTTCCCCGCCATCTTACTGCCGCAGCTGCTGGGGCCAGACTCCCCCATACCCATGAGCAAGACTGCGGCCTCATGGCTAGGTGAGGGTTCCAAAGGATTTTCCAAGACCGATTTCCGACAAATAGTTTTCCCAATTGGACAACTTCACTAATATTTGTATACGCCATATTTTCTGTAAATGGTGAAAGTGAACCGCGTACTATTTTACATTATTAACTCATCCCTTCACCTTTAAAATTAAAAAACTTCAATGAAGATTGTCGTATCTACACGACAATCTTAATTGAAGTTATTTTACTTAGTACTTCTCATCTCCCTAACTTTGGGTTGACTTCCAACCTTCAAAAATTTCAACTTTCCCGGTATGGTACGTTATGGTAATTGGAACTGACGTTTTGATGTCTCTCTGACGCGTATAACCGTCAGATTATTATTACGAAGGTCAATATTTTGAAGCCATCTCAAAAGTAAAAGCTTTCCTTACGAAATCTAGACTTGATGTCATTTCAAGATATCATTATAAAATATATATATCTCTTCTACTTACAGCATCAGTTTTAGGCGTGACCCAGTTACTGGGCAGCTTCATCACGCCCCCTATTATGGAGAGGTTTGGCAGAAGAGTCGCTCACCTGGCCGTCACCATGCCAGTCCTCATAGGCTGGTTCATCACTATAATGGCCTCTAGTTATGAGGTAAACACAAATACTGCTACTAAATAAAGAGGAACTTTCTAAAAGCAAACATATAAGGCCTTTTTGAAGCAAATCTTTAAAACCAAGTTATTTTTCAGCCCCTACTCATCGGTAGGATACTTCAAGGCCTCTCCATCGGCATGCTCTCTCCTCTACGTTCCATTCTCATCGGGGAGTACGCCAGCCCCAAGAACCGAGGAGCCTTCCTTACCACCGTCTCCTTGACACAAGCCTTCGGTATACTGTTCGTCCACGTTCTGGGATCTATTGTCAGTTGGCAACAAACCGCGCTGATCTGCGTGTTCTTCTCATTCTTCAGCCTCGTCATGACGCTGTACTCTCCGGAGTCACCCAGCTGGCTGGTCACCAGGGGGAAGTACGAAGAGTGTCGGGAAGTCTTCCATTGGCTGCGCGGAGAAGGAGAAGAAGCTGAACTAGAAGAGATGATACACGCCAGGATGGTGTTCGAGAAAGCAAAGGTAGAACAGAAGCTTGGCAGGAAACCCAATCAACTGAAGGCTGCTATGGCAACCATGCAGAAACCAGAGTTCTACAAACCAATCATCATCATGATCCATGCTTACGTCATGGTGCAGTTTGCGGGAGGCACCACCATGGCGGCGTATTCCACCACCATCATAACTTTAATTATGGGTCCTAATGTCAACCCCCATTTCTGGATGATCTTCCTAGACACGCAGAGGTTTATCTCCAATACTGTAGCAGTTTTTCTAATAAACAAGATAAAGAGAAGAACCATGATGTTCCTGACTGGAGGACTGTGCGTCCTCAGTCAACTGGCTATAGCCTCTTACACTTACTTAAAGCAGGAAGGCATGTTGACCTACGACGCCGTGTGGATACCAGCTCTGTTGATCAACCTGCAGTTCTTCACGGTAGCTACAGGCATGTTGCCGCTGCCAAACGTGATTGGTGGGGAAGTGTTTCCTCTAGAATACAGAAGCATCGGAGGGAGCATTAGTTTAGCAACAATGTCAGCTTCTTTCTTCCTAGTTCTTAAAACTTTCTTAGCGTTAGTTGAAAGTGTAGGTATACACGGTACATACTGTATATACGCAGCTCTTCTCACATACTGTTTACTGGTGATCTCACTTCTACTGCCGGAAACGAAAGGGAAGACCTTGCAACAAATTGAGGATGAGTTCCGAGGCAGGCCGCTGGCTCCTCAAGAGTTAGAAGAACGGATGGTGTTCCAGTCCTGCCCTGTCCTGAACTATAAGAGGAAAATGTCTGCCAGAAGACTTAGCACTCCGATATTGCATTAATTTAAGACATTCAGGTTAAAAATAGGTCTTGTCAATTGTTTTACACTTTTGAAGATTTGGAGCGATATTATGTAGATAAGTTATCTCTACTACAATAGTACAATTTTTATTATAACGATTAGTTTAAGTCATGTATGAGCACGCGGTTATGTGATGTCCTTTTTGTGATTGTATTGTTCTTGGAGTAATATAAGATTATTAAAGAGATTGTTTAATTCTTTTTAATTACCCCTGTGTGATAGCTGGTATCGCTAATATTCAAATCTATAGGATTAGATGACTCCAATTAGTGCAAATCAGCGTACGTCATATCAACGGATAAGCGATTATTTATAAAAGTCGTTTTTTTCCAACACCCTGTCTCTTACATTGTCTTGACCATTAATGTTTGCACTTTTACTCCACTGAACCTCATTATAAGCGTCCTAACCTGTAAAAATCATCACAAATACTAATTTTTGCCTGCAACTTCATTTCGATTTTTTTAAATAGATAATATTAATTGCGAAGATTACCACAAAACAAAAGCGCATAGATAATTTTATTTAACATATAGTATTGTACATTGTATTTTGCTTTGAAATGTGCACGAAGAAATTCTGTGTTGATAGGTTTTGACGAGCCTGTTGGTCTAGTGGTTAGTGACCCTGACTGCAAAGCCGGAGGTCGTGGGTTCGATTCCCACCCAGGACAAACTTTGTGTGATGAGCACGATTGTTTGTTCTGTGTCTGGGTGTGATTTATCTACCTATAATATGTATGTATTTATAAATTATATAAGTATGTTTATCAGTTGTCTGGTTACCATAGTACAAGCTCTGCTTAGTTTGGGATCAGATGACCGTGTGTGTGAGTTGTCCCAAGATATTTATTTATTTATAGGTATACTTATTGCTTCTATTAAGAGTCTTCTAAGATGGCACTCGTGATCAAGGTCCTCCACAACCGCGGACATTATTCAGCAGTTAACAATAAACCTCTTCATTAACGATAAAACAAATATGAAGTTTCCTGCCTTAAGTGGAAAAATAACAACAAATTAAGTGGAGGACCACTTTTTACTAAAAATAAAATATTAACACTTAATGAATATAATTCCAAGTACCTACTTAATTACAGTTATTTGTATCATTTACATACTACTACTTGTTTTCTAAATTTCTATCTAGATAATACCGTTTCTATATTATACCGTTATATCTAAGTATTTTATACCATTTTATATATCCATACTAATATTATAAATGGGAAAGTGTGTCTGTCTGTCTGTCTGTCAGTCTGTTTGTCTTTCTTTCACGGCAAAACGGAGCGACGGATTGACGTGATTTTTTAAGTGGTTGAAGTTTATATAGTTGAAGGGATGGCGCATAGGCTACTTTTTGTCTCTTCCTAACGCGAGCGAAGCCGCGGGCAGAAGCTAGTTTTATATAAAACGGTAAACTATCTGACTGATTGACTAACTGTTGATATATCAACGCACAGCCCTAACCACTGGTCCTAAAGTCATAAAACTTGGAGGATGTGTTCTTTGTGAAGAGTAGGCTTTTATTTAACTTTTTACAATAATTGCCTACTTAATTATTTACCTAAGGGTAGTTAGAAAACACAATGTCTGACCAGTCTAACGAAGGTGGATCGTGTCGCCCAGTAACTGGGTTGTGGTCTAAAAAGCAGTAACTTCACATAAAACACTGGAATCCAGCTGAATCCGGTCAGGCTGGAAGCCGATCCCAACATATTTGCGAAAAGGCTAAGGAAATGATAATAATGTTGATGGGGATCAAAAGAAATCGCGTTATGTGACATTAAGTAATAGGGATGACGACAACATAAAAAAAATGGCATTCTGTTTAGTCCGTCTTGTAGATCGGCCAAAAATACGGGACACGTATTTTTTGCTTCATCAAAATAATAAAAAAATACAAAGATAAAGAGCAACAAAGTTCTGGAGTGGGGGCATAGTGGGGGGCTTTTGACGCCACTGTCCTGCAAAAATTGTACCTGATCGTGACGTCACGCACAACTTCAACGCACTGTATCGTCGTCATTTTTCGTTTACGAGAAAAAAGAAAAAATACGTGGCCAAAATTTTTTAATAATCTCAATGACGGACTAATTACTTTTTTTTCGTCGTCTCGCCTATTGTCATTTTATTATGCAACATCAGAATGTAATAAAATTATGTAGATATTAATAATTTTGATGAAAGAGACTCCTCAATTGTATCAATAAATGACACCAAATCTGCAACAGCCCTACCATTTTTCGGTACTTATTTTCTTCAACAGTGACGCGACGATTTGCCTACTTGTTTAGCAAATCATCAAAGTCAGCAGCACAAGAGAGCAGTTATCTTATCATTGATAACAGATATAGTATCAGATAAGCGATTTGCAATCGATTGACATCTATAAGTGTGTACTTTACTTGTTTTGCGGGCTTAAATAGATCATATCGCTGTTAATACACTAAATATATTTTTGTTGATTTTCCTTCTGTATTTAGGTAGAGATAAGAACAGCTATCTTTTTAACCGACTTCACAACAGTAGGAGGTTGTGTGTTCGTCTATAATAATAATAATAATAACCCGCAGGGCAGCTTGTGGCGAGCTGTCGGGCAGTAGCGACCCCGTGGACCTGACCTCCTGGGAGACCCTTTGTTCTTCATCTCTGGCTTGCCTTAACTGGCCGGCCAGAGTGAGCACTTGTTTAGCAAATCATCAAAGTCAGCAGCACAAGAGAGCAGTTATCTTATCATTGATAACAGATATAGTATCAGATAAGCGATTTGCAATCGATTGACATCTATAAGTGTGTACTTTACTTGTTTTTGCGGGCTTAAATAGATCATATCGCTGTTAATACACTAAATATATTTTTTGTTGATTTTCCTTCTGTATTTAGGTAGAGATAAGAACAGCTATCTTTTTAACCGACTTCACAACAGTAGGAGGTTGTGTGTTCGTCTATAATAATAATAATAATAACCCGCAGGGCAGCTTGTGGCGAGCTGTCGGGCAGTAGCGACCCCGTGGACCTGACCTCCTGGGAGACCCTTTGTTCTTCATCTCTGGCTTGCCTTAACTGGCCGGCCAGAGTGAGCACTGACGAGGAACAAGGCTCCCACCTCACTCTTGCCTTAATTGGCTGGTTTGAGTGGAGATTCGCAAGAGCAAATTTGCTCGGGGGAAGGAAGTATTCCAGTAAGATGCTGGTAGGGATCTTGACCGTACTTCCGGGATTGTCCTGATAGCCGTGGAATACCTCTCCACTCCTCCAGCACCTCGATATATGTTGCCCCCTTGTCGCTACGTCACTATGTGCTAGCGGCCGTTTTCGGGGGCCCATTTACTGAGTGTGCAAGTCACCCCCTGCCTTTTTGTCCGTGTATACAAGCATTGGTTAGGCAGGGGCCATAGCCATTCAATAGTTTCAGATAAGTAATCCATCTTAGCAACCCAAACCCATAGTCCAATTCTTTCTTTATTCCATGACCTGCAATAGACCACCACCAACCGGGGGTTGACCTTAGGTGCACTTGAGTGGTGCATATAGGGATAATCGCCGGTTGGTGTCCCACTTCATATAATAAAGCTTTATTTAAGGGGCCTCTGCGAGTTGGCTTCGGCCCCTCGTACGCCTTTCAAAGGTCCGGGACCCCAGGCTCCCGAGTAACGTAAAGTTTAAAGATAATAATAATAATAATAATCCGACAAAAGTGACATATGTCACCATAGAAAAAACTGTTATCACAATTAATAACAATATGAAACGGAGAAAACGATGATAACTAGATCAGCGACACGTAAAGCACGCCCACCATCACCGGACCCGTCGCTCAGCTCCGCCTCGCCGCCGCCGGAATCCAGCCCCACCGTGAGTGCTGTGACACCGGCCGTGGCAGTTGCGTCGAGCTCGAGCGACGAGTATTTCTCTCCGTCGACGTCGCCACCACCTGTTCGTCGGCGGGGAGGTCGCCGGCCACTGGATTGCTTGGGGCTTCGAGGCCCACCGGCCTCTGATAGGGTCCCCGCTCCCGGTGGAAGTGCGCGCATGCGATGGACGCAATTTATTAATGAGAACGTCATGCGCGCATACTATGGGGCTACAGAGGGGGGAAATAATCTGACCGCGTACCGTGTTCGGATGCTCTCTCTGTTTCAGGTGCTTGAGCCAGTTATCAACGTATCGGCGCAACGACTGTCGGATCAGGTGCGTGTTATCCAGCGTAATCATATGTTGGATGACACTGTGCTTGATCGCCTGCGAACGGAAATGCAGTGAAGCCGTGTCATTGCCCCTCCGTCACAGACTGTGAGTGTTGAGCCTGTAATGCCAACATCCAGTCATAATGATGAGGGGAGTGATGACATGGTTTCTCAAGTAAGTACCCAGTGCAATGACGAGTTAAGGAGCGCTTTGGAAGGTGCGATTCAGGAGTATCGATCTGTTCCCCCGAACTTAGACCACGCTTACCTCGCTTGCCCATGCATAACAAAAATAGGGCGCTGGTGTGTGCTCTGGATTCGCAGTTATCAAATTATTTTGATGACTGCGAAGACCTCGTTGATGTGCATTCGATTCTGTATTGTGCGGCTGTTGCGGTATGTCGTGTAGCTCATGTCAAATTCCCTAATGATGACAGAGTTACACGACCGAAACCGACCGTACCGGCGTGGCAGTACAGAATTGAGAGGCGCATTGACGAGGCCAGAGTGCTCATCGGCAAACTTAACTGCTTCAGAGAGGGCAATACTCGCCCAAGAGTGATGCGCTTTGTGAGACGGGCATTCTCGGGGACTAATACAAGTCCTCGAGACTATATGTCTCGGGTCACAGAGCGCATCGACTTTCTGAAGCAGAAGGTGTATGCATGGGCAAGCCGTATTCGTAGGTATAAGCGACGTGTGGATCGATACACTCTGAATCGTACGTTCCAGAGTGATGAAAGGTGGGTGTACAGAGCTTGGGAGCGACCGATTCAAGGTGTGTCTGATACGCGCCTACCGGATGATGACGCCATGTGCTCATTCTGGCGCAGCATCTGGTCGGTGCCTGTCCGACACACTGAGGGCGATTGGATTCGGGGGATTGAGCGAGCGTGCGAGCCGATACCAGAAATGGGGGCAATTACAATCAGCCCCCAAGATGTAGCTTGTGCAGTTCGTCCGTTGCCTAATTGGAAATCTCCAGGCTCGGACGGACTGCACAACTTTTGGATAAAATGGTTTAGAGGTTCGTATGCTTGCTTGGCTTCCCGGTTCCAGTCGGCCTTGGAATCGGGATCGCTGCCCCAGTTTTTAACAACAGGTATAACCCACCTGCTCCATAAGTCAGGTAGTACAGCGGAACCCAAAAACTATAGACCGATCACTTGTTTACCGACGGTCTATAAAGTTCTTACATCTATTTTGAGAGCCAAAATCAACAAACATATAGAGATTAACAGTATCATGTCTCCCTCTCAAAATGGATGTAGGAATGGGTCCCGCGGTACTAAGGAGCTACTCCTGATTGATATGGCCATCAACCAACAGGTTCGCCGATCCCGAAAGGACTTGTCGACATGTTGGATAGACTACAAGAAGGCCTACGACTCTGTGCCACATGCATGGCTCACGAGGGTGCTGGAGTTGTATAAGATTGATGCAACTCTGTGCACCTTCTTGAAGTCGTGCATGGGGCAATGGAGGACGGTGCTTCGCTATCCAGGATGTCGACACTTCCAGAGGAATAGCGAACCGATAAGGATTGAGCGGGGCATATTCCAGGGTGATAGCTTGAGTCCGCTTTGGTTCTGCCTAGCCTTGAATCCCCTAAGCACATTGCTGGAGGATTCAGGTCTAGGCTATCGGTTGAAGAGAGGAGGTCAGGTAATATCTCACCTTCTTTACATGGATGACCTGAAACTGTTTGCCCCCAATGATTTGCAACTGATGGAGCTACTGAAGGTAACAAAAACTTTTAGTAGTGCCATCAGGATGGAATTCGGTGTGGACAAATGTGCGGTCATGCATGTCAAGCGAGGGAAGATTATGGAATCTGCGGGAGTTCAACTCTCAGATTCCATAAACCTTAGATCCCTTTCTTCAACTGAGACTTACAAATATTTGGGTATGTCGGAAGCGTTAGGCATTAATGTCGCTGGCGTGAAGCAATCATTGAAGGAGCGCTTCTTCGGCCGCCTGAACAAAGTTTTAAATAGTCTTTTGTCAGGCGGAAATAAGGTGCGCGCCTTTAATGGTTGGGTCATGCCGGTGTTGATGTACTCTTTCGGCATACTCAAATGGACTCAAACAGAACTCGACGCCCTGGATAGGAAGGTCCGTACATTGTTGACGGCATATCGGATGCATCATCCGCGATCATCAGTTATGAGACTGTATATCCCGCGGAAATGTGGAGGACGAGGCTTTTTTAATGCTAAGTCTCTCCATAACCGCGAGATATACAGCCTCAGGGATTATTTCCTTAAAGCTGACGTGGGGATGCACCGAGATGTGGTCACTGTGGACAAGGACCTCACTCCGCTCTCCTTAGGTAAAGAGAACTGGCGCAAACCTGTAGTACTTGAGACGAAGGATCGCGAGGAGGTATGGCAGAGTAAGGAGCTACACGGACGATTTTTCCGGGCCCTACATGGGCCTGATGTAGACTTTTTAGCGTCCGTATCCTGGCTGCAATTCGGTGACCTATTTGGGGAAACCGAAGGTTTTGTCTGTGCAATTATGGACGAAGTTATCATGACGAAGAATTATCGGAGATTTATTGTGAAAGATGGTACGGTTGACATATGTCGGGCGTGTCACCTGCCAGGAGAATCAATACGACACATTATCTCTGGTTGTTCTCGTCTAGGTAACGAAGAGTACTTGCATAGGCATAACCTCGTGGCCAGGATTATCCATCAGCAACTTGCTCTGAGATACGGCCTCGTAGAATCTGAAGTACCGTACTACAGGTATGTGCCCGACCCAGTTCTCGAAGATGGCAATGTCACATTGTACTGGGATCGATCCATCATCACTGACAGGACTGTTGTAGCAAACAAACCTGATATAGTGGTGGTGGATCGATTGGAGCGGCGCGCAATGATCGTTGACGTTACGGTTCCGCATGACGGGAACCTCGTGAAGGCCGAGAAAGATAAACAAATTAAGTATATCGACTTGGCTCGCGAGGTTGTCGACATGTGAGATGTGGACTCAGCGATCATTGTGCCGATAGTTGTTTCTGCCAATGGCTTAATAGCCAAGAGCCTCGATCAACATCTAAAGAGGCTCTCGTTAGGTGGCTGGATCAAGCGCTTGATTCAGAAGGCAGTGTTACTGGACACGGCACGCATTGTCAGGAGGTTCCTTTCTCTGGGGCCCTGACCACCGGTAGCTTGGACCCTGTTCCCGATACCGGTGGGCTACTAAATTTTATATTTTTAAATGTTTTTTTTTTTTTTTATAAATTAATATTTAAAAATGTATTTTTTATGTTATATAAATGAATAAACGGAATAATAATAATAATAATAATTGTTCTATATCTCTGGCTTGCCTTAACTGGCCGGCCAGAGTGAGCACTGACGAGGAACAAGGCTCCCACCTCACTCTTGCCTTCATTGGCTGGTTTGAGTGGAGAATCGCAAGAGGAAGGAAGTATTCCAGTAAGATGCTGGTAGGGATCTTGACCGTACTTCCGGGATTGTCCTGATAGCCGTGGAATACCTCTCCACTCCTCAAGCACCTCGATATATGTTGCCCCCTTGTCGCTACGTCACTATGTGCTAGCGGCCGTTTTCGGGGGCCCATTTACTGAGTGTGCAAGTCACCCCCTGCCTTTTTATCCGTGTTTACAAGCATTGGCCAGGCAGGGGCCATAGCCATTCAATAGTCTAGGATAAATAATCCATCTTAGCAACACAAACCCATAGTCCAATACCTTTTTTATTCCATGACCTGCAATAGACCACCACCAACCGGAGGTTGACCTTAGGTGCACTTGAGTGGTGCATATAGGGATAATCGCCGGTTGGTGCCTCACTTCATATTATAAAGCTTTATTTAAGGGGCCTCTGCGAGTTGGCTTCGGCCCCTCGTACGCCTTTCAAAGGACCGGGACCCCAGGGTCCCGAGAAACTTAAAGTTTATAGTAAAATAATAATAATAATATTTATTTATTTCTCTCAAAAAGGTACATTGTTTGTTCATAGTTTCGAGTTGCAACACAAAATAAACCTTAGTGAGAGCTGGAGTCTATACTGGGTTCGAGACCTGTGTGACAGATCTCCAGGCTCACACCCATCGAAAATGTTACACTAGAATTGCACTTACGTACTACAAACGAAATTAGCTCAAAGTACTGAGAGGAGAAACAAAATAAAATGAATACAAAACAATAAAAAAGGGGAAAAAAGGGAACATGCTATGTGTTTCTGTGGAGTGTAGTGTTATGTAAGGAAATGTCAGAGTTTGTGGTGTACTAAGCGCGTAGAAAATGTCCGAGTGTGTGTGTGCAAATGTGTCAGTAGGTAAGGGAGCAGTATGTGATGTCATTTTTTATACAAAAGACAAGAATTACTTCAAAACACTAAGAAGATTTTCGGTCTCTGTATAATCCAATTTAAGGAGCCACTCTGTGACCGTTCTTTTGCACTTTGATTTGCACATGGGATAGATATTTAAAATTTTATTAACTTTATTATATATGTGGCTGCTAAGGAAGGGGAAGCTACGTTGGGCCGAACGGCCTTTTGTACGGAAGGAGGGACAAACCATATACTTTCGTCGTTTGGAGCTAAGCTGGGATGGATCATAAGAGGTTTGACGGTGTGTGGTTATAACAAGGTCTAGAATAAATAATTTACGTACAGAGAGAACCCCACACGTCTTATAAAGATCTGTGGTCGGGAAGCGGTAAGGTAACCGCCAACCAACCTTTAGGAGGGCCCTTTGTGCGCGCTCCAAAATCAGCATGTGCGTTTTTGCTGATCCGCCCCAGGAGACTATACAATATTGTATAACCGATTGGCATAGGGCTAGATATACAAGTTTGAGCACTTTAGTGTCTGCAACGTGACGGAGGGGTCTTAAAAACGTAAATCAGCCTGCGTAGTCGCGTCGTTACTGAATCGATGTGAGGACCGAAAGACAAGGTGTCATCAAGCTGTACCCCAAGATATTTAATGCATTTCGCGCGGGAGAGACAGAGCAATCGCAAGCTGCTTGGTGAGGAGAAATGCACGAGTGAGCTTTCAGAGAGAAGGAAGAAGGGGGTTTCCCAGCCGTAGAAAACGAAAAAGGTCAAGTACATTGTCTTGTGAAACGTTTAAAGTAAGAAGGTTCTGGGCCAACCAGTCAGTGACAGTGTTCAGTCCGGATTGTGCACGCTGAAACACCATTTTCCCACGTGTCCCGTGAAATAGTAGGGCAGTATCATCGGCATAGGTGAAGATGGAAGTATTATGAAGTTGGAACCCGCAGAGGTCATTTATATAAATGAGAAATAGGGTAGGACCGATAATACTGCCCTGTGGAACCCCATAGGTTATGGTGAGCTCATCACTCGTCCATTCCCTATCCGAACACATTGTCGCCTGCCTGTGAGGTAACTCTTAAAAAGTGCAAGTTGGAGGCCTCGAATACCGATCTTTTCAAGTTTTGTGATAAGATTAGGGACAGAAATAGTATCGAAGGCCTTGGCTAGGTCTAAGAATATACCAATTACCTTCTGCTTGTTGTCCAGGTGGGAGACAATGTGGGAAGTTAGGTCCAACACCGCATTACTTGTGGAAATTCCGGAGCGAAAGCCATACTGACTTGAAGAAATAAGGTGATTTTGCTCTAAAAAGCGAACCAGTCTCTTATTCACGAGCCTCTCTAGTAATTTTGAAAGTGTGGGTAAAGTTTGAGATGGGTCGGTAATTACCCACCTGGTCTCTGTCCCCACCCTTGTGCACAGGATGCACTATTGCCAGTTTAAACGCATCGGGGAAAACGCCACAGGAGAGAGCCCTATTATATAGGTGAGTCAGATGGGGGATGAGATGTTTTTTAAATCTCTTAAGGAACGAGCCCGATATGCCATCCGAACCCACCGCACAATCACTTCTTAGCCTTCCAATCATGTCATCTAATTCAAGTTGGTCTGTTTCTAGCAGGACAAAAGTTTTCTGACATGTGGGGAGATAATTAGTTTTAGGAGGTATGGTTGAAGTCACAGGAATGTTCTCCGCTAGAGTACGTCCAACACTGGCAAAATAGAAGTTTACTTCATTTACGGAAGTCTGAGGTTCAGAGGATGATAGAAGAGCATCAGCATGGGTTTTACCTATAGATGTGTGGGTGATAGATTTAACAGCGTCCCAGAGTTTCTTACTATTGTTATTTGCATTAGCTATAAGGGTTTTATCATAATTAGTTTTAGTGGTTTTTAATATTTTAGAGCAATAATTTCTGTATCTTTTAAATGTAGTTTTTAGTATTTCATTATCAGGGTTCTTTTTCAGTTTGATATGCATATTGTCCCGATACGTAAGCATCTAAGGAGCCCAGGAGTCATCCATGGCTGCCTTAGCATTTTACGATTAGACACAACTCTCAGAATTGAGTTTTGAACTATAAGGGTGTTTAGGGTGTTTATAAAGTAGTCGGTTGCATTATTTATATCTGGGGTGTTATATATAGTGCTAAAATCGGTCTGTACAATATCCGCCTCAATTTTGTCTAGGTCAAGAGACCTGATCTGCCTCGTTTTAGGCTGAGTGCAATTTATGGGGTTATTATTGACGAGAAATAATAAGACAGTGTCATGATCAGTGACCGAAGTGTTGGCCACGTAACAAAAAGCAGGTCTTCTCGTTTTTAAAATTATATGGTCGAGACAGGAATTGCTTTGCCGCGTGGGAGCGTGTGCGCAGGTAGCATACCATGAAAGGCGAGCATAGTTAGATACTCTGTTGCACGTGAGTCATTGCTAGTGTCAAAGATGTTAATATTTACGTCCCCACTTATAACAATGTTTTTATACGAAGAGACTGACTGAAGCAAATCATTTAAGGATTCTAAGAATGCCGATACATTACGAACAGAAGTCGGGCGATAAACTACAATAAAGACAGTTTCATTGCTAAGTATTAACAAAAGACAGTTACAATCTTTGACCGGGGGCTCCGAAAAAGAAACTTTGAGGTGGGAACGGGAAAACACCACAACACCCTCATTTTGCGATCTATGTTGCTTGGTGGAGATGCAGGTATAGTCAAGGATTGTAGGCAGAGGAGGAGAGTTGTAAAGCCAGCATTCCGTGAGAATTATGAGATCCCAGTGTGTATTACTCCTTTCTATGAGCGTTGTCAGGCTGTCGAAGTTCCTAGTAATGCTTCGTATATTTTGACAGAGAAGTGAAAGCGAATTTTTATGAGAACTAGCTATATCCCTACAGTCCTCAATCTTACAAGTTGCGGATTCCGCTATAGAAATACCGTCAAGATCAGATTGTATAGCAATTAGATTATCGAATTGAATTGAGGAGAATACTAAACTTCAAGCTAAAATGACAGTAATCAATTAAAGTGACTAGACAAAAATCCACATAATGTGACATAATCATCGGATCACCCAGCGAGCGCAGAAGTAGGGATTTTAAAATATATAAACATCCGTCATCTATTGGTGCATACTGAAAAAAGAAGGGGAAATAGTGTGTGTGTGGGTATGTGTAGTGTTGAGTGGAGTGTAATGACACAGCATGAATAACAATAAAACTATTTTTAAAAGCAAAACGAGGTACAATTGACATTAATGTGAGGCAATTTAGTCACAATCCGAGAAGTTTATGAAGATCGCTTTCGTTGTTTATATGAAATGGAATGGAACCCGCGGACTTTTTAAAATATTTACTTGTCTATATTTACTTTGTCTCTGTCTTGCAGTCAGTCTACGGTGGATGGTGACCACTTCTTACAATCAGGTGACATGATGGCGTGTAAGCTCGTTTCCACGCGTGCTAGATGCAGCGTAAAATAAAGCTTAATAATATGTCTAAGGGATATTCCTAGAGTCCGCTGAGTGTAGTCCTAGAGTACAGAATCAGAAAGTCATATTTCATCTGTACAAAGTAACAAGTCAATCGGATCTGCTCTAAGCGACTTTTGTTTCCGAGATTATACCAGTGTCTCCGTGTCACTCTCTCTGGCTTGGCCATCATCAGGGATTTTAATTTTGATAACACAAAAAAATAGTCGCTAAATAGTCGAAATTAGTCGCCAAATATCAGAAATAGTCGTTCATTAGTTCAAAAGTTATAAGAATTTATAGTGCAAGGGCTACACAGAAAAGTCTCTCTCTTTCGTAGACTTTTCTGTCTAGCTCTTGGACTAAACTTTAAAAATTGAACTCATTATAACTTCTAATCTAAGACCCACCTAAATCTGTGACTTGGCAATTTCGACTATTTAGCGACTATTTTTTTGTAAAAACAGATCTTCACTAGGTGCCCTAGTTTTCGAGATATACATGTGGTCAAGCTGGGGAGACTCTCCAGCTCGGCCACCTATAAACTCTTTATAACTTTTGAACTAGTGAACGACTATTTCTGATATTTGGCGACTAATTTCGACTATTTATTTATTTATTTATTAACACTTTATGCACAAAATTCATGTACCGAGGCGGACTTAATGCCTTAGGCATTCTCTAACAGTCAACCATCTGTAGCGACTATTTTTTGTGTTATCAAAATTAAAATCCCTGATGGTGGCCAAGCCAGAGAGAGTGACACGATCATTACTCCTCTTTGTAATACCACGCACCGAAGTAGCAGAATCTTAAGGTTTTTTGTGTTGCATTTTCTTTGCTGAAGTCACTTCGAACTGACTTTTGTCACGTATTCAGAGGAAAGCTGCATCGTTATCGACTACGTCATCAGTATTAGTGATTACTTATTACGCTAATGTGTAAATTAAGTGATAGCATAATGATGAACGATGATAAAGTCTTCAAACTGTGTGTGTTGCAGGTGATGACATACAATTACAAAAAATTAAGTAATCGGTCTAGACCATATTAAGATTCTAGACCATAAAAATGAACCATATTACCTATTATTGTAAGTGTACAAATCATGTAGAATGCACTATATAACTGTTTTGCACGCGACTTGTAAGCCCACTTTTTTTTTATGTTCCTACAAGTAATATTGTGTCAGTTCGTGGAGCTCCTTAAGATAAAGTTGAGCTCACGATGCTTGTTGAGGCAGGTGTACCTAAATATTGTAATTGGAACTTTCCTCAAGAGGCCTGCTGACCGAAACGTATTCTGCATGGTTCGTTGCACAAAAAATGAATCTATGTCTGGACTTTAAAAGAGACGATAATCCTTTGAGTTTGTTTCGGCATTTCTTCTCAGAGGTAGTCAGCTAGGAAATGCCGACTCCATCTAGTTTAAAAAAAAATGACATGTAAAAGTGATGTAATATCCTACTTGCATAATAAACAATTTCAATTTCAATTTCAATTTCAGACCCAGAGGCTTGTGGACGGTGTTGGCCAAGAAATAAGATCACATAATTTTGGCACACAGATGTAGGAACAATATTTTGTGTGTAAGTGTCGTGTTGGCTCAGTGGATAAGGCGCCCGCCTCGTGTGTAAGAGGTTGTGGGTTCGAATCCGGGCAAGTACCAATGTGACTTTTTCAACTCATATGTACTTTCTAAAGTTTATCTTAGACATCACTGACATCCCGTGCCTCGGAAAGCACGTAAAGCCGTTGGTCCCGGTTGTCATTCGTAAGTAAAACTTTGGCAGTCGTTACTGGTTAGCCAGAAACTCTAACCAGTCTAACCAAGAGGTATCGGGTCGCCCAGTTACTGGGTTGTGGAGGTCAGATAGGCAGTCGCTCCACGTAAAACACCGGTATCCAGCTAAATCCGGTTAGGCTGGCAGCCGACCCCAATACGGTTGGGAAAAGGCTAGGGAGATGATGATGATGATGATGTAGGAACAATATTTTGTACACAAAGTTTCTAAATGTTCACACAGAAAAACTGTTTCGGAATATTATGTTACAAAATAATCTATCGTTTAAACATAGTGGTAAACGGGTAGTGTTTACCGCAACAGTTTATATTTCAAAAACATTAATTTATTTCACAGTTAGTTAGAGTTCTTCCAATATTGTGTTTATAAACAAATAATAATATTGAATACATATGTGGCTTGCAATTCCGTGGAATAATTTTGGAGCTTGTTTAAACTTTTTCAAGAAATATTTCTCAATTATTGAGCCACGAAG
Source organism: Athetis lepigone (assembly GCA_033675125.1). Classification (NCBI taxonomy): domain Eukaryota; kingdom Metazoa; phylum Arthropoda; class Insecta; order Lepidoptera; family Noctuidae; genus Athetis; species Athetis lepigone. The sequence continues at coordinate 13,349,768 of CM066234.1, forward strand.
TAAACCTGAGTAACGTGTATTTTTGTGTTATTTGTTTCTGCAACTTGTTACTAAAAGAAATAATAAAAAAAATGGCGATGGTGTGAAAAGTCGATAGGAAATTGATTCGAAGAGAAAAAATTATCTTTAAAAAAGTTCTGGATAAGAATATGAATGAATGGAGGGAAGAGAGGCCAAAGAAAATGGGTGGATGGAATGTGTGCAGAATAATATGAAGGATCAGGTAAAGATGAAAAATAATAGTAATAAAAAACGTTTTCTATAATTTTCTATATTTATTTGGTACACAATATGTCGATCTGTCCAACGATACGGGTTGGCGTCCATTCATTTACATTTAAACAATTACATTTTACACTAGAATACTATCAGGTATAGTACATAAGCTTCCAGTATTGTTGGACAAACGTAGACCTCACTTAACTATTAATATATCTGTACAATTATTGTTGCGCACGAATCGACGTTTTCGACGAATAGGAGGTTAGTTAAAAATTATTCACTAATTAGAAAATAACGTATTTGTTTGAGTTAATTTGGCACTTTATAGGATAATGTGATATGACGCTGTTTTTGTATGTCTATAAATATACATGTGCATAGCATTTATATGCCAAATTAAATCAACTTTGTTCATAATTTTATTGTACAATAAAATTTAAAATAAAAAGTAGGAACACGTTCTGTTTCATTCACAATCACAACACAAATTCTCAAAAACAATTATTAATTTATTTATTTAATGAGCATTTCATTTCATTAAATAAGATCCTACAAACGTATAAAGAGATATTCAAATATAATCGACACTATAGCCTCTATTCGCGAAAGCGGCGCGTGCGCAGGTATCGGGCATAAATACATTATTGTAACATAACATCAGATCGGACGAGGGCTGGCAGAGATCAACACAACGCGGATAACTTTGTATTACAGCCATTGTTGGTGCATTTGGTTTGAAAAGTTCATACAAATAAAAATAAACACATTAGGATTATTTCCCTGACCAATGCTAGTGGAAGCGTCTGTAGTATAATTATAGGGTTCAAATTTCTTTAACTTTAGTTCATTACTTGATCTACTCAAAGGCGCGTAAGTTGTCTTTCGAGATCCCGGGATAAGAAGAATACAAAATGAATTTAATACAAAGCTCGCCCCCCACCTAATGGTCCCACATAATTGGGCCAATTTCAATACTATATTCTATCAAACGATTGAGAAAATGCAGTGAGAAGTCTATAATTTAAAAGAAATATAATGATTAGGTAGTCAATTCATTTAAGACCGACGTTTAAGAACACCAGTCAAACCAAATGCACCTCGTCTATTAAAACTAGCAACAATCCAAACAGTTCAATTTAACGGTTGAGACTTAGCGCTAAATGGCTGGCGGCGACAGCCGTCTTGTTAACAAATATAAATCTTGTCTACTAAGCGATAAAGTTCATATTGGCTTACAATTTGTCATAACGATACAGCGGAGTGGTGACATTACACAACTCTGCTGTTTGCTTTCAAAATACAACAAAATTTATTTTAACTTTACAGGAATATCAAACGTATAATAAATGATCGAAATATGAATTTTATATTACATCTTAATACAAACGAAATGATGATGAATCAATGAGCATATAATATTAAGTATTTTTCCCTGTACATTAATAAATAATATAAGTTTAAATTAATTTAACATTACACAAGATATCTGCAAGGCAGAGTTGTGTGCGTGCACCATACTTACAATAAGCATAGTAAATAATGTATCAGTAAAAATACAGCGTGTCTTTGCTACATAAATCAATATTATAAATACCTTACCAGAATACCAGTGCATTTTTTGTCTTGTTGGCAATAAAAAAGACCTACAGAACCTGAAAAAAATACATTTTGTTGTATTTTTATGTTGACTAAAGACAAGCTATATCAGCCGATTGGTTAGCCATAGGAACAGACAACCACATAGGCTGTAATATTTTAAAAACGTTATTTAGGCTTATTATATAATAGGCTTTATGAAAACAAGGTGTCTCAATAAAGGAAAGATACACAGTTTACAATATAGACTGATTTTTGTGTTTTTGTTTGGTAAGTATACAGTGTTCATTCAACTTTATGGTCATAAATATACTGACCTTATTCGTACAGGCGAAGCGTTTCTTTCTATTGCGTTTATTATGCTAATATATGAATGAGTAATAGAAACATTTTTTCGAATTAATATTTTTTAATTACGGTTTGTATTTTTTGGTTGCTTTCAATACTGTTAAATTTAAAGTTATTGTTCCATGTTTATAAACATTAAACATAATTTTGTAAACTGCATTCATTAATATTTTTTTTGTGTGTCTTACTCAAATATAGACATATTTTTTGTGCATTTCATAGGCATGAAATATTTAAAATTATAGTGTCAAACCTTTATAAAATCTAATCTCCAAAGATGATTTACCGTTATATCAAATATAGATGAAATATCGTATTAATGTGAAGCTTTAAAAGAAAAATAATGGAACAGAAAAAGAGTATCTGGTAAGGTATTAGCTTTATTCAATCGGCTTATAATTAACTATTATATAAACATTGATTCACAAAGAAAAGGCCAGTGCATAAATATCCATAGAAACATATTAAAACAGATACTAACTCAGTCGTAAATACTTAAAATACCTCGAAAATTTCTCTGAAGACATTTTTAATATCTGTAAAAATATGTGTTAAAGTTAACTCACACTGCACGTACATCGCAATCGCAGTGGGGTGTGAATTACCTTTAATATCTTCTTACAATTGGTTAGGCGACAAGTCGCAAGCTCTTAAGACAATATACTAACAAATATGGCGTGAGCCACAATATACATACATCGAGCTACATTTAAACATTATGTACAATGCTTTCGACCAATAAGCAGTTACAATAGTTCTCTAATTGGTCGGGGATCAAGCTGGGAGTGCGAATGGGAGCGGCGTCTCGTTTCCCTATCAGTACACTTGTCGTTCCTGATAACATCTCTTCAAGTACTTTGTATTGTGTTGTGTGTGTTTTTAGGTAGGAAAGCTAAGTTTAACTGAGGTTGGAATAGATAAACGTAACTTAGAAGGCAATTTCGTCTACACGAATTCATATTCTGATATTCTTCTCCCGGCCTAGTCACAGATGGTTACATTTGTGGGACCCCACAGCTTTTGCAGTTTTACCCAAAACTGGAAAGTCGATTCAAATGCATATTATTCATTTTAGTTTACAGTTAATGTTTTGTGATTTAACCCTTACAAAACAAAGCAAATTACTCTTTACCCTATTTCACATGACACACTTCATTGACCCCCTATCTTGTGACGTAAGTTATAGATGACCCCTAATTATTATTCTTGTCTCTCTCTCGCGTCAAACGTCAAACTACGTTTGCAAGACAGAGGCATAAAGACAAAGTGCTAATCAACATTTATTTATCTCAACCTCAGTTTAACAAACAATAATTTAATTTAGTTACATCAAGTTGATAGACTCCGACACAAATGTAAATCGATATACACAGCAGTACACGGTAACCACAATATCTTTACATTAATATAATAGCGTTTTAACAGTGTAAAATTGTATAGAAAAGTGAATTTTCCTAAGCCCCGTAATACTTCATTTAAACGGTCAATTCTGTCTACACAAATTCGAAATTCGAAAATCTTCGGCACTGCGCAAACATCCTTTGTTAGTTCTCTGTAGTTATTTGATTGACGGTAGTTCGCACACAGCGCCATATTTCACACACACACTTAGTCACACATACCTACAACTTACACTATCAGTTTCTTGCAAAAGTTTCCTTTACATTAAAAAACCTTTTTTTTCTCTAACTTTTTTTTAATATTTACAAAAATTTCTCGTCTACCCAAAGACCTTGTCATCTTGTAGCATTCTTGTAATATTAACACGAATGTTGCCAAACTGAAAAATACAAAAATCAAGATTTCGTTTAAAAAAAAGTAGCAAAAACACAAAATTAAAATTACACTAAAAATACAATTAACAGTAAATTATTAAATAATAATAAAAAAAAGAAATAAGATTTACTAATTTTCTAAAGTAAATAAAATACAAAATTAGTAAATAAATTCTCAAAATATTTGGCTACATTCAGTATTAACATTGACAGGACTGGAAAATGTTTCGAATATAAATATAAATGTTTTATTGTGAATTTCATTTGGAATATACACTTATGAGACCACATCTTTAATTTAACTTCTCATAATGTTGCCATATTTAGATCAAGATTACTAAAAATACTCAAAATATAAAATTTCAACTGACGCATTAAAGATGATAATCCCATAAGAATATACAACAAATAAACAATTTTAAGGACTAGACAAACTTACAAAATTCACTAATTTTATTTAATTGTGACCGACCCACGGTCCATAGCGGTCACATTCGTACGTACTAACTAGTCCTTTTTATATTTTACAATATTTTATATATTATACATAATTTTACAAGTTTCCCAGTCCCGGTTCCCTAATTATTTGTCACGTGTTTTAAATAAAAATTAATGAGCTCTACATGTCCCACTCGCGTCGTTCGGAAGATAACCTCGTGAAGAGAGACAGACACATGTATGTATATTTCGCTAATAATATATTTAATAACAACATTGGTTTAACATCAATATTTAATTGTGGTTGGAATAATTACTGTAGGCGGTGGCTAAATCTCGACTTCTTAACATTACTAGTCTGGCAAATGTTGCCAATTTATTTGAGATTTATTTAATGTGTTGCCATACTGAATTGATGCGATGTATGAGTTTTAAGAGCCTCTGAGTTTGTTAAGTTACTTCTTAGAGTAGCTAGCTTCTTATCACCATAATTGTTCGCTTTGATAAGCAAAACAATATTGACGTGGCAGTGTTTAACTAATTTACAAAATAAATATAATTTTCCTATAATTTTTGGTCAACTAGTTGTCTCCAATAAATAACTGTCTTATCATAAGACCTTTCCTATTTGATCTTTATATAGTTTCTTGTACTTATTTGTTCCTTACAGCGTTACAGTTTCCTGTGCTTGCAAAAGTTAGTCGTTATCACGTGCCCCCCAAATTCCACGTAGATTTTCTTTAACCTGGGTAAATCAAGAAAAATATACACTAAAACTAGGGCACCATATCTAAGACACATTGACACTATACCCTATCCACCGCTACAATAATTATTCCCCCCAATTTCGGATAAGGGGGGAGGATACTACAAACACCGATCTAACGTCCATGTTGAGACTAAGCCCACAAATATCGCGAAAACATTGAACAACAGTTAAAATTGAATTATTCAAATATCTATTAAAACATTGAAAGTACTACTGGGCGCGCATTTGCTATGACATAAGTTGCGCAGGCGACGAAACACGGTACTAATTGTAAATGTACTGAATTTGACAATAAACTGTCAAATTTTGCCACCACGGAACGAAAAGTTTAAATTGTAACTTTTCTGTGTCATAGCATATAATCGCCGTAATTTGTTTTAAAATCCATTGTACCACATTGAGATAATTTTAAAATATTTAATTAAATTACAGACACAATATTTTGCGATGATAGTTTTCACATTCCCTCTCTTTCTACCCCACACGTTTCTTATGCTATCTCGCTTTATCATCGCAAAACAATTGGTCTGTACTACTTCATTTTTATGCTTTGCGTTTGGCAAATTCGCGGGAACGTGTCCATTGTGAAATCAATCGTATAGCTTAGCAATAAGCGTCGAATTTGCTTGCGTCAAAATCAAGTGCTATCGAATTGTTCCTACGTGTCTCTCTACTCTTTTGTTAAATGGGAGAGAATCGAGCGAACGTAACACTTAGTGTAATAAGTTGGTATAAATTGAGGCTATTTTGAACTTTATTATCAGTACATTAAGTATCATACTCGCTCGAATCTCGCTTGTACTGCCATAAATGTACCAACCAATGTATGATTGTTCTATTTCAGAAATATTCTGAACGTCGTTCTTTATTTATATATCTTTGCTATAGAGATATTAATATATTATGTATTTGTGTTTTTAATAAGTTGTTGAAATATAAACATTTTAAAATACAGTAAAAGCTCCTCAGAAACTTATTCTTTATTTAAGGTTTGGTATTATTTGTTCACTAAGTTCCATTCCTGTATTTCAAAACATTAAATATCCCAACCGAGTTTCAACAACATCACTATAACCCATGTTAAAATTCAACCAGTAACTCCAAAAAACGTCCAATAATCACTGTCAGTTAACTACATAACAAAACAGTCCGAACCGTATCACTTGTTCAAAGGCAAGGCCCCCGTTGTGTTTGGGACCCGTTTGTGTGCACAGGGTCCGTTTATAGGTGCACAGGACTTGTTTACACATGCACAGGTCCTGTTTATAGGTGCACAGGACCTGTTTACACGTGCACAGGACCTGTTTAAAGGTGCACAGGACTTGATAAGCGCACATGACCCGTTGCACAGGTACTAGCGGTGTCGTGTGCGCGGCGAGCCCTACTCTCGTTCCCTGGCGGCACAGGTGCCGCACACGTAGTCGTCGTCCTCCCGCAGAGCTCCGCGCGCGAGCCCGACGCAGTGCATGTGGAACCACTGGTCGCAGCCGCCGTCGCACTGCACCCAGTCTACTTCTTTACCTGTTGGATGATGAGAGGCATTTGTTTAAGCTCTTAGTACTCTACTATACTGGGTATATTATCATTTAAAATGTGTGCGTTATTGTGGAGTTTTAAAAGTATCTTCTTACTAATTTGATTGCAATAAAACAGAATCAGTATCAGACTTTTTATCCATACTAATATTATAAATGGAAAGTGTGTCTGTCTGTCTGTTTGTCTTTCTTTCACGGCAAAACCGAGCGATAAATTGACGTGTTTTTTTGAGTGGAGATAGTTGAAGGGATGGAGAGTAACATAGGCTACTTTTTGTCTCTTTCTAACGCGAGCGAAGCCGCGGGCAAAAGCTAGTTCATTATAAATTACAGGTCTGTAAAAGGTAGTGGTTCAGAATAGTTCGAATGCATACAGGCCTTAAATTATAAGATAACAAAAAATTACAAGTATGTTATGTGCACACTGGATGAAGAAAATGAAAAACCGATCTTATTATAAGTTCATCAATTACACCCTATTAGTTTAGGTATTTAACTGAAGATAAACAATGTTCACATGTCTTTTTATCTAAAAAATGGCAAAAAAAGATTACGTCGTCACGGGTAAGCCAGAAAGGCTGACCAGTCTAACCAAGAGGTACCGTGTCGCCCAGTTACTGGGTTGTGGAGGTCTGATAGGCAGTCGCTCCACGTAAAACACTGATATCCAGCTGAATCCGGGTAGGCTGGGAGCCGACCCCAACATAGTTGGGAGACGGCTAGGGAGATGATGATGTAGGACACAGTACTCACCGGTGGGCCGCAGACAGTCGTGCGCGGCGCAGTCCTCCTCGTCCTCCGCGGAGGAGGCGGACGACGAACTGCTGCGCGCCGCCGAGCTGCCCGCGCCGCGACTCGTGCCCGCGCTGCTCGCGCCGCCGCGCTGGCCTGAGGGGGGATATAAGTTACATCTATTGTGCTAAGTTCTACAAAAGACACCCAGCTGTGAATTAGGTTTAGTTAAAAGTCTGCACAAACCACGTTTAAACACACACGCGTTGTTGTTAGCATTGCGTTTACAACGCTTGAAACAAGCTGCTTTTTAAAAAAAGTGAGCCGTCACGGGACGCCTGGCAGATGTGAAACATCGACATTACATCATCGCCACACAGTACACAAGACTGTGACCGTATATATACACCATCTAATAGCGTGGCGACGCGTCGCCACGGCATGCGTCACCACGCCAGAAGTGTGTTTTACGTACGGCTATAGATGTTTCACATCGAAAAAAAAACCGCCCCGTTCTCGTCGACGCACGCTTCTAAAGCCCATGTAGACGGCGTGTTGAACAAGTGTTGAGAATTGAACGGAATAAACCTCGCGTAAGGCCGACTTGCGTGCCTTGCTGAGCACATCGCTCGCACCCCGGTGCAATCAACACCGTGGCAGCACACGCAAGCCAATATAGTCACGAAAGGTACATTTTGTAAACACACTCACAGGGGTTGCAAGATCAAATAAATACTCATTTGGAACCCGAATGACACACATCCTACTAGAATACATGAAAAACAGTGCTTAAAATAGGAATTACATCTGGGATCCGCTACCACGGATCAGTACTAATGTATCTTATTGTTATCTCATAGCTATGTACTCACCCATCCTAGTCTGTCGCACATGCTTGCCGCGCTTGCGGCGCTCCTGACGCGCCATGTAGTGCTTGCGCATCATCAGACCCGAGCCGGACGACATGCTCTGTTGAATAACACATATATAAAACAGGTTCTGAAAAGACAGGCTCCAGTGAAGGACACGGGCGACAGCGATGGTTTCATCAAGGTGAAGAAGAGGAAGAAGAAGAAGCCTCCTTGTCGGAAACAGTGCGGTACTGCGCTGGCAGCACCCAACACGCTGTTGCGTCCAGCCGTACCGACAACGCTGATGTACGTGTCACGACTGCATCATTCCACGAAGTTGAAAAGGTCGTGGAGTTCATGCGGGTGAAGACCAACTGGACTTTGAGGGTCGAGATGTTGGAGCCGCGTCACAAAAAGAACTTCAAGTCGATCGTGGTACGTGTTCCAACGCAGTATCTCGAGAAGTTCCTCAAAGAAGAGTTTTGGCCGAAGGGTGTTATGTTCCGCCGGTTTCGTGGCCAGCTTCGTGACATCGAAACACGACGCCGACACTTCGTGTACATTAGTATTAAGTTTTTGTTTTTAAAATATATGTACCTATTTGTTTAAGATTATTCTTATTATTATAAAACACATCTACACTATTTTCTATTTTCTTTAGTCTAGTTGACGGAACAATATATTTGTCCTTGTTTCTTGTGTTTATGTATTTTATGTAATAAATATTTTTATGTGCATACAACAGATTTTCATATACAGTCGTGGTCAACTAATTAGGGACAACATGATATACTATGAGTAACATTTAATTCTGCTTCCCATAAGTTAAGTTTGCTCGAGACTTTGGCAGTTTAGTTACTATTAATATAAAACTAAACTAATATCTTAACAAATAGGCATTGTCATTGAAGGAATGGACAATACGTAAAATAAATATCGATCAAAATTCAACTTAACTTCTTCTTCTTTCTATTTGTACCCTGGACAACTAATTAGGGACACATATGACAACATTAAAAATAATTATTGCAGAGAGCAATAAAGGAAAAAATATGTTTATTTATTATTCAATTAGGCTTAATGCGTCGCACTGTAATGCAAATTAATAACCAGAGTGATTGCTAAGGATTGTGATAACCATGTAACAAAGGTATGGAATCGACACAATCTAAAGTGTCACATTGTTCTTTAGTGATACTGTTTCAGCCATCTTCAAAGTTACTACTGTTGATTTTTAATAGCTAGTTTATTTACACCATTTTTAAACCTACTATTCTTTCATAACGTACCACAAAATGTTTCCAAGCATTCAGGTCTGGGCTCTAGGCCGGCCAATTTATAACCGATACCTACTCATCAGTGAGAAATGTTCTAACAGACAGTGCAGTATGTTTTGGGGTAGTTATCGTGTGTTCTTCAACATAAAGTAGTGTGATTGCTTGTAGTATTTCTCTCTATTCAATTGAATCTAGTGTGCCTTCCATTTGCTCTAAAGGTCCCACATAATTTCCAGAAAACCAACGCAATAGTTTTATGTTCTCTCCTCAAGTTTAACTTGCTTATTAGAGTACTTTGGATACTTTTTGTTTTTTAGGGCGCCATTAATACCGCCTGCCTTCCGATGAAACAAAATATAACTTCGTTTAGTCCAAAATTAAAACATTTTTTTATTTAAAATCAGTCCCAATATTGGTGCCTCATAACTAAGGCCAACCGTGGCAAGTCTGTGATTTTTTCAACACTTGAACTTTTCGTACCGCCATGCCAAACAGTTTAGCTTTAACAACTTGACGTCGAAAAGTTGTTGTAGATTGCTCCACCGCCTTGTTCAAGTTCAAATACCAACACTATTCAGACCAATAATCAATAAAACGTCCATAAGTGGGTCTTACATCGCCGCTATCACCGTTTTGCGATTTTTTTTGCACAATAGTTTTTGTTGGTATTTCCTTTCTGATTGCACGTTTAGTAGTTTTATAGATTCAAATGTATATTTTCTTAATTAAGATTACGATTGTCCTTTACTGAAATTCATTATTATGGAACAATTTCAATATTTTGCTAATTTACGATATGGCTATTTACTATAATAAGCATTAATGGTTATTTTTCACGCAGTTGTATTAGAACTTTTATTTCGCCCCATGTTTAATTAAATATTATGATAATGTTTCAACAAATTCGAAGCCAACTTAAAGACTGCAATCTAAATTTATAGAAAAAAGTTGAATCCCATCAAATTTTATAAAAATGGGAATATAATACACTGCTTTTGTTTTTGTCCCTAATTAGATGGCCAGCCAAAGCACGCTACGATTTGGTTGCGAGAGATTTGTTTTTAAATTTCCTATTACAAAATATTATCAACTTCAAAGCAATGCTCACAATTTTTAAGTATTCTTAATATTAATTAGTATTTCATAAAATTAAACTAAATTATTTAGTTTATCTGATCTACCATGGACATGAAAATTAAAATTCAGCTTAAATTTTTGTCTGTCCCTAATTAGTTGACCACAACTGTATATATTGACAGGGCACAGTCAAAATATTAATCTCTCTCCGGGCATCAAAAGGTTAAATTTGTCTCTGAGGGAGTGTCTGGGACTCAATTTATAAATGGAACGAATAGCCCTTTTTTGTAAAACAAATTGTTGTATGTCGGCGGCATTTCCCCACAACAGAATGCCGTAAGACATCAAACTATGAAAATAGCTGAAATAAACTAAGCGGGCTTTTTCCAAATCCGTTAAACCACTAATTTTCCTAACGGCGTATGCTGCAGAACTGAGTTTTTTAGATAGTTTATCTATATGGGGTCCCCACTGAAGTTTGGCATCTAAAGTTATACCTCAAAATACGGTGGAATCGTCTGGTCTCAATTCTTCACCCTTTATTAGGACGCAATTGTCTACCTGAGTGACATTTGGTAGCGTAAATTTTATAAGTTTAGTCTTCTTTTCATTAAGAAGTAAATTATTTACATTAAACCAGTTAACTATTGAAGCGAGAGCACTATTTAAAACATATTCTATTCTATTACCTTACAAATTACACAGATAACACATAACTTAGACATACGTATAGAAGATACATACGTAAAATAAATAAAATAGATGTATCAATAACATAAGCAGACATACCTGTTTCCTATTTAAATAATTAGTTGTGGTAGCTGTGCCTCTTTTGTTGAGCGTCGGTTTGGCAACTGGTGTCACTGAAACAAACGACATTTCGTTAGAACTAATAATTTATGCAGCCGTAGGGGATGAAATTTTCATTCTCAAACTCACAACTCAAATCATTTATTTCTAATGGTATACCGCCGTTTGCCCGAATTTTATTTGCCCTAATTTCATTTGCCATAATAGTCAACAGCCATAATATCATACGACATAATACTCATTTGCCCTACTCTCATTTGCCATATTAGTCATGTGCCAGAATCATTGTTTCCCATAAAGTCACTTACCATAACATCATTTGCCATAATCATTGTAAGCCATAATTATCACATGTCCTAATTATCACATGCCATAATTATGATATGCCATAACATAATTTGCCATCGACATCGGGTGTATGACGGTTGTTTATATCAAGAGAAATTGGATGCAATTGGGACTTTAGGGCACCCCGACTCGGACAGGTTAGGTTAGAAGGGGATGGCGGGGTCGTGTGAGCGAGCGAAGCGAGCGAATAGACCCCGCCATCCCCTTCGTGGTTATTTTTTTATAAACCACACAGAAGTAGGAGCCCCGCGAAGCGGGGCTCCGTCGACCTAGCCCACCATCAACCATGCACAGAAAAAAAAACCATTACGGGGCTTAAATATTTGTCTACTACTTGTTATGCCGTTTAAATATTATGCCATTTAAATATTATGTCTAATAATTATTATGGCACATAAAATTATGGCAAACAATACTTATGGCATTCGTATCTTATGGTATCTAAAATTCGGGCAATTAAAAGTATGTCATATGTCTTTTAGGGCAAATGAAACATTCGGGCAAATGAAATTCGGGTAAATGAAATTCGGGAAAATGATGATTATGGCATATAATCTTCGGGCAAACAATAGACAACCATTTCTAATAGACCATTTAAAAGGCACATTAGAACGTCAAAACAAAGAAAATGAATCTAGTTGCCAATTCCAAAAAGTTGATACGTGTAAAAAATTTAGGTTTTTTTTTATATATTTGGAATGAGAATCGCCTTATTACCGTACCTATTTTCCCTTCCCACTCTTGAAGTAGATATGATGGTTAATTTACTTCGTGCTGTGCGTCTTTGAAATGCACCTCCGCACTCTTTGCGGGATAGTATTTCCTTAGAAGTGTTCAAGAAAGGAATAGGAGAACATTTCCTTAACAGCCGGACACAGCAATCGTGTTCATCACACAAAGTTTGATGATTTACCGACTGACTGAGTTAGGGTGACTAACCAGTAGACCAACAGGACTATCTTTCTTACCGTGATGATGCCTGGTGCGCGTCCGCTTGGCGGGATGATGTCGGCGCGGCGCGCGTCTTTTACTGCGGCCGGCGTCCACGCGCGCGAGTCGTCGGCCCTCAGCTCCACGCGCCGCTAGCACTGCTGCCCATACTTGTGCTTGTTCTTCTAGTCGTACCTACGAGTCAAAAGTCAATATGTATTACCATTACACTCTGGAGGCACTTTGGAACGTCAATTACATTTAAAAATTGTTGATTCTAAACATCCATGCCAAAAGGTTGTTTTATGAAGAAGAATGGGCAAGAAACTCCATACGTACTCTTTTAAAATGCATGTGTTACACGAGAAGAGCAATAGATTGTAGTGACTGTGTGTAGAGAGTCAACAGACTGTACATAGTCATCACTTCTCTATCCTTTACCCAACTATGTTAGCGTCCGCTTCCAGTCAACGTCGGTAAATCGAATCTATACAACTCAGTTGCTAAATAACACGATACCCCTTAATACGGCATTATACACCATTATCAATGGACGTACTTTTTATGAGCTGTCAAAACGCAATTCTCCAATAGATTTTGTATAGCAATGGCAATTTATGACGTCACTAAAATAACAACTCAGTTGACTATCTATAAATTGATTTCAAAGCAACTAAAAATCAAATTTTATAGCAAAATTGAAAATGAACTGAATTTATTGGGCTGAAATTAAAAGAGGTTTTATTTAAATTGTGTCTAACATTTAGGTATTGGTTAATAGTGTAAACTACCCAATTATACTATCAGACGCTCTACTTTCTGACTACCTGTAACATCTGCCAAAGACCTATAGAAATATCTTGTTTGACTTAGCAAAAGCTTCCAACACCGTGTCACTTAAACTACTATTGAAGATACCTAAGAATATATTCACAAGAAAAACACCTTTAAAACGGTTCCGGAGCTATGTCACTTCGAGCTATCAATACTGTAAAGTAGGCAATCATCACAGTAGGCTGCTTCATGTTACGTAAGGTGTCCCGCAAGGTAGTGTTCTTGGTCCAACACTGTTCATGCTTTATATTAACGACATGGCGAACCTTCTTCTTAGGAATCCTGAAGTGATCTATCACATCAACATCTTATATGTGATGTTGCCTATTTATATAATCCTCTATTAAGATTTCGAAATCCAGCCACACATTTCCGAAACAGCTTCTATAACAATTTTTCCACGCTTACCTCTAGTAAATCTCCTTCTAACATGAGGTCCTCCAGTTTCTGCAGCAGTCCGGGCGCCACGCGTGTGCTCGGCGAGCGCGGCGTCGCGCTGTACGCGTGCTCTACGCTCGCCGACGATCTGTGGGGACACATAATCGTTTAGTATTGGTAGAAGTATAGCTATGTTACTTGGGGAGAGTGTAGTTGTACTATGAAGAGGAAGGTCTTTCACACAAACTTAAATTTCAAGTTTTACCCCCTTTCATACCAAATTTTACCACCTTTAGGTTAGGGGTTTGAAATTCTATAAATCTTTTCTTTGTGAACACTTACGTCACCTAAAAACATTACTGCAAAATTTCATGCTTTTTGAGTCGGTAGATACAATTCGCTATCCACTATCAGCTAGACACAGATAACACTCACCTCTGTGCGTGCGAGTCGTGCGCCCTGCCCGTGTAGTGTACACTATCAGCTAGACACAGATAACACTCACCTCTGTGCGTGCGAGTCGTGCGCCCTGCCCGTGTAGTGTACACTATCAGCTAGACACAGATAACACTCACCTCTGTGCGTGCGAGTCGTGCGCCCTGCCCGTGTAGTGTACACTATCAGCTAGACACAGATAACACTCACCTCTGTGCGTGCGAGTCGTGCGCCCTGCCCGTGTAGTGTACACTATCAGCTAGACACAGATAACACTCACCTCTGTGCGTGCGAGTCGTGCGCCCTGCCCGTGTAGTGTACACTATCAGCTAGACACAGATAACACTCACCTCTGTGCGTGCGAGTCGTGCGCCCTGCCCGTGTAGTGTACACTATCAGCTAGACACAGATAACACTCACCTCTGTGCGTGCGAGTCGTGCGCCCTGCCCGTGTAGTGTACACTATCAGCTAGACACAGATAACACTCACCTCTGTGCGTGCGAGTCGTGCGCCCTGCCCGTGTAGTGTACACTATCAGCTAGACACAGATAACACTCACCTCTGTGCGTGCGAGTCGTGCGCCCTGCCCGTGTAGTGTACACTATCAGCTAGACACAGATAACACTCACCTCTGTGCGTGCGAGTCGTGCGCCCTGCCCGTGTAGTGTACACTATCAGCTAGACACAGATAACACTCACCTCTGTGCGTGCGAGTCGTGCGCCCTGCCCGTGTAGTGTACACTATCAGCTAGACACAGATAACACTCACCTCTGTGCGTGCGAGTCGTGCGCCCTGCCCGTGTAGTGTACACTATCAGCTAGACACAGATAACACTCACCTCTGTGCGTGCGAGTCGTGCGCCCTGCCCGTGTAGTGTACACTATCAGCTAGACACAGATAACACTCACCTCTGTGCGTGCGAGTCGTGCGCCCTGCCCGTGTAGTGTACACTATCAGCTAGACACAGATAACACTCACCTCTGTGCGTGCGAGTCGTGCGCCCTGCCCGTGTAGTGTACACTATCAGCTAGACACAGATAACACTCACCTCTGTGCGTGCGAGTCGTGCGCCCTGCCCGTGTAGTGTACACTATCAGCTAGACACAGATAACACTCACCTCTGTGCGTGCGAGTCGTGCGCCCTGCCCGTGTAGTGTACACTATCAGCTAGACACAGATAACACTCACCTCTGTGCGTGCGAGTCGTGCGCCCTGCCCGTGTAGTGTACACTATCAGCTAGACACAGATAACACTCACCTCTGTGCGTGCGAGTCGTGCGCCCTGCCCGTGTAGTGTACACTATCAGCTAGACACAGATAACACTCACCTCTGTGCGTGCGAGTCGTGCGCCCTGCCCGTGTAGTGTACACTATCAGCTAGACACAGATAACACTCACCTCTGTGCGTGCGAGTCGTGCGCCCTGCCCGTGTAGTGTACACTATCAGCTAGACACAGATAACACTCACCTCTGTGCGTGCGAGTCGTGCGCCCTGCCCGTGTAGTGTACACTATCAGCTAGACACAGATAACACTCACCTCTGTGCGTGCGAGTCGTGCGCCCTGCCCGTGTAGTGTACACTATCAGCTAGACACAGATAACACTCACCTCTGTGCGTGCGAGTCGTGCGCCCTGCCCGTGTAGTGTACACTATCAGCTAGACACAGATAACACTCACCTCTGTGCGTGCGAGTCGTGCGCCCTGCCCGTGTAGTGTACACTATCAGCTAGACACAGATAACACTCACCTCTGTGCGTGCGAGTCGTGCGCCCTGCCCGTGTAGTGTACACTATCAGCTAGACACAGATAACACTCACCTCTGTGCGTGCGAGTCGTGCGCCCTGCCCGTGTAGTGTACACTATCAGCTAGACACAGATAACACTCACCTCTGTGCGTGCGAGTCGTGCGCCCTGCCCGTGTAGTGTACACTATCAGCTAGACACAGATAACACTCACCTCTGTGCGTGCGAGTCGTGCGCCCTGCCCGTGTAGTGTACACTATCAGCTAGACACAGATAACACTCACCTCTGTGCGTGCGAGTCGTGCGCCCTGCCCGTGTAGTGTACACTATCAGCTAGACACAGATAACACTCACCTCTGTGCGTGCGAGTCGTGCGCCCTGCCCGTGTAGTGTACACTATCAGCTAGACACAGATAACACTCACCTCTGTGCGTGCGAGTCGTGCGCCCTGCCCGTGTAGTGTACACTATCAGCTAGACACAGATAACACTCACCTCTGTGCGTGCGAGTCGTGCGCCCTGCCCGTGTAGTGTACACTATCAGCTAGACACAGATAACACTCACCTCTGTGCGTGCGAGTCGTGCGCCCTGCCCGTGTAGTGTACACTATCAGCTAGACACAGATAACACTCACCTCTGTGCGTGCGAGTCGTGCGCCCTGCCCGTGTAGTGTACACTATCAGCTAGACACAGATAACACTCACCTCTGTGCGTGCGAGTCGTGCGCCCTGCCCGTGGCCTTCTTGAGTTCGGCGTTGAGCTTGTCGGCCTTCTCCCGGCTGGCCTGTAGAGCATCGTGCTCGTGTAGCGGCAGGCTGGCGAGCTGCGGGCTGGCCAGCAGTGCCCGCGCCGCGTCCTGCCACGCCATGGCGCGCTCCGTCACGCACTGTAGGGCTTCGCCCTCGGCTAGCCGGACCGGGAGCTTTTGAAGCCATACCTGGGGAGTGTTTTGAGGTTAGTGTTAAGGTATGAGTTAGCAAACTTACAAATGTAAGATACAAAAAATAATAGCGACCGCTGGTTCAAAATAAACGAGTCATATCGTCTCACGAAACAATCACCTACTGCAGCTATGTGCAGTAAGGTTGAGAATGATGGCGACAACACATAACAACGACATGACGCTCCAACATATCGTTGCGTTAAATCGCAACGATACAAACATCGAGCTCTGCAATGTGCACCGTATTGTGTTGAGATAAGACTCACGAGTAGCGCCAGTATGCGGTCGAGGCGCGGCCGCTTGGTGCGCACGCAGTCGGGACACAGGAACTTGGGTTCGGAGTGCGGGAAGGGCACGTCCACTCGCTCGGGTGATTCTGGGCGCTCTTCTTTAGACGCTGCTATGCAGGATGCTGGAGAGAACAGATTGGTCAGTTTTACGACTTTCGACTACAATGAAGAAACTGTGTAAAAGGGCAAAATCAGACGGCGGGTAGTTTACAAAAAAAAATATGAATCCTCTTTCTAAGTTGATCAAAAATAAAAGAGAGAAAAAAATCCGCAAAAGAGTGGAATTATATCCACGATTTGCTACATACATTGTTCTCAACTACGTGAGAGACGTTAGATTCAACAATGAATGATGTAACCAAATTTTTGTTATCTATTTACTGATTTCAAAAGAGTGTTCATGGAGTGTCTTGCTCGTTCTTCTCCATAGAAACCTACTCTGGAACGAGCAAATAGTTTCACCTTTTTTTAACAGACTAACTTCTTGATAATCAAAAGTCCCTGTAAATGGTATATTAGAATAAAATGGTGTTGGTGAGAGTGCGACGTACCATGGAACCAGTCCTTGCAGAGCTCGCACTGCGACATGACGCCGTACTGCCTCTTCTGGCACGAGCAGAACGTCACGCCCGCCGACACCGGCGCGCGGACCTCCTTGCGCATGTTGCGCGCTCTGTGTACACGGTATGTGTTTATTTATTTATTTATAGTTAATTAAAACGGTTATACACCAATTACAATAATTAACCTAGAACACAATACAAATAGTTTATAAAATCTACAACACAATAAATAACAGTGGATATTCTCTCATACTTTCTCTCGCAAAACTTCAGACAGACTCGCATTATCTCTCTCCATTCGTCTGCAAACAGATCACAATTGGGATTGACTGCCAGGAGGGCATTGAGGGCTTCCAGAGTCCGACACACCGTTACGTGTTACTGTTATATGTTACTGTTGCGTGGTGCGGTTTTACAACTTATAATATTACTGATTTATTTATTGGTAACATGATCTACAGCTCTCAAAACATTCGTTTTTACACTTATGACTGCTCTTAGTCTAAAATTACGAATTTACAATTTAATAACTTTACATACTTAAATTTTGAGATTAAGATAAGGTTTTTTACTGTATCTATGTTCTTACAATAGGACATAGGTGTATTTACTATGTTAGTTTTAAATTTTAATCATTTAATAGGTCACTAATGCCTAGTAGAACTGAATAAAAAATTAATGATTTTTAATATATTTCAGTACTTTGTATTTTGTAAGCAATTTATAAAAAATATATTTTTGCATGTAATGAACTATAGCTGAACTTTGTATTATAAAGTATTTCTTTTTATACAAATTAGCAGAGAGCTTTTGTTGCGTTACACGAATGCGGAGACGTCAGTTTCTATAGCATAACTTTTCCTTGTATGCCTAGAGTATTAGAACAACATAACCATCCCAGTCCTCACCTCAACTCCTTAATAGCATGCAGTTCCCTCTGCTCGGCGAGCTTGAAGGCCTGCACGATGTCGGTGGGCGTGGAGTCCTCGCTGAAGTGGCGCAGGAACAGCCCCGCCTCGCCCTCCGCCCCGCGCCGCCGCCGCGCGCCCGCCTCCGCCTCCGCGCGCGGGGAGAGCGCCTCCAGCAGGGAGTACGACCAGTTCTGGGGGTGAGAAGGGAGTTTGTTTGTATTTTTTTTATCCTATGATACTATGCACCACCCTGGGTGGACTGGTAGAGAACGCCTAAGGCATTAAGTCCGCTATTGTACGTATGAGTATAAAGTTTAAATAAATATAGCATTTTTTTAAATGCATTGAACGCTCTTAGATCTGGTACTTAGCGTCCTAATCCGATGATTTAATTTTGCATAATATAGATAAAGATTGTAGAATATTAATGGAATAGAACACCGAATTCGATAAAACAATGTTGAAATGTTGACCGTATTGACGTACGTTATATGAATTTGACTGAATTTGATAAATGACAGTCAATTTGAGAGATGTAACTTTAATATCACCACTATCATCTGTTTAAGTTTAGATATTAATTTTCGAAGATCTTTTAACATCTTTAACACATTTTGTGTCTACAATATAAAATTACTATCATCTGTCAGAGATTAGAACTAAAAGCTCCTTTTTGATATTAAAAGATCTTCTTCAAATTTTTTAATTAATTTTGTATTGCCATTATAAAAAAACCGATAGTGTACAATGACTATACCCGCCCTGTATAGTGAGTGATAACTGTAAAAAGGATTCTAGCACACTTGAGGTCCATTTTACTCCTGTCTAGTATACTCTAGTTCAGTAATAATTTTCCTACCTTCTTAAGAAACATATCAGCAGCACCACGGCTCCAGTCTCGAGCAGATTGCAAGGCGCTGGCCAGCTGGTCTTTCTCATACAGTGCTAGAGGAATATGAGCTCCACGCCGCACGATACTCTCTACACTGTGCATGTATGGGTACAGCTCTTTTGACTGCATTTCTTCCACCTGGTAAATGAAAAATAAGATGAAATTAACTTCGGTCCATCGTACTATTGTCGCGTGATCTCCTGGCTATGATCCGCAATAAGGCTTACAATAGCGATTATGAAAAAAAAACAGACGCATACAGTTGTGCAACTGTGTAGTGACGACGATTCTTGGTGACTTATAATTAATATGAAGTGTACTAATAATAACTCCAGCCAATTACAATAATGACACCATTCAATTACAATTCCACGGCTGGGCAAGTCTATTTGAATACAGAGAATACCATTGATCACCACGTTTGTTCAATGCGAATTGGCGATTCCAAACTAAAATTATAAGTTGATGTTTCCTCACTACATGTCAGTAATATCTTTGTCTTAGAAAGTAAACTATACTATGCCAGCTTATAAAAAGTATTTTTTTATTAACAGATAGCAATTTTAAATCAGAATTTATACCCGAAAAACACCTCCAACTCCTATCAAGAAATCTATTACCTAAATATAAACTAAAACGAACCTTATTAAGCCAATCCCTGGCATGGCTGACAGCGGTCTGCAGCGCATGGTACGAAGGCAGAGCAGCCTCAATTTCCTCTCCATCCGACAGCAGCAAGTCCAGTTCGGCCAGCGTGGTGTACTGGGGTTCGAGTTCCGTCTGAGGGTTCTTGGAGGTGTCCAGGAGGACCACGCGGGCGCGCGCCTCCCATTCGTCTACTTGGGCTGGGGAGGGAGGGGATTGTTAGTGTTTTTATTCTATATTAGTTATTTATTCATTAACAAAAAAATGTAGGATTGAAATTACATAGTACTAGCTGTTCCTCGCGGTTTCACCCACGTTACATTAGGTTTAGTTACTGCCTCGCTCCCGTGGAACATAGCGTGATATTATATAGCCTATGTTACTCAGGTATAATGTATCTTTCGAATGGTAAAAGAATTTTTAAAATCGGTCCAGTAGTTTTTGAGCCTATTCATTACAATCAAACAAACAAACATACAAAGTTTTCCTTTTTATAATATTAGTATAGATAGTATAGAAGAATAGATAAAAATAAATAAATTTTAATTAAAAAACACCGTAAAAGAAAATAAAAATACATGCTCGTAAGGCTCTCAATTCTAATTGTAAAATTGCTGGCAAAAGAATGCAATTGGAACGAAAACAGCAATTAGAATGCAATTGGAAGTTTCTTTTATGTCCATCTCTATACTAGGTGTATTTGTGATCTTGCACAACCCGCTAGGAGATGATTCTAACCATGAAAGCAAACAACTTTTATTATGGAACCAACTCTGAAATCTCGATAGAATATCAGCTGTTTCTAACAAAAGTTCAATGCCCTTGGGACCATAATGTATGATATTTTTTTGTTGATATTTATTTGTTATCTATAATATTTCGTTTCTCTAGGACTCTTTGAGTTTCATTGCTCGGCGGTCTCCACCGTTGATTCTGGCTTTCAGGTTGCAGTACTTGGGAACAGTATGGTAGGTATACTATGATATAATACCTTTCAACTTGTACAGCATGGACCGCTCGGCCTCGACCCTGTGATGCGGCAGCACGGTCTCGGCGTCCGCCAGGAGTCTGTCGATGACGTCACGCGTGAGGGTGGAGCAGTCCTCCCGGTAGGCGCGCACGTCCTCCAGGAACTTGACCTGCTGCAGCCGGGCCTGGAGGGGAGGCAGCTGCGGCAGTACGATGCAGAGACGGGAGCCGAGTTCTGATGTCTAGGGAGAAAAAAGCGTTGATTAAACTGGTCCAGATATGCTGATTTGAACGTTTGGCAATTTTCAATGTTAGCCGTTTCAAAAGAGTTTTCGAGTCGGATTATAACAAGGATTCGTTGTGTTCAGAATTAATATTGAATAGAATCGAATAGTTTATTTGCAAATAACTTAAGTACGAAACGAGCAAAAGATGAAAATATTTCGTGAAAGATCTGCCCTTTACTTTTAATTATTAATATAACGGCCACAATGACACATCTGAAAAAATCAAATGCCTTCTATGGTTCAAAAAGAGCACCCCTGTGACAGACCCAAACGGTAGGAGACAACAAAGAGTGTCTTTTTATCAAGACAATGCCTCAGAAACGCGAGAAGACTTTTATCTGAATTATGTATCAGGTCTACCTACACTGATCTCATGTTTCAATGATAGTCACATTGATAAAGGAATAACATACCTCTTCTAACTCCCTGACGTAAGCCTGGTCGGTCTTCTCCAGATCCTTGTTGAGTAAGTCAGTCGCACGGCTCTCGAACTCCGACGTCTGTCGTAATACTTCTTTCACTGCTGAACCTGTTAGAAACATTACATTTATTAATAAAAAAAAGCGAAAGTCTCTCGTCTTCTAAATAAGAACCGAAGGCGAAGACAAGTACCAGGCTAGCAGAAACTGGCAAGAGATAGAACAAAAATTAGTAACACACACGCCAGCCCATCGACCTCGGCAGAAAGAAAGAAAGAAAAACAGTTTATTCGTGCTAAATTGCAAAATTTTTACAGCATAAGAACTTAAATAATGTAGGTAGATTTATATATAAAACTTATTGCACGAAAGGGCTAGCGCTCAGCATAATGCCGGGCCCGTACACAGGTACGAGTCCACGGCGCTGGTTTTCAGCGCTAGCCGAGGGCGTGTTTACTGTCTTAGAACAATGGAGAACTTAGTTGCTCAATTGTTCTGAGGCACGATAAACACCAAAAAAAGGCGTTGTACCGGTGCGGAGCACACAACAAAAAAAAAAACGAAAATAAAGTTACAACAAACAAGTTAACAAATTTTTAAGTGTCAGGCAGCGAATAGAAGTACTAGGCTAGCAGAAACTGGCAAGAGATGGAAGAAATAAAGCCTGGACGGACATACCTTCAGGTAGCACACACGCGAGCCCGTCGATCTCGGCCGCGAACAGTGTGAGCTCGTGTATGGTGAGGCGGTACTTGGGGTCGTGGTGACGCGTCCGAGTTCGCATTTTGTTCAGGTCCAGCTGCTGGATCACTGACGCGCATTTTTCTGCGTCTTCTATCGCTGTTTCTAGCGCTCGTACTAGTTCCGTTTTGTGCATCTGTTGAGAGTTGAGGATGATTGGATTAGTATGGTGTGCAAGGATATTTTGAACATGATAAACGTTTTTATTTCTTTCCTCTAATAATCCACGAAAACAGCGTAATAAACAAATATGTCAGTGGAAATTTGAATGATGTATACGGCCTTCAACTGAACATTTTTCACAAGCAGTTCTTCCTATTTGCTGAATATAAATGTGTCATAAATAAAATTAAAATACGAGTACTACTGCAACGTAACATTCAAAAGTATAAAAGTTGACAATGCTGGTGCTGGTATAAATAATGGACAAAATATTAAATCAACGTAACATCCCTTTTTTTTGGTGAGTGGGAAATCATCAAATGACTACTTCCGTCCTGGGTGCGGCGGGAGGGCGTGTCAGACTTTTACTGACTAAAACCCACACATGTTCCTTCGGTTGCCCTTTATGTTCCAGGGTCACGGTAACTATTATAAACATGCCGCAACAACATAGCCCACCTTGAGATCATGCGCGCGCTTGAGATGCGCCCGCAGCCCGTCGAGGTCGCAGGTCTTGGGCGTGTCGGGGTCCAGTGCGTTCTGCACCGCCTCCGCCCACTCGCGGAACTGCTCCGACTTCTTCTTCAGCTTCTCCAGCATCGCTGGTAACTCGTCTAGTGTGTAGCGGTATCTGTGGAGAGTGGGAGGGTGATTAAACTGCGCGTGTTAGGAATATTTTTTTAAAGCTAGAAGTTTGGTTATAGTTGATATTTATAAAAAAAATAACTAAACTAGATGAATCAAGGACCATACTGATTAGAAGTTGCTCTGATAGGTGTTATTTTTTTTTTATTAAATTCAAATTCAGCCATCTTGACTGCTAAACAGACAGTCAAAGAACAAATTATGTTATTGAAATCTCTGGCTGTATCGTCTTTAATTTCCCAGATTAGGCCGGAGCGCGGGAGGGCGACTGATCTGGGCGCTAGAAAGAGGCGTTTGACTAGCTAAGACTTATATTCTTGCTAAGGGGCTGAGGGGGAACAAGTCGCTGTCGCCCCGAACATCAGTAATGATTATACCAGCAGCACTGTATTCTGTGCACGCGTATACCTGAGCTTATGCTTGTGCGGCGGACAGTCGCACAGCTGCGTGTAGTGGCGCAGGCACGCCACGTGCGGCGTGCACGCGCACGTCACGCACGACAGGAAGCACGTCGTCTTGCACAGCTGGCACTGCCGCTCGTCGTCTGGCAGTAGTTCGAAGGCTTCTCTTTCTGCTTCTGTCACACCCTGGGGACAAACAACAAAACATAAATAAATATCTTGAGGCAAAATACACTTAGCAATCTTGCCCCAAACTAGATCAAGACATTACTGATATTCCGTGCCTCGAAAAACACCTACAGCCGTTGGTTCGGGCTGGTTTGACAGTCGTCATGTGTAGTAAAAAGTCAGAGAGTGTGACCAGTCTAACCAACGAATATCGTGTCCCTAATAACTGGGTTATGGAGGTCTGATAGGCAGTCGTTTGATGGGAAACACTGGCATCCAGCTGAATTCGGTTAGGCTGGAAGCCGACTCCAACTCAATTGGGAGAAGGCTAAGGCAATTTGGGTGACTAAGTAGGTAGACGGTAGGTGAGGAGATGATGATGTAGTACACTCACCCAGTCCAGCAAGCCCTTCCTGAGCTTGCGCTCGTCGTGCAGCATGGTGCGCATGTCGCGGTAGGTGAGGAGATGATGATGTAGTACACTCACCCAGTCCAGCAAGCCCTTCCTGAGCTTGCGCTCGTCGTGCAGCATGGTGCGCATGTCGCGGTAGGTGAGGAGATGATGATGTAGTACACTCACCCAGTCCAGCAAGCCCTTCCTGAGCTTGCGCTCGTCGTGCAGCATGGTGCGCATGTCGCGGTAGGCGGCGAGCGCGACAGTGAGGCTGAGCGCGTCCGCCTCCAGCGCCATCTTGCACACGAGCTCGTCGTGCGAGAACACGCAGTTGCGTCGGAGGGTTGAGTAGTGCGCTATGCACTCGCGACCCATTTTTAGCTGGAAGACGAGATAATACAGTTGAAAACCAGTTCAATGAGGGTGTAAACTAGTTGAACGTAGACGTACACAAGTTAAAATGTAATCAAGCGGATGTAAAAGTATATAACTTGAATGTGAATGTAAACTAGTTTAACGTAAGTATTAACAAGTTAGTTGTAGACGTAATTGAATTACGGATTAAATCATACAAAATGCAAATTAGAAAAAAATGCAATTTTGAATAAGAAAAGTATTGTGTAATATTGGCTAACACGTGTCAAATAAAATGTTATAGAACATAATGATATAATTCCACATGAAAAAAGAGTAACACCAACCCAGTCCGCCGGCGTGAAGTTGACGGCTTCCGCGAAGTTGTATCCCTGGTTGAAGCCGGCGTGGTACGCGCGCGGGAATGTGATAACAAACTCGCCCGCGTGTTGGTCCATCCTAATGAGAATATAGGGCTCAGAATGTAGGAATTTGGTTTTGTAGTCTTAAAACTTATTTGGTTTGTAAAACAATACTTTGTTTTTATGTCGTAGGAAAGTAAGCAAGCGGACCGCTTGCCCATTTTTTATGACAATAAAATTAGTTCTGAAATAACGCCTTAGTTTCGAAGGTGTTTTATGAACTAATCCTTATCAATATAAATACACGCTATTCATAACAAAAATTAAATATAAAACAAAATTCTTCTTTACATTGTTTAATTTTACATTGTTTAATTTTAATGAATATCTTCGGAGATTACAGTTTTAAAATTACGCTGTAGCAAAATAATTATTAATAATAATAATATTCTAAGACTATACTGCTTATCATGCTTTTAATTAAACAAGAAGTGCCACTCACCTATACACCGGCACTCCAGCCTTCATGAGAACGTTAGGGTTCATGATGGTGACGAGCTGATGCAGCAGGTCTGGTTGTAGCTGGAACAGTTCCGGCGCCTCCGCCTTCATCGCCGCTTCGAATTGTTCTGCTTTTGAGCTTGGTACTCCGTACCTGGACAGAAGGTGTTTGGTTACAAAATTAATAACCTTTCAACGACCAAGCGACAGCCGGCTGTCGGGCTGCTATTATCTTTCTATTGTGTCTCGAATCACGTGTGTTCGTAGGTTAATGGTAAAATTATTAAGTGATGTGGATTATGGACTCCACAATCATTCATCAGCCCAGTCTTAGTCGACATCTAGGGAGATTGTTCTCAGGCAACGTGGACAAAAATCTTGATTCTAAAGGAAGTATGTATTTATCTGGAGACCGCCGTAGCTTGGACATTGTTCCGAATACGCGTCGGTCGGTTAAAATTTTCAATTTTTCCAGAGTCAAATAAAATGGGACAATTTTAAGCTATTGAATAGGTTCTATCGCGGGCCTTGAGCGTGGAGACCCTAAATTTCGAAAAAAATTTATTACACACACACACAGGCACAGCGGTGATGCTTTTTAGTTTTGCCATCTATCGATGAATAGCAGAACTTTTAATGACTTTTTGAAAAATCACACTTGGGTGTCATTTTCATGGTTTTTTGGGGTGCTAAGGTCAAAAATGAGGTCGATTTGAGAATCCAAGATGGCGGCCGTGACTTTTTTCACAACATGCACCATGGGTATCGATTTCATGGTATCTTGGAGTGCTAAGGTCAAAAATCAGGTCGATTTGGAAATCCAAGATGGCGGCCGTGACATTTTTTACAATATGCATCATGGGTGTCGTTTTTATGGTTTTTTGGGGTGCTAAGGTCAAAAATGAGGTCGATTTGAGAATCCAAGATGGCGGCCTTGACCATCTCATAATATGTGTCATGGGTGTCGTTTTTATGATTTTTTGGGGTGCTTGCTAAGGTAAAAAAAACCGGTCAAGTGGGAGTTGGACTCGCGCAACGAGGGTTCCGTTAATTTTTTATTATGAAATAACTACAAATTTACGGTTTTCGGAGTTTTTCTTTTACTTGTGATACATGTAAAGTAAAGTAAAGTAAAAGTAAAAGTCATTTATTTGCCAGAATGTAGGTGTACACAGTATGGTCTTAAATCTAGATTGGCCCATTTACATTCTACCATTACACTGGTATGCAAATATTTGTTTTTGTGCAATACATACTCTATTATAACCGTTATTTCAAAACATTCAAATAATGACCACATACAATACGCATTCCCGTTAAAATCTTAAAGTCGCAATATGTTTAAAATAATAATAATTTGTCAATTTAATTAAATATGTAATGCATGACCTTGCTTCTTGCCCAATTTCATGATTCTTGGTCAATGGAAAGTACCCTATAGGTTTTGATTCCCTTAAATATGTCTTAATATGCAATATAAACCGCCGTATCTTTTTATTGCGTCGATTTAGAAACTTGATTTTTTC
This sequence comes from Athetis lepigone, assembly GCA_033675125.1. Classification (NCBI taxonomy): domain Eukaryota; kingdom Metazoa; phylum Arthropoda; class Insecta; order Lepidoptera; family Noctuidae; genus Athetis; species Athetis lepigone. The sequence goes on from CM066234.1 coordinate 13,377,042, forward strand.
ACTGCTTTGAGAGATAGCAGACTTAAGTATGTGATATTAATTTCAGCATGATATCTCGACGCGTTCCTAAGAAAAAGGTTCTTGACAGACGGACGGACAAACGGACGCCTGATGTGAACCAACTACAAATTTACGGTTTTCGGAGTTTCCCCTTTACTTCTGCTACATGACCTTGCTCCTTGCCAAAGGAGATGGCTAAATAGAAGTATGGACGACTGCCCCAGCAATGTAAAAACTTGGTACCTAGCAAAATGTAATGCTGAATAGCTGAATATTAGTATTTCGTATAAAAAAGGTTTCAGGAACTCTTCATATCTTTGCAATCCTGAAAATTAAATCGTGTAACTCCTACGTCAATTGTTATAAAAAACTTCACACAAATGACATTGCTATGAACTTTTACCTAGGCGTTTTGATGCATCTGCGATGATTTTAATAATTTTAGTATTGACTAGCGACCCACCCCGATCTCGCACGGTGGTACTTGAATAAATATATGGGTAATTGCACCAAAAAACGTGATAAAACGTACATAAAACCTAAACTACTTATCCATATGAGTTAAAAACAAAAACAGTTTTCACAAACAATACGTTTATCATTTCAACCATTTATTAATGGTTGAAATGATAAACGTATTTGAAAAGATAAAGATTTATATTAGCTGACCCAAACAACTCTAGATTTTTGTTATAGGTAAACAATTCTGCTAAACATTATTAAAACAAAATCTTGTTTTATGTAATGCATGCAAGAAAAGGACTCAGGCGGCAGGATTTTTTTGACTTTAGGTACATTGGTTATTAAAATCTACACAAATACCTATGCCTTCCAGAAAGTCCAAAATAAAAAGCACAACGAACAAGTAAACGGCAGAGCGTTCAAACGACGTCTGAAGTTTGTTTCAATAAGGTACTCTGTGGTTTGTTTTTCCATAGAGATGGGAATGAACTTCAAGTGCATCAGAATCGATAAAATAATCGAAAGTGTTGCAAGAAAAAAAATAGAATTTGTTACTGTCGACCATTTTTCAGTTAATATTTAATAGGTAGGTATTAAGATTATACGAAGAAGTAATAAACGAAGATTCCAAACCTTTCAGCTATTTTTATTTGACTTCGATTTGAAACTCGATTCAAATGTATTCTAATAGAGAGAAAATAAATAGTTTTGATACCCGATACCAAAAATCGATATATAGTTATGATTTGACATTCTGATTTCTGGTGACCCCTCCCTAGCTTGCCCTTGAAGTTGTCATGTCAAACAAAGAAAAGATTAAAATACAATTAAAATACTTTTTTAATGTTTACAATTCACAAAAGTTCTAGGAAATTATTAAACACTTAATAATTAATGATTGAATATTTAAATTTTACGAGTTAATGTAAGATTTCAATACATGCTTGGGGCAGTCATTTAGCCATCTCCTTTCATGATTCTAGGTCAATTGGAAGTACCCTATCGGTTTTGATTTCCTTGTAAATGTCCAAATATGCAATATAAACCACCGTATCTTTTTATTGCGTTGATTTAGAAACTTGATTTTTTCACTGCTTTGAGAGATAGCAGACCTGAGTATGTGATATTAATTTCAGCTTGATATCTCGACGCGTTTCTGAGAAAAAGGGTCTTGACAGACGGACGGACGGACAGACGGACAACAAAGTAATCCTATAAGGGTTCCGTTTTTACCTTTTGAGGTACGGAACCCTAAAAATGAAGTCAATTTGAAAATTCAAGATGGCGGCCGTGACCTTTCTCACAACATGCATCATGGGTGTTGTTTTCAAGGTTTTTTGGGGTGCAAAAGTAAAAAATAAGGTCGATTTAAAAATCCAAGATGGCGGCCGTGACCTTTCTCACAATATGCATCATGGGTGTCATTTTCATGGTTTTTTGGGGTGCTAAGGTCAAAATAAGGTCGATTTGAGAATCCAAGATGGCGGCCTTGACCTTTCTCACAATATGCGTCATGGGTGTCGTTTTCATGGTTTTTTTGGGGTGCTAAGGTCAAAAATGAGGTCGATTTGAGAATGCAAGATGGCGGCCGTCACCTTTCTCACTGATGAGGTGGTTTTAAAGGGCCTGTTGGTCTAGTGGTTAGTGGCTCTGACTACTAAGCCGAAGGAAAAAAGTAAAAAATTAATAAAAATAATTATAATTACATAAATTGATAAAAAATACTATGCAATAGCTTTACCGCGGCAGTCTCCGAGTGCCACGTCTTTTTTTTTATTAATTGAATCCACATGCAATTCATATTTTTGCTCATATTACATACTGGAGCTAAGGGTGTCGAAAAGAAAAGTTACTGTCTTGTGATAATAATGTGTAAAACGACTTACCAAGTCTTAGGCTCCCCCCAGTGTAGATAATTGATGGAGTAGCTCCAGTGGTCCTCGTTGTGCCAGCAGAACGTCGCGAAGCACATGCCCACGTATAGCCAGGGGACCTACGGACAACGGCCGGTTAGAGACTTTAGTTAGACGACTTAAAAATGCAAATGACGTACTCTAATTGACTTTTTTATTATTATGCGGAGTAGTGGTCCTCAATTATGCTTTTAAACTGAATTGTAGTACTACGCTAAATGTAGAACGCTCTTCATTGCTGTTTTTACATAGCAAGCAATGTCATGGCAGACCATAGTGCAGATGTTGGATCGCGTAGACTGGTTCCAAATATGTCAAAATGAGCCACTCACCTTCATCCCGGAGATGTCCGCGTTGATGTGTCCGAGCACGGAGCCGTCGAGCACGGGCAGGTTGTTGAGGTTCCACGACGACTCTGCGTACTGCTGCTCGCCCGGGTACAGGTGCGCGTGCGTCTTTGTTGGGAAACCTGCGGAGATGTGCTGGTTAGTACTGATTCTACTGAAGGGGCAAACATGTACTATCCGTGCGAGATAACATGGCACCTGGGTTGAATGAGTGACATTTAAAGTACTAAGTGCAAAAAAGGAGACGTTCGATTTTGGGCTAACACTATGACAGGTATACGCTAGCACCATTTAAAAAATAAAAAAAAAGACGGGTTGCACTCCGGGAGTGCCGGCAGAAGTGAAAACTTGATTATTAACAGCGTGCCACGCGCATCCATGGATGGTGACAGCTGTCTACTATCCATCCGTCCTACGCTTTTTCGATCAGGTCACGTGTCCTGACGCGAGTTTAAGATTTTATACCCATTACAGAAAAAGTGCTCAACGCCGCTAAAGAAGTTTTCACTTCAAAAATATATAATTTTATTTGGTGTACACAAAGCAACTTATTTAAGTTTACAGCCACTACATACATAATGTATGTGTGAATAAAATCAACTCGTGTATTTACATTGCCTATTTGTTAGTGTTTGCTTGACATTAACCTGTTGCCCACGCACACATTTGCAATTATTAGCAAGACTTCGTCATATTTGGCTTTGGAAAAATGAATATACTACCCTCAAGAATTAAGAATCATGTCGTATACGATTCTTAATTTTTGAGGGTAGAATATTATTTAATAGTTTAGTTTCATCGTTACATTTGCTTTTGACTATCGGACTCACAGAACATCTATATCGGACTTACGTTACGTTTTAGACATTATAACCTGCTTGTTTGGAGAAGTGTTGTTTTTTGTTGTGTTGATTAAGTTGTGAGTCAATATGAATCACTTTACTATACCTTTGATAGCTGAAATTGATATTTAACATGAGCAAAACGTATTAATATGTGAAATTGCAATGAAGATGAAGATTTCGGTGAGTAACAAAATAATTATTCAGTTTTTTTTTCATTATTTGTGATTCGAATGATGTTACATCTATACTAATATTATAAAGCTGAGGAGTTGGTTTGTTTGGCTGAGTTATAGTCTGAATTGAATAATTATGTATGCTAGATGACCTATTTATTACGGAAGCATATATAAAACTTTATAGCTTCCTTATATAATATAATGTTTTTTATATATTATATATTTTTTTAAATAATATAGTTATAGATATAACATTATATATAGATTATTATACATATTATAATTATTTACATCTCGTTAATTATTCTTGTTTTTTATAACAATATTTCATTTTTGTTCACAGAGAAAAACTGTTGGTGCACCGCTATACAGACACGAGAAGCATTGATCGATGCGATCAGGACCTCAAGATTGGCATACACAAATTAATGACAATGCGCGACACCGTCATAGATATGGTTGTTAACTTGTTACGTATAAAGCTGAGGTCTTCTTGACTTCGTCGCGTTACAATGTGTGCGGAACCAGCAGCTGGTTTAAAGCGTCATAGGCTATTCCTTCCCATTGTTCACAGGCAAAACCGGAACCGTTTTATTTTTTACAATAATATAGTTATACTAAACGACAAGTGTTTTAAATCGGACAAGAAGGACAGTCGCAACATAATTATTAGGGCGTAAAAATAGTGAGCGGAATAGAAAAAAAAATGTAAGTAGATAATATTACTGTTCTGAAGCCAATCGAACCTAAGGGCTCATATGGTGCTAAAAGTTATAGATAGTGAAGGCGCATCAATCGGATATAAATAATAATATGTGGAGGTAATTTCATTTATGTGAGTGATGTTATTGTTTGTGAGGTTACAATTGGGATAACTGTATCTTAATATCTCACTAACATGTTTATTCATATCATAAATAAATAAATTACCCTCTTAAATACAAAAAGTATCATTCATTTTTGTCCGATTTAAAATAATTGTCATGCATAAAACTTTGTTATTGAAATTATCATAAAAATCTACTGAACAATAAATATTGTTGATTTCTAATTACAAACTGTTTCATTTTTATTTCTATTCTATTATAAATTACAAAAATAAACAACAAAATAACAGAAATGTTATTAGAAATGAAAAAAAAAAACAACAGATAGTGAGGTTCGATCCTAATTCAAATTCAAAAAATGCAAAAAGAAGTGAAGTTAGTGTGATTCGAACCTGTGACAAACAGGTTATTGAGTGCCAGGCTTATACACCTACGCCATCGAACAACTTGCGTGAGAGTCTGAATTTGTGCTTCTTATTTTTTGGTTTATATTTATAACGCAAACGCTCATAAATGAGCGAAGTTGCTATTGACTACCTACAACATTAAAGTTAAAGTAACAAGATATAGCAAATGTGTGCGTAACAACGGGTCTATCTTACAAGTAGATTTTACGCACACCAAGATTATGGTAGTAGGCGTATGTAAACTTAATTAGTTTGCTTTGCGTACATTGTTTTAGCCCGGGCTCTATCCTTTCTGAATTTTATTTTTGTATTTTAAATAATAACATTTATTTTGTGCTTAGTTGTTTCTCATAACATACTACGACGTTTTAAACACGACAAAACAACCACTTAGAAACAAAGTTGTAAAAAAAATTTACATGCACGCCTGAAAATCTGTTTTTGCACATTCGCCATTTTATTTATACTTGTGCCGTATAATGTAATAGTGATGCTAACGCTACTGGTAAGACGCGAACGGGGCGCCGCGCGGGGTCGCGGGGTGAGGTTTGTTTTCGAGCCAGGTGCCATGTTAGCTCGCACGGGTTATAGGACAGGGACATTAATTTTTATGTCTGTTTTCTGTTCAATACACAGACAAGGGACATGTATTTTTATATCCCTTTTCTGTTCATTGCACAGAAGGCTCATGTAATTTCGATCTGAATGAAGAATTTTGTCATCGTAGAGTTATTGACAGCGCCAAAATACATCTTCTCTAAAATAGAAGTCCTTCTATACTAATCATCTCAAAAACCAAATGTATTAAGAAAAAAAAATTAGGAAACAATTCCTTTTTTTATTTGATCTGATAACTGTTATTGCTAAAAGACAGGTACAATAAAATTGTCTCACCAGATCCATGGTCCATAGAATGCAGGTCTGCGCCGTACTCAACTGTAACATCTTCGTCTATCGACGACACCACGCGCCAAAACTCTTTCTCTACTGTCGATGTAGGCACCATCTAGTACAGAAACATAACGTTAAAGAAATAACGTGTTGTTTTAGTGTTATAGTAAGGGTTTGTTCTACATGTATGTTAAGGTTGTAAACTTTCCGACAAATCTTTATATAAAAGAAAGTCATATTAGTTACACATTTCATAACTTAAGAACGGCAGAACCGATTTGGCTGAAAATTGGTTCTATAACGTGTAACGTGTATCGTGCAACACTCACATGTACGGGCATGTTGAAGTAATCCGACTTGAACTGGTCGGCCATCTCGCCGAACTGCTGTAGCGTGTACTCGCGCGACGCCTGCTCGAAGCCGAACGCTTCTGTCGGCTTTGATACCTGCAGACAACGAATGAGGGTTAATAAAATATAGATGTAAAGCAGACAAGTTTGTTTACACTGTAATGACAGACACTTCTAGTCGAATTTAGAATAAAACTGTTTGAATGCACGTTTATCAAGTTTCTTCTGGTTAATAATAATAATTGTGAAAAAAGTTTGTGAGTGGAATAGTAACCACATACGTGTAAACCCATGGGATATAAAAAAAATTAATTATGGGCTAGTAAAGAACTTAGTAAAATTTAATATTTCACTATTTCTCGGGGACGCTCGTATTACAAATCGAGACATGAAATACATTCATCATCAATACAGTTTGTGTATGTCATTATAAAATTCCGTCAATCGTTCTTTCTCTTTCAAATGCTTATTTTTTTATATTTTATCTGAACACAATCTGCCGCTCTCAAACAAGGATAGCACATGCAACATAAATTCTACTTAACAAAACTAACTACAAACTGTCACCATCTATCATACTATTAAGTGCATCGGACTATGTAAGAGCAACTTCGTATTTTCGAGTTTATTCTTGCTTGCCTCTAGCTCAAGCGTACGTACCTCCTCGGCGAGGCACACGGGACAGCGCCAGTCGCCCTTGGGCACGTCGCTGAGCGGCGGCAGCAGACAGAAGGTGTGGTAGGAGTCGTCGCAGTAACAGTACGTACCTCCTCGGCGAGGCACACGGGACAGCGCCAGTCGCCCTTGGGCACGTCGCTGAGCGGCGGCAGCAGACAGAAGGTGTGGTAGGAGTCGTCGCAGTAACAGTACGTACCTCCTCGGCGAGGCACACGGGACAGCGCCAGTCGCCCTTGGGCACGTCGCTGAGCGGCGGCAGCAGACAGAAGGTGTGGTAGGAGTCGTCGCAGTAACAGTACGTACCTCCTCGGCGAGGCACACGGGACAGCGCCAGTCGCCCTTGGGCACGTCGCTGAGCGGCGGCAGCAGACAGAAGGTGTGGTAGGAGTCGTCGCAGTAACAGTACGTACCTCCTCGGCGAGGCACACGGGACAGCGCCAGTCGCCCTTGGGCACGTCGCTGAGCGGCGGCAGCAGACAGAAGGTGTGGTAGGAGTCGTCGCAGTAACAGTACGTACCTCCTCGGCGAGGCACACGGGACAGCGCCAGTCGCCCTTGGGCACGTCGCTGAGCGGCGGCAGCAGACAGAAGGTGTGGTAGGAGTCGTCGCAGTAACAGTACGTACCTCCTCGGCGAGGCACACGGGACAGCGCCAGTCGCCCTTGGGCACGTCGCTGAGCGGCGGCAGCAGACAGAAGGTGTGGTAGGAGTCGTCGCAGTAACAGTACGTACCTCCTCGGCGAGGCACACGGGACAGCGCCAGTCGCCCTTGGGCACGTCGCTGAGCGGCGGCAGCAGACAGAAGGTGTGGTAGGAGTCGTCGCAGCCGTCACACAGCAGCATCTGTTCCTCCACGTCGCCGCGCCCGCACACGTGGCACATGTACTTCGCCAGCTGGCCGAGAAACAAGGTTCTTGTTAGCTTTGTTTCTGTTTTGTTGCATGTTAAACTAATATGTAACTACCCTTGAGCTTATTGACTGTTAAACTGTCTTCCTTATTAATTTTTGAGGTGTTAATATAAATTATTTTGTTTATATTCAAGCACGACAACAGGCAAACGGTTAAGGCCATTGTCGTTTGACAGAAAATATATTATTATTTATTTATCTGTACTTTAAGGACAAAGGTACAAAGGCGGTCGTAATGCCTTAAGCATTCTGTACTTCAATATTGCCCAAAATACCTATCTTTTTGAAAACGAAGATCCATGAACAATTGTTATGTATTGTTGGTATTATTATAAAGAGCGCATTACTTACTTGTATGTATTGTACATTCAATAACTAAAAGTATGGCCATATTTACAGTATACAAATTGTATATAGTTCAGTATTTATTGATCTAAATTATCTGCTGTGTTGTATGGTAATATTTACAAATCCTTGGATCCCCGCACCGGACAACCCTTACCCTAGATTTTGGAAAAAAGACCCTGGCTGCGATGAAATGGCTGACCTTTCGACGACTAAGCGACTGCCGGCTGTCGGGCTGCTATTGTCTTTCTATTGTGTTTCGAATCACGTGTGTTCGAAGGTTTAAATCATGCAACAGTGAACATTAAGATAGCAGAAATGAAATATACTCCTAAACCACAGCAAAATAAGGTTTAGTTTCCTTTTAGTTGAATTATTGGCTAAAATACTCACTTATTTTACTGCAGCTGCTACGCAAGATTTTTTCTTAAGCTTTTGGTGCCTTTATTTAATTATGGTTAACATCTACAATATTCTAGGACCAGTAAAAGCAAAATGTGCGCGTGACGACATTTAGTCAAAGTCAAAGTCAAAATTATTTATTGCAAACATAGGTATTTACAAGTCGTTAAAAAGTGTTTATGACACTGAGGTCGAGCATTATATCGATTTTAGTCATATACGATTTGGTGACTTAGCTATCACGCAACAACTACCACATTTTGGGTCCAAATGTAAATAAGATTTTTCTACTCTTCGTTCGATGTTAAAATGTAACAAAGTCGCCAATCACCGCAGCTAAAAGTGTGCGCAAAGTAATGTCTGCTAAGTTACTTATCGCAATCCCAACACCTACATGTAACAGTAAATAGCTTGACTTGACATACACTTGATGTGACATGTGCACACGGAAAGCCACGAGAAATATTCTGCAGATTTTTTAAATGTGAACCTGTGACTAACACTACTTGGATCCCATAACCAGGGGCCCTAGTCTGCTATTACAATCGTGTCTCAATGACCAGTCATCGGCCGGATATTTGACAACTTTGACAGTTTTTACACGTTACACGTCAAAAATCGATCATTGAGACACGATTGTAATGGCAGACTAGGGCCCCAGATATTCCATTCTACGCATGCGTCGACTCTACACTACACCAAAGCCTTACGTATATGTATACGTACGTGTGATCACGTTGTCACGAACATGTAATGCGGTTATAACCCGGCACCATCGCCACGGCGAGACGATTTTATTGTTTCATATTGCTAGTTAGGGCCATATATCATTAGGACATTATCGAGGTAGGCCAAGTTGACACCAGCAATGCTATTCTGAATGTTCTTTTTTCGCAAAACGACTTCTACATGACGGGCCTGTTGGTCTAGTGGTTAGTGACCCTGACTGCTAAACCGGAGGTCGTGGGTTCGATTCCCACCCAGGACAAACTTTGTGTGATGAGCACGAATGTTTGTTCTGTGTCTGGGTGTGTTTTATCTATAATATGTATGTATTTAAAAATTATATAAGTATATTTATCAGTTGTCTGGTTACCATAGTACAAGCTCTGCTTAGTTTGGGATCAGATGACCGTGTGTGAGTTGTCCCAGGATATTTTATTTATTTACATCACTGAGTGACGACGAAAGTGGGAATAATTATGCCAAGTAGTATTCTCCAAACTCACTGCACTTCTTGATCTTTCTTGATTTTATCTTGCGAATACAAAAATAATCACAAGTATGATGAGAAACGAATAGAAGGTGAAAAAAATTGCAAAGGAATTGACCGCCTCTGTACGGTGTTCGTACGTAAAGATTAATAAATAAATTTGAGAAAGGACTTTCAAAGAGACCTTTTGAGAATAGCATTGCTGGAGAAATACACGCTCTACAATAGGGATGACGACAACATAAAAAAATGGCATTCTGTTTAGTCCGTCTGATAGACCGGCCAAAAATACGGGACACGTATTTTTTTGGTTGATCAAATTAATGAAAAATACAAAGATAAAGAGCAACAAAGTTTCGGGGTGGGGGCATTTGACGTCACCATCTTGTAAAAATTGTATAAGATCGTGACGTCACGCGAATTTTTAACGCACGGTATCGTCGTCATTTTACGCTGAAAAGAAAAAAGAAAAAATACGTGTCTAAAATTTTTTGATAATCTAACTGACGGACTAATTTTTTTTTCGTCGTCTCGCCTATTGTATACATTTTATTTGTAGCGCGACCATGTTTTCGCTACTATAGTGTCCTAATAAAATAAGGCCCTAAGACACAAAGCCACAGTTACCGGGTCGTCGGGGTGCAGCGCGGTGTTGGAGGGCGGCGCGGGCGTCACGGACACCGTCATGTTGGACATGCGGTGCTCGCGCAGGCGCGTGGCTCGGGTCACACGTGAGCGAGCACCGCATGATGCTGCTGCAGACATCCATTTGTTCTCGCGCGGGCCTGTGGAGAAGGGGGATTAGATATGGGTTTTTTAAGAAAGTTTTTATTGCGTTCCAGAATTGGTGGGGGATATTAATAAAATAATAGAATCAATCATGGACCTTGTCGGGCACAGCATTTCATGATCTATGTAGCCTATTGCCAACCATGTTAGAGTACCCTTTTCCAGTCTTACCGGATGCTGGCTAACCAGCGTTAGTTATTTTTTTTTTTATTTAAACGACTGTTTTTAGGCCTTCATAACCTTATTGGATATCACAGCACCAATTGCTAAGACAGATTCACAGAGTTTCTGGCTTCTAACTACCAGTATTTCAGGACTATCTATGAATTACAAACGGGACCAATAATTTTACGTGTTTTTCGAGGCACATAATGCAAGGGTAAAATTAATAATACGCCCATATGATCCGGCTCGAAGGACCAAAAAGTTCTTAAAACCTTCATTTTACGCCAGAGCTTTCATTTTACACCATTTATATTTCAGCATATTTAATAATAATAACGATTTATTTTCTCACAACAATGTAGGTACATTAGTGTTTTCTATAACCCTAAACAAGTCACAGGCATAAAACCAATTCCACTCACTCCTCCTAGTCTCCGGGTTCTCCTCTTTTACGGGCGTCTTCATATTATCCTCCTGCATTTGATGCGGCGTCCGGTCCGGCGTGTCGGGCGGCCCGTCCGGGTCGGGCTTGAACCGGCGCGCCGGCGGCGGCGTGGCCGCGGCCGTGCACTTACTACTCGAGCGGCTGCGAGTGCCGCTTGCTTTCTCTGGCGTCTGCTCGCCTTTTACTTTGATGTCCTGGGAAGATGGAAAATGTTACGGATAAGATTTTGGGACTCTAAAAATGACAGGTTTTTTCAATAGGTTAACTTGTAATTATCACAATGTCTCTTATATTGTTGTTTTCTTCTTAAGAATAAATAAAGAAAGATATTGTATAGAGATTGCAAAACGGATAACACGATAATTAACGATGGTCCCAATAATGTTTTTGTATTAGAAAAAGAATTGATTAACCTCAAATAAAAAAAAATGTGTGTTAGTCTCATAGAAGTTTTAGATCAGTATTTTTAAAAACTGTATTTTTTTTTTGTAAATCTATGAACAGGGATCAAAATTCACAAAAAAAAATATATAGATTTAGCTAGCTGCAACGGTTATGGTAGTTCTACTTGAAGAGTTTCGAATTTGCTTAAACTTTTGGCAGAATATTTGCGTTACTTGCCCCAAACTATACTCTAGACTTATTACAATAAGGTTCACATTATTTTGCATCGAACACGAAAATATTTCGCCGAGGGTACTATCGACCATTGCACAGAAACAGTAAATCTCGTCAGCACAAACTCACAGTCTCCTTATTATCGACGGCGCCATTGCTCTTGAACACGTCGTACCGGTACAGGATCTTCTCGTAGTGGTTCTTGAGGATGGAGCCTATGCCCTTACCCTGAGGGAAGCCCATGCGCCGCGCCACCTTCGACCATTTGCGCTCTGCCGAACATACTTCGAAACCACCTGGGGGACATACCGAACAGTTGAGTGTTGTTATTTTAATAGGGATGGCGACAACATAAAAAAATGTCCCGTCTGTTAGACCGTCCATAAATATTGGACACGTATTTTTTGCTAGATCAAATTAATGAAAAAAGTACATAGATAAAGATCATCTAAGTTTCGGAGTGGGGGCGCCACTGTTCAGTAAAAATTGCACCTACTCGTGACGTTACGCAAAACTGCAACGTATCGTTGTAATTTTTCGTTTACGAGAAAAAGAAAAAATACGTGTCCAGTTTTTTTTGGCGGGTAATGTAGCTGCCGGGCTATATAGTTTTTTTAGTCATGTAACCTATTGGCGCAATGAGGGTTTTTGCGTATGAGAAATCCACGAGATATATACACACTATTTAGTCTATCTGCTACGTGATTGGTGGATTTTGACATATCTGACAATTCATGTCGAAAAAAACCAATCATGCTGCAGTTGGACCTCACGCCTACGTATTGCCATCTAGCGGATTTTTCATACGCAAAAACCCTCGATTACTCACGTTATTCGGGGAATACACAGACACAATATATATTTTTATTATATTACATACCCCATTTAAAGGGACTGTCTCACTTCAGATTCTATTAAATGAATCACATGAATGGAACAAGACTGATCAATTGAATTAATTAACAAATTCTAACGTGAATCACTTTTACAGTACATTGAAAGTTTTAAGACTTCAGTAAGCAAATTACAGTTAACAAGATTTGATAAATTGAGCAAGACAATGAACAAGGAAAATTGAACGAAAACCTGTTTACCTCAATAACGCCTAAATTATTAACTTTAGCGTTTTATTACAAGTGATTTGTATGAGAATCAATTACATTAATTATCTGTTTATATACATAGCCAAAGACAAGCAAAAAGCAATCTATGTTGCCAACAGCCGCACTTTCAGTTAGACATAAGCAAAAAAATTGCAAAAATCAGTGGAACATTAACAAATGTACATACATTTGGTCTACAAAAATATTGTAAAGAGGCTGATAAACTTGAGCATTAGCTTGTAACAGAACCTCGATCATTCGCTGTTTTGTTACAACTTGATTTTAAACCTTTTAACACACGTGATTCGAGACACAATAGACAGACAATAGCAACCCGACAGCCGGCTGTCGCTTGTTCGTCGAAAGGTTACGGAACCAACGAGCGTTTTTGTGTAACATTTTACCTAGCGCGGGGGAGCAGGACATGCGACTTTTAAAAGTGAACGCAAGGTAGAAAGAAATGTTACGAGCGTATAGCGTTCGCGCGCGCGTATGTTACATTACAATGTAATGCTCGCGCAAATGCTTAAATATATGCTTACCTTTAGGACTTTAAGGTCAATCGGAGACAATTTTTAATGCAAATTCCTTAAACAAAGTGTAAAGGCCGACTTGACGTAGTGTCACAAGATACAAGACTGGCCGAGCATATTGATTACAACAACATTGATTGATTGCAACAGGGAAGCTATGAGTATGAAATTATTTCAAATTATTCGAAAGTTCCGGATAATGTTGATAAAAATAGAGATTTTGAATACAAGTAGGCAATGATTTTAATTTATAGGTTAACATTATCATTTGGTGTATTAAAAATGAAAAGAAAATTACATCTACAACATATTTAAGCTTCGTTCTTATCAGATTTGGTTTTTGATTTCGTAGTTTCCAAATATCTGTTAGGTTTAGTTACGAAAATGCTCCATAACATCCCTGGTTAGTAGAATGATTATTCTACTTATATTTCATCCCTGTCATTTCATGTTGTAATGATACAAGGGTTTCCTTACCAGGAAATAATTATATAACAAGACTAGCTTCTGCCCACGGCTTCGCTCGCGTTAGAAAGGGACAAAAAGTAGCCTATACACGTACAATGGTCCTACCTTAGAGGACTAAGTGCGGAAACCAAACCTCCCAGAGGGAGATCCATGATGAAGATGAAGATGAAAGTAGCCTATGTTACTCTCCATTCCTTCAACTATCTCCACTTAAAAAATCACGTCAATTCGTCGCTCCGTTTTGCCGTGAAAGAAAGACAAACATACAGACAGACAGACACACTTTCCCATTTATAATATTAGTATGGATTATTTTTGGAGCACATACCTGCTTCTTTGACAATCTTGTGAAGAGCATAAAGGTCGAGGGGCTTCCGCTCCACCGTAGGGATCTTGAGGACAGAGCCCTGCAACTCCCAGAACTTCATGATCTGGTCCAGGAAGTTCAGCTTCACTCGGGTTATCGCCTGTTAAGAAACATACCCAATATTAAGCTCACAAATACGTATTTTCTACTGGTGCCATTGCCAGAATTTTAGTTTCAGTTATATAAGTATCTGCAGTACATTCCCTAACTAGGGTTTTGGCTACGGCAGCCAATTACATGGCGGCAAAACACACAAGTGTATAAGAGTATTACGTGCAATCCCTCCTCCTTCACTCTAATATTCTAATGGCACGTTGGACCGCGGAAAAATCAAATACCTTTAGTATTTACCGAAGCCCGTGCATCGCCACAATTCTAGTCTCTAGTGGAACCGCAAATATATCGTACAGAAGCCCTTAAAAATTGTAAAATGTTAGGAGTTGTTACAAAAATAGGAACTAGGCGCCGAGCCTAGCTAACAATAGTTCTAGATCAATATTTGGACACGTGTTGAATAGATTTTGAACTAATAAGGTTTTTTCTTTGTCGACTGGTACTGGTAGAAACGCCTAGGGCACGATTATAACTTTGTGACTTTGTCACTTTGTGCGTAAATTATAAATAAATAAATAAGTAAACAATGTGTTTACGAAACTCAGCTGTCTACTAACAATCTCGTTACCGAAAAAAAAACAATGACTGAATTTTTGTCAGTAGAGAACAAATTGAACGTACAGTGCTGTTCAGGCCAAAGCACAAGCAACAGCTAGTCATCAAATACATAAAAAGGTAAACTGACTAATTGACTGACTGTTCATATATCAACGCACAGCCCGAACCGTTGGAGGGTATAATCTTTGTGAAGAGTAAAGAATAATTTAAAGAAAATTCCAATCCCTAAAGTGATAAAATAGGGGATGGAACTTTCGACATTCACACGGGCGAAGCTGCGGGCGAAAGGTTACATAAAACAGGACCAAACGCAACTCATGAATTACCTTTACAAGCAACATTTAATATTTAATAGCTCTAACGCGAACACTACGACTCCAAGGGCAGTTACATGATCATTACGAATGAGTCGAAACCTGCGCACGCGTCTTTGAACACACTACTATGAGACTGGTCGAATTCAGGACATAGTGACTAATGGCCGAATATTCAAACGTCACTAAACTTTAAGACGCTTTAAAATCTGTTGCTGGACTTACTTTATCCCTTTAGAGAGACAAAGACAACAACAGATTTAAGAGCGACGTTAGGGCTAAACTTATTATGAACATCGTTCTGTCTCTTTTCACTTCAATCAATTAGACAGGGATGCACTAATAATCTAAATCTGTTTAGTGCTAAATTTGTTTTTATAGGTTGTGCAAAATGGGCCTAAATAAACAAGTAATTCCTCTGTATATATTTTTTGGCAATTTCTACGAACTCGATTCTCAGTCTGGAATAATTTAATAGGATTTTCCAGGAGACAAATTGGGTCAAGTGGCATATAAAACAACATTTAATATTTCTTTAATATAAAATCTACTTGTTAAATGTGTCTGACATCCTGAAAACCATAAAAATATAATAAACAGCTACATTTATTACTTAACAAGCTTCTGGATTGTGTGTCCACTTGGGAGTCAAGCTTTTTAGAAGAGTTTATTTTTATTAGGGTCAATATTTTCAAAGATTCTATTACAAACAAACAAACAATTTCACTTTTTAACCGACTTCTAAAATTAGGCGGAGGTTCTCTCAATTCGGATGTTTGTATTTTTTTTTATGTTTGTTCGCTCATATCTCCGTCGTTTACCAACCGATTTGAACAATTCTTTTTTTGTTTGAAAGGGTAGACTTCCCAACATTTTTATTGAAAGTTACTCTAAAACGTAGTCAGACATTGAGACTAACTAAAAAGTAAAAAAATAAAAAGCTTTTTCCAAAAAAAGAAGTCTGTTATCTGTTTTAAGTCGGTTATCTTTTTTTTTGGAAAAAGCTTTTTTTTAGGCCCTACCTAACCTGTGCAGTTGGAAAGTTAAATTTTAACTAATCCTTGTTAAGGCATCATTATAATAATCCACATGTGCACATAGTTACCACATGAGCTAATTATCAACAAATACCTATCTGATTTGAATGGTCATGATAAAATTATCAATATTATGTCCTGTATCGACAGCAAACTTGCAGTTGTACTGACGATAAAAAGTCGGAAGGATTAAACAAGAAGAGTAAAATTTAAAGTTGTTCTAAGGGCATATCTTAAAAAACCCGGGTATATTATTATTTCTTGCCAGTACCTAATTTTTTAATTTGAACTCTAGTTTAAGGTTCACTAATGCTAGGAGTCCTTAGATGCAGGTTCAAAGACGTATATTATTTTAGAGACATTACTCAGAAACCTAAGTACCTACTGGCAAGAAAAACACATGTGGCAACAAAAACTACAAAGTCCTACCTTACAGAACATGTAGTTTTTTTTGTATAGAAACTTAGGCCCGTATTAATAGACGTCATTCAATTCTGAGACGCTCTCAAATTTATTGCTGTCCTTATTTTTTCCCTTTAGAATGATAAGGACAGCAAGAGACTTGAGAGCGTCTCGGAGTTGATACGGGCCAGTGTCAAAACGGAAACTCACCTCTAGAATAACCTTCTTCTCACCTTTTGAATAATGACAACTTATAATTAAAACAAAAAAAATCAAACAAGAATTTAACACCAAAAAGCAAGAAGTTCTTGACAAACGTAACTCAGATTTGATCCAACACATGTGTATATAAAAGCTAATGAATAAGTTATTAAGTAAATAAGTATAAGATGCCTTACCTCTAATTCATTAAGTCTTTGTATCCTCGGTGTGAAGCGTAACCGGTCTACATCCACTGCAAAGGGAGGCTGCCAATGCTGCAACAAAAATAAATATTCAAAATATACTATTATGATTATGAGATGGCATAGAAATCTGACTTGCTGAACATCAGTTTTATCATAAACCTAGCCTTCCAATTTATATTGAGGTAAGTTTTAAAGTCCTTATATTGTGCTGTGGAGGTCTGGTTGGCAGTTGCTACACGCAAAACACAGGGGATACCTGTGTTTAAGCTGAATCCTGTTAGGCTGGAAGCCAACCCCTACAAAGTTGGGATAAGGCTATGGAGATGATGATGGAAATTGAGTTCCATCTAAAACAGTTAACAATATTATACATGGAGCAACTGGTTATCTAACCAAACAAGTTACCTTTATAGCATTTTTGTCATTTATAGGTTTTCCTTATAATAATTACTGAAAAATATAATTAATGTTGAAGTATATCTGGAAAATTAATCAAGGTAGAGTTAATTATCTGTTTGCCTCAGAAAAAAATAATGAATGAAATAAATTTGGGTTTTCTCCATTACTGAATAAGTAATAAGAAAACCTATAAATGACAAAAATGCTATAAAGGATAGCATTCCTGTCAATTATTATTATTGGTTTTCTTTATAATTACTAGCTGTCCCCCCGCAGTTTTAAGCTTTTAAGTACATAGATTAATTTCATTAACAACATAGGCACTAAGTGCATGGTTATCTAACAATGTGAACTAATTCATAGATTATTATTTTACATAAGTATACAGTATGGATGCAGTCATGCAACCTACATTTTTGTTTTTATTTTTAGCTGTCTATATAGATCACATTTGCATTGCCGAATAAAACAAACATAATATATATGAAACAGCAATTTTTTTTTTGCGTTTTCTGAGTTGCTTCAGGTACAATTACCTAATTCCAGTTTTCCGATAAAGAAAAATAAGGTTTTAATAAACATTAAAACAGTTATTAGGGTACCACAAAGTGGTATTTACCGAAGTAATGCCATGAAAACTGTAAACCTGAACTAAAAAGAACAAACAACAAAGTGTTTTTTTGTATGAGAAGTAATTTAAAATGAACTACATTCTGGCTTCTTTTAGTACCTAACTAACATACATAGACCTAGAGCTGTTTGAGTAATGTGACACTTAAGATATACCTAGTATTAGGATGGCTAAATAAATAGCTTTAAGACAAAATTCTGCTTTTTTTAATAGGTATCTATCTTTACTATATATTTTTTTATTAGTATTAATTTTGTTAATTAGCAATACCGAGCCACAAGATACAAGCTATGAATAAACAGTAGTGTAAATAATTTGTAAAGTGATATACCTATGGCAATAATTAAAATAAATATTTGATGTTTATTATAATAGAAAATAGAATGAAATGGTGGATTAGTCAATACATTTTCTAAGCTTCTTATTATTCTATCTACCATGCTTGTTATGTTTTTGTTAATGTTTGCTGACACAAACACATATGCTATGACAATTTATTGTCAGCAGTGCACACAAGCTTTGCCTAAGCATTATTCCTGTTGCATGATTTACCTACGACTGCAAGATAGACACAAAGTTAAGTCAACACAAAAATGTATGTGTTAAAAAAACGAAATTTATTTTGCATTGGCATTTGGTAGGATGATGGTTTATTAATAATATATTTGATAGAAGTTTTACAGAATAGACTGTCCAATGTACCAGGGATTTTCTGTTACAGTTTCATCACAAAACACAATTATGATTTTATTTATTAGAGGTTAAAGAATTAAAGCATGAATGCCCTTATATTTAGTAAAACTTTCACAACAATCTGTAATTTTCCTGAATTACTTTTGCACTCATTGTATAAATTTCGGTCAGTAGGTTATAACTTGTGCTAGTCTACCAACTAACCTTCAAGTATTTTTTTACCATTTCATTAGGTCACTGACATGCACTAAGACAGTTGTTAAACAAAGCTAATTATACAACTACTAGCTTTTGCGCCCGCTGCTTCGCTCGCGTTAGAAAGAGACAAAAAGTAGCCTGTTACTTTCCATCCCTTCAACTATCTCCACCTAAAAAATCACGTCAATATGTTGCTCCGTTTTGCCGTGAAAGAAAGACAAACATACAGACAGACAGACAGACACACTTTCCCATTTATAACATTAGTATGGATTAGTATGGATATGTACATATTTATAAGTATTTATATCTTATAATTTATTAGCACAATCACAGTATATAGGTATTTATAAAAAAAAAATATTATCCAGATTACAAAAAGTACCTACCTACTATTTACCAAGACACATAAAGCCTTCAAAGAACCCTATTTTTAGCCATTTTTAATTACTGAGAGGTAATTATCAGATGAGACAGACACAAGTTACAATTAGTATTTGTAATATGTATTAGTGTGCTAGGTATATAGATACATACCCATACAGAATTTTGTACTGTGTAAATTTAGACAAGATCACACTGAAAAATTGTATCTTGCTATACTATAAGTAACAGTAAAAATACCTTTTAGCATCACTACTATAATAAACAGTAGTGTCAAAAACCTGTTGCATAAATGTGTCACAAAGCAAAAATGAGTTAGCGGTTTAATTAACACATAAATTGACATGAATGACCTACTATTTAACCCTGGCAAATACATTAATATTTATCATTTTAGCTCGCAAATCAATTCTGATAAATTTGACAAAACCTCGGGAAAGTCTTGCCAAATGCTGTTTTTTGACAGATTTCAATTGCAGTTACTGTGGTAGAAAAAAATGTTGGTAATAATTATCACAATATTACAGATATTACTAGTAACAAGGCATAAGAATTATTAACACCTTTTGATTTATGAAAATCAAATTCCTTAATTTATAATTGCAGGAAGAGAAGTATTATGTATTTTCAGCAATTCTTATATGACGCCTAACCTCAATCCTACTGGGGCAGGCAGAAACCTCAGACTGACATACTGTCATTCAACCTTCACACAACTTTACCTAGCTCTGTTAAGATGTAAATTGTATGGAAGGTGTAAAGGTTAGTCTTGTAGGTGTATAATCATCAAGTTTCTTATAATTACTTCATACTATGATACCAGTCTCATATAGACATGTGTAGCTTTACTTATAGTTATGAGCTTACGCACAATGTAAACAATTGTTAATATACTTAGTAACTTGTAATAGTTGTAATAAAAAGGTGAGTGATATTATATACTTATGTAAAGAATTGTTATGTTACAACTATGAGATGAGATAAGTAAAGACTTAATATTTCATTTAAACAACCATGTTCATAATAGGCCCTTTCTATTATTAGGTAATAACAACATATCACTCCTTTTTGCAAAGAGTCGTAAATGAAAGTATTAGTGAGGTGAGGGGCCACATTAAATAGCTTGATATATAAATCACTGTTTATTTATATAAGCAAGTGCAATAATCTCAATAATTATCACTATATTTTTTTTATAAATGAGTAGCTATCAGTAGTTGGATTGCAGTATAGTTGTTGAACTATAAAAACGATAACATCTATGTAAATGTGGTATTTTAAGAGCTGCAGCAGCATATGCTGTAGGCATTTGTTGGTGGCAATTTCGGAATAGGTAGAATTGAATTCTATTGCCATTCAATAAGAACTGTAAAGTTGTGGCTAACTAATCAATATGTTAAGTAACTCTCTAATCAAACACTATGTAGCCCTGAGAAATCTGTCTGCTAATTTCAGTATAATATGTGATTTTTAGGTAATTTACATTTAAGTAAAAAATTGTTATTGAATTGGAAAAAAGTGACAATACAGTCTCATTACTGAACAAAATCTATGGGGAATAGCATTTTGACAGCAAAAGCATCTCCATATATTGGTGTCAATGCCTTATAGGTGTTTCAAGTGACATAATTTCACTAATAGAATTACCCAAGCAAATTAAAAAGAGGAAAAACCACACATCATCACTCCAGATATTTCCTACAAGCATAAACTTGTTCAACTGGCACTTTATGGCTTACTGATATTAGATTAGCAGGTTTTGGCACTTCTAATTAAAAACAAATAGAGCACAAATAGAGAATGTGTAATGTTGTGAAATTTTGACACTAATCTAATTTAATTTTAAATGTTTTATTAATCGACCGTCACATTATACCTAGGTACTTCTGAAGAATTGTTCATTCTATTTCAATCTATGGTAGTTTTATGTTGAAATTGCCTATCTGATAGTTTTAACCATCAACAACTGAAGGTCAATTTATTGTTATAATTAAATACATTTTCAAATGTGATTACGATCTCAATTCAGAGACTATCAATGTCAAAAATATACCTAGGGAAAAATGTATTTTTAACATATTGAGACCGAAATTTTTGTGTTTATTTATACTGTCCAGGAGGTGATTGCTCAAAGGGGGCTGTTGAACTATTAATAAATGTATTTATTTATACCTGAGTAGAGTAATCTTTCTACAATAACATATTTCAAATTTTAAACAATTATTAATGCCATTATTTCACACAGGTCACAACATATTTTTATAGACGGAGTAAATCAATTTCACAATAATTAAAACCCTGATGTGCAATTATTATGGTTGTTTTATAATTATACATTGTAACAGCATGTAGGTAATGTGTGTAAAACTATCCAAAATATTGGAGATAAGTTGTAAATCATTGATTTTCATAAAGGTTATGCAACACACAAACATTTTGACTTCAACCAATGATCTCTAGTGCACTAATTAACTGCCATTTTCCACATATATCATTATGGTGAATTCTTATTTTTTGTTTTACAAAAATTGATGACAAAGCAATCTTGTCCATGCGAGTTTTTAAAGTAATTCCACGGACAAATACACAGAAAGTAGGTCTTGTGTACCCATAATTTTAGTAGATCATCTTTGTCATAGTGCTTATTCATTCTGTTGTGTCTTTGCAATCATTTCACATGGTGATAATCCTACTAGAGCAGGCATCATTGTCAAATTCTAGAGTAGATTCAACAACCACTGTTGACATTACAGTTAGTCACGACAAAAAACTCGCAATAGTTGTTTTTTTATCTAAACTATCGTAGGCAGGAGGGAACGACACAAAATGGCAACCAGCCTCCACAATACAATATGCAGCTGCATTTAGAGCTAAATAAACAAAATATGATGCCTGAAACGGTATTAAGACGACACTTGACACGTATTACACGGGATTAGAAGGCAAAAATTAAATTTAGATAACGAGCAGCATAATAAGTCGAGGTAATATGGTTGCATCACACGTAATTCGCAAGTGGTTTTATGGTTAGAAAACTGCTCAATAATCGTGTTATATCGATAGAAACGCACTTTTTTGGGCCTATTTAGTGACACACTGCTTGACGAAACAAAGAAATTTACGCACCGCTGGAGGTTTTATCTTGCAAATGCCCGATTTCTCGGCGATTGGTCGTATTTTGCTGATGTATGCCAGGGGGTCCAGGAATTCCTCTGGCGTGGGCTCGAACACTGGGGCCTCTGGAGGCGGGGTGAACGAGAAATTATCTGGTTTCATAGTAGGGGACGCCGAGTCCCCCATGCTAACTTCGACGTTAGCTTCGTCACATTTTCCCATTTTTGAGAAACACTATGCAGTTCACACAAATGCAACTATAAATAAAACTTTAGCATCATCTAATGTTAAGGAATGAATAAAGCACGTCCACAAAGAAATAGAAGCATCAGAATTTGTCTTTCCATAGGGAATCACAACGAGATAATAAATGAAATTATCACCAACAAATAACAGAGTTCACTTGCACGTCCGCCATGCGAAATTGAACTTTCGAAACTGCGGTGTTGCCATGTGAAAAATTGAACCATTGTACCACACATTTTTTTTATTTTATTTAAACGGGTGCATTTACGAAGTCCTACTTGGAAGTACGTAGATCCTTTCTTTTACTATTACTCTCAATAAAGTAGTTTTTCAAAATAATGTAACGCATTTTTTATATTTTATATGATTTAGTCTGTTGCAATGAATTTTAAATCAAACACAAAAATTCATTAAATACCTAAAGAAATTGTCAACAAGAGTGCCTTTGCATGCCCTCGTGCCCTTATTGCGGGTGAAATTATGTCATGAGTACTACTGTATAACAACATATCCCCATAATTCATGTAAATAAATGAAATGCTATATTAAACCTTGGAACACACGTGATTCGAGACACAATAGGCAAATAATAATAGCAGCGCGACATTAGCCGGCCGTCTCGCTTAGTCATTGAAAGGTAAAAAAGTGTAGTTAAAAATTTATTATCCTTTGCCAAAGAAAAATGTTTAAGAAATTGAATCCGAGCGTGACATATCAAATTAAAGGGATACACTACATTTAGTCCGTGTACGTTTTTATTTTTTCTACTAGTAAATGAATCTGTTTGATGAACTTGAAGGGGGATGCTTCACGGTACCCCGAGAAATTCAGAAAGATTTTTCAATTTGCCTCTCAGTGTCTGGGAACACCCCAGGTATGAGGAGGACCCCCAGATGGAGGTATCTTGAACATCCTAATGCTAATACTTTAAGTCCGAATCTGTATGGTGTTTTTACTTTATGTTTAATAAATAAATTATTTATTGTTTATTTAATAAAAATCATAGAAAATAAGCTTTACAGAATTGTAACATCTCCCAAAACGTCTAGATGGTAAAAATTGATCTTTTATTTGAAAGGCGCTGTCCTCATAGAACGCGAATATGCGAAGATCGCGCGAGTAAGCGATGCGACCATCGCATATTCGCGCGATTTCAAAAACAAGGTGTCCTAATAAACCATGAATCAACGATCATCGTTCGGGTAAGTTATTATATTATAGTTTGACATTTATCCCAATTCAAATGTCAATTGGGACACGTATTCGTAACGTATGATCGCGCTTTCGTACGAACAGAGTTCGTGGGAACGCGCGATCTATTAGGACAACGCCTACGCCTTAGCCTATAAGCTTATTTTGCGCACTTCCTAGGTATAGGCAAACAACTGAAATAAATATAATTATTGATAAGCAAACCGGAAAATTATTTTTGTATGAAATTTGTATATGAGTATAATAAATTAATTTAAATAAAAAAAATATTTAAAATATCAAATTGTCTGAGTGCAGCTCAAACCGTTCGTCGGTTGTTGATAGTCGATAGATCGAGTTGATTGGTGACCATTAAGAAAGGATTTTTTAGATATTCGATTCCTAAAAGGGTTATACAGTAACTTCCATCAAGTTCAACATCCACACGGGCCAAGCCGCGGGTAAAAGCTAGTTACTTTAAAAAAAAGTTATCCACACTTTTTAATAGAGCCAGCGCACTTCATTCTTTTACCTTTTCAATCTTTTAGGAATCGACAAGCGGTTAACGATAAGTGACGCACTGCACGCGGCTGTCCCTAGCGCACCGATGAATTGTGGCACCATAGGCAGCGAGAAAAAACATGGCAAATGGTGTAGTGTACTCGACACAGGTAAAAGTTTGGTAACCTCTGGTTTTAAGTTTAGACTTTTGATCACAAGTCCCCAAACTATTTGCTATATCAAAAAAAACACGCATAAAGTGTTACCAGATGCTTCAAAAAATTGTAGACATTTTAGAAGAAAAAGGCAAAAACCGATCTGTCTCTTTCTAACTCTTACTAGGAGTACAAAAAACGAACAAGATAAACAAGTTTTAGAGTGGTCCAATCAAGTCTATTTTTCCTTAGTCAGCAAAGTTGCCATTATTAAAAAAAAAAATCCTAGATTACTACAAACTGAAAATAATTCGCTTTACTTAATGAAATAATCAAACGAGTTTCAAGAAAATGTATAGTGTAATTCACTGTTTTCTTTTTTTTTTATTCTATTCTTCGATTAACTTTTAAGAAAATACTCCCACGTGGTCAGTGTTGCAAGTAAAACCTCATTGTTCACAAGAGGCTTCGTAAACGCGCAGGCTCGAGTGCAATCGATGAATACATCCGTCATCCGCCGCCATTTGCGAAAGGCTGATCGCAGCTCAGCAGCGCGAGTGTCATCGGTTTGATTATGTCGAGTGTATAAATTGTTATTTTCGATAAAACTGTGAACTCAGTGTGAGATAATAATCAGTTAAAATGATTGTGAGGTTTCTGAGCGTTTTGTGCGTCGGAGTATTGGCGACTTCGGTGTTCAGCGCTGAAGGAAACAACGACAATGAAGGTACGTAATTTTTACGTGTGCATTATTTATTTTGTTATCATTTACCCAATTGTACCGGCGTGTGTAATTGAGTTTTTGGGGCGATTTTATTTTTGTTGTTGGCCTGAATCGTTTTTCATTCAGAAATATGAGCGGTGTGATCTAAATACGAGTTGTAAGTTTGTTCTTTTTTTCGTATTATGAATTTATTTTCATAGCTTTTGAAAATGGTTGTGGACTTGTGTATAAGGCATCGGTGGGATTGGTTGGCGTTGTATGCGGTACGGTGTGGCTCGAGTGTCGAGTGGGTGTTAGATAGTGGACCGGCTTGACGGCTTCTTGCCATGCACAATGCATACACACACACGGGCAGCCCCGCGCGGCTCCGCGCTGCTCTCGTGCCGTGGGCGGCCTCTGGCTTCGTTTTTGCAGTTGATTCATTCACTTTATGAACATTACTCACTGTTTTCTTCAAGAAGCTGTGTACAACATCTATTACTAGATTCTGGGCTCAGGTGGATTTTGTCTGTCTGTTTAAAAGCACAATTTTAAAACACCTAAGATTGTGTTGACCTGAAAATGAATGATCTCATTAACTTCTCTCATAGTTATTGAATGGCTAAAAGTAAAGCTTCTGAAGAAACTTAGAGAAATATGCATTCCACATTCCAAATTCTAATTAATCCTTCGAATACGTGATTTGAGACACAAAAGAAAAATAATAGCAGCCCGACAGCCGGCTGTCGGTTGGTCGTTGAAAGGTTAAAGCAAAATTTATTACCCATAAACTGTACAGAAAATAACATTAAATTCCTGCTTGAGCCCTGTATAAAGCCCTAGATGTTATAAAATTTACTTTTTTATTGCTCTACGATTTCATTTTACCAGTAACATTAACCTAATAGAGTTTCAATTAAAACAAAGCTGCTTGAAGCATATTCTGTGGGTTCCAGAAACAATTTATCATAAAATGACCTACCTATGTCTTTTCATTGTAGATCGAAAACTGAATCATGATTCACAAATGCAATGCGCAATGTTTGTAAATGCAATTAACATTAAATTAGAACTATTAATGAGAGGTGTTAAAATCCTTTCAATTAGAAACTGCATTTCCGTAACATAATGAAGGTAGAAAGCTTCTTTGAAGCACTTCAGATGTAACAAATATTGTTATTTAATATGTATATTTAGGTAAGTATATTTAATCTTCATATATAAAATAACTGTTTGTGCAGGTATGAAGTGGCACAAATAAAATGCGATGTAAGTTGAATTTAAACTTGTAATAATGGAAGTTTTACATGGGTGTGACGGCGTCAGCTTATGTATAACAATACAATAAAATGTTCACTGTTCGATGTCTCTCGTTGTAATGGCGGATTGGCGGCGCGGGCGCCGTGCCGCGCCGTACCGTCTTGAAGTATACGCGGGCGAACTTCACTCCGCTCGTTCGCCCACAGATTATAAATATTTCTTTATGCCTTGTTAACATCGTTAACATCCTCGGCCCCGTTGGAAGCCGTGCTTTCAACCACTGGAACGTCCACCGGCAGGATGCAGACTTTATTTAAAGCTCGACGAACGCTTCCCTTATTGGTAATGATGTCTGCTACTCTGCATAAACCGTCTGGACCGACATAGGTTTTCTCCACTCTGCCCATAATCCACTTCATTGGAGGCAGGTGATCATCCTTGATTATGACGACATCACCAATCTTGACAGGTTGACCACTGGATCGACGCCATTTGACTCGCTGTTGAAGCTCGGAGAGAAATTCTTGAGACCATCTCTTCCAAAAATGTTGCCGTAGTCTTTCCAAGTGCTGATAGCGATTGATTGACAATTTTTCTACATTTGGTGATGCTAGTGACGTCAACGGACGCCCGATAAGGAAGTGTTTTTATTAAGTGAAAGTTAATGGGTTAAAATCGGACGGATCCGATGACATCGGAGTTAACGGACGCGAATTCAAAATTGCCTCAATTTGTGTGAACAGTGTGGACAATTCTTCAAATGTAAGATTGGAACTACCTGCTATTCGCTTTAAATGAAATTTAGCCGACTTCACGCCAGCCTCCCAGATTCCACCGAAATTAGGTGCATAAGCTGGACTAAATTTAAATTCGATGCCTTCGCCCGCTCCGAACTCGGTCACGGACTCATTGGCGGCTTTTAACATTTTGCCCAACTCTTTACTTGCCCCTACGTAGTTCCTACCATTATCGCAATAAATAATGCGAGGTTTTCCTCGCCTAGAAATAAATCTGCGTAAGCATGATATAAATGCGTTGGTAGTCAGCTCACTAACTACTTCCAGGTGCAAAGCCTTGGTGGAAAAACAGACAAAAATACACAAATAACATTTGCTAGTTCTAGCGCCACGTCCTTTTCGATTAGAAATATTGAAAGGACCTGCAAAATCGGTACCACAGGTCTCAAACGGAGAAGCGGGATTTACTCTAGGATGAGGTAGGTTACCCATCAAAGTTTGAACGGATTTACCTTTCAACCGTACACATTTAACACATTTGTTTACCGTTTGTGTAGCAAGAACTCTGCCACCAACGGGCCAGAAGTCCTCACGGATTAAACTAAGTAATTGCTGAGGACCGCAATGTAGTAGACGCAGATGCTCCTCTGCAAATAACAGTTTGGTAAATGCATGCTTGGAATCAATTAAAATAGGATGTTTTTTATTATAGGGTTGTAACGCACCTTGTATGCGTCCCCCAACTCTCAGGATATTTTCGTTATCCAAAAATGGATTTAAAGAAACAATGTTAGACTTACAATTTACCAATCCTGTTGTTTTCAAAGAATGAATATCCTTCACAAAGGAATCAGTTTGTGATATTTTAGCTAATGTTTTTAATGAAGTTTGTAATTCTTGTACGGTCAGTTTACCATTAAGTTTATTATTTTTATTTTTACAATTATATATGAAACGTTGTACATAACTTAGAACTCTTTGTAGTTTAGAAAGTTTGGAAAATTTGTCGAATGAAATAAAACATTCTTTACATTGAATAGTTAAACTAACCTTCATTTCAGGCAATGTTTTAGTTTGTATATTTTGCTGAGGCCATTCATCCTCAGATTTAGAAAAAATATGTTTTTTAACAGGAGGCAATTCTTCTATCTCCCAAAATTTTGTTAATGTTTGTTGAATACTTTGAGAAAAGTTGCATACAATATTATTATTTTCTAAATTATTATTAACACTAGTAGGTCCGGATACTAACCAGCCTAATTTAGAGTGTTGCAACGTGGGTTTGTTTCGACCCAGTTTAATTAGTCTTGGGTGTACAATATCCCAAAAGACATCCGCACCCAACAAAATATCAATGTCAGAAGGACTGAAGAACTCAGGATCAGCCAACTGAAGATTGTGAGGTAAGTTGAGTGACGATGGATCAATGCTCACGCTTGGAAGTTTGCTTGTAATTTGTGGTATGACAAGACATGACACATTGACACGAAATTCGTTTAATCGCGATTTTAATTGTAAATCACAATATTGAGCTGTATTAACAACAGCATTATTAATACCACTAACAGTTACTGCGTTTCTATTAGCGAAATCTAAATTTAATTTATTTTGTAACTTTTTAGTAATAAAGGAAGACTGACTGCCATTGTCAAGCAGCGCCTTCACAAGGTAAGTATTATTTTGTCTATCAACAATCTCGACTAGGGCCGTGCATAACAACACCTGGCTCGCCATCACGACGGACAACGACACTGCAGGAGTGACACTGGAATTCGACCCAGAAGTTGAAGGTAAGTTGTGTTTCTCAATATTAATTTGCTTTGATTCTCTACCTTCATGTAACAAGGTGCTATGTTTTTTCTGACAGAATTTACAAGGACCTCGGAAACAACGGTTGACGTTATGACCACCGCGAAGACAATTGGGACAAAGTTTATGCTTGGCAACCTCCTTCAGGCGCAAGTCTACACTTAAAGTTTTAAATTTATCACATTGATGAACAAAATGTTCTTGGTTGCAGATGGCACACTGTTTATTGGTTGACTTTTCTGTACTATTTGAAGATACGAAAGATTTGGTCTGGGGAAAGGATCGCGGTTTAAAATCAGATTTACTAAACTGAACTGTTTCTAGAACATCCGCTCGGTTCCGCAGAAATAGATAAAATTCATCAAGAGTGGGACAAACCGAAAGATTATTTCTATGTTCTTCCCATTTGTGACCTGTGGCGCCATCTAGTTTGGATGTCATCATGTGAATAATAATTGTGTCCCAATAGTTCGTAGGTTCCTTCAATAAGTTTAAGGCACGTAGATTTTTTGTAAAGTGATCAATCATGTAACGTAACGATTTATGCGATTCCTTTGTGATAGTTTCAAAATTAAATAATGATTTTAAATGGTTATTTATTAAAAGTCTCTTGTTATCATATCTATCACAAAGAAGTTGCCACGCTAGCAAATAGTTTTCAGACGTAAATTCTACAGATTTTATGACAAGTGCAGCACTATTCTCTAGTGAAGACCGAAGGTAGTGGAACTTGTTGATTTCCGGGATAGATTTATTTTTATTAACTAACGAGTCGAACGTGTCCCGGAACTCAAGCCATTTTAAGTAGTTACCATCAAATTTTGGAAGATTTATAGTTGGCAGTTTAACATTAAAATTATGATTACAGGATGAACCGCTGCACTCGGACTTCACCTCAACATTATTGTTACCATTAATAGAAACACTATGAATTTGTGATACATTTTCAATTATTAATTGAGCATTTGAAATTAAATTACAAAATATTTCTTCAAATGATTCTCTTTCATTAAGCTCATTTTCAGATTCAATATCTAACGCTTCAATTTTAGATTGAAGATCATCAAATTGAGAAAACAATGTTTGAAACCTTTCTAATTTTAATTGCAATTCTGTAAGTTGCAATTTTGTAATTTGACTTGTATCAATTGACTTTAACAGATCAATATGTTTATTAAATATAGTAATTCTACCCTTTATACTGCTACGTAACTGCCTAAGCTTTTTAATATCGTCCGACATCATTAATTTGTTTGGTACCTATGTGAACTACGTCGAGGCAAGTAACACTTATTGAGAAATTATAGCCAATGGACAATAATAATAGGTACAATAAATTGGTACCGACAATCCAAGAGACCGCGCCCGGAGCGCAATGTGTATAGGCTGCGGCAGGCAGTATCAGCGTCAGCTTCAGTTCAGCTTACTCTGCTTATGCACCGTTGTCAACTCACATGCAGCATGCAGCAACTACTGCAGACACTCCGGTGGAATCCCAGACACTGGAATAGTCGGCATAAACAAATTAATTACTGGGTATAAACCACAGCATAAAAGCCGGGAAGTTTGTTTATAAATATTTAGTAGCAGGTAGAGAATTGTTTTCAAAAACAATTACTTATATTAGTAAAAACAAATAAGAAAACTAGTTTGTTTGTAGAAAGAATTTCTTGTAATGTTTACATTAGAGTACTAGGTAGTTATTTAGAATACTCTAAGTAAGGGTTCACCTATTAAATTAGAAAGTTTACCCAAAAGTTTGAAGTTCCTTTCCAATGAAAGGAACAAGATCGTCTTTGTTATAAATTAGATAACAAAGGAATTAGATAGAATAGGAAGATTATCCCAGCTAGACCAAAAAATAAGCAATCGTAGCCGCAAATAATTTGAGTTAGAATAATGAATAGTTTTATTTAGTTACTGAGCAATGTTGTGAACATAAATAGGTAGCAAATATCATGCCCAAAAAACGTGAATTCACTCAGCTCAAGCAAAGTTAGTGCAAAATGCAAATTGTTGTAAGCGTGTAGGTAGATAAAATAAGAGCAATATCTTCAAATAATTGCTTATTTTTTCGTAATATAGCTATACAGTTAGGCACACAAATAGCACATAGATTGTGAGAAATTATGAATAGCAAAACCACATGTAGGATGGTACCTAAGTTTGCATTAGGACCGAAGTTCGTCGTTATTATATTTTAATAACGGAAAAATAAAATGATTACAACAAAATAAAGAAGAAAACACCGTCACACAAGAGGCAAAATTGAAGATCGCAGCGATAAAAACTGATTAAAAAAGTTTACCTCCAAAATGGCTACTTCCTTTACGAACGACAATAGGGAAAATCACTTCACCATCATTCCATTAATCAGCACGTTCCTGAATTTCGGCAATTTAGATCAGCGATTCCAAAGTAGTTGTCGTGGAAATTCGTCCAGGTCCAGCAATAGGCAGCAGCTTGTCGCGACTCGTAATATTCTGGTCACGTTTTCGATGGGCGGCGTGCAATAGTTTGTAGTTAGATTGTGATGCACTTCTTCTCGCCTTATAATCACGTCGGGGTCACCAATGTTTGTGCAGGTATGAAGTGGCACAAATAAAATGCGATGTAAGTTGAATTTAAACTTGTAATAATGGAAGTTTTACATGGGTGTGACGGCGTCAGCTTATGTATAACAATACAATAAAATGTTCACTGTTCGATGTCTCTCGTTGTAATGGCGGATTGGCGGCGCGGGCGCCGTGCCGCGCCGTACCGTCTTGAAGTATACGCGGGCGAACTTCACTCCGCTCGTTCGCCCACAGATTATAAATATTTCTTTATGCCTTGTTAACATCGTTAACAATAACTAAGACCAGAAGATTGTAAAAATCTTGTATTAACCTAATCCACAGGCAAAGTTCTTCGTTTCCCCATCCCAAACACTTCTGACCAAAATTTTAATACTTAAATAGCATTCAGAAACCTTGATAGAACCTTTTCAAAAGCTTTAAGACAACCTATTCTGGTATATAATCTAAATTCTTTGTTAGCTTACAGATATCTAGTATTAAAGTAGTTACTATAACATGACATAAAATATGAAATCACCTCATAAATACCCAGACTGATAGTCCTGTCTAGAACTACCAGTTCAAGGCTACAAACTTATGAATATGTTACAAAGTAACTGTTACCATGGTAACCACATACTAAACAATACTTGCCTATCAGCCAAAAGTAGGTAGCATTCAAATGGTTATAATATTTATGACTGACAGCAACATGTAATATTAATCTGTTAATATCTTTGTGATAAAGGTATCTGTAAGCCTAAGATGGTATTATGTTTTGTAATATAGTGGCAATGGTTCTATGAATTATTAATTTTCAATATATCTAACTTAGACAGCTGTCTCCCTCTGTCAATCGAGCCTACTGCAAAGTTAAAAGGCTATAAGTACACACCTACCCAGTATTAACTACCTTAATTACTTACGAGACTACACAAACAACTAATACTCAGAAACAAACTATTTCCCACAGTGTCTGTACTTAATAACTTATAATAACTATTGATTGTGAGCAAAGGACGACCATTCCGTTAATAGAGCCTTTCATATTTAACTACCTGACAGATTAGCTAGACGTATTATAATCATCCGCCCTTTCATAAAAAAGGCAAAACAACCAATGGTGTATAGTTCCTTCCCTACTAGAAAAAACTACGACAAATTGACCATAACATTATGGCTTTATTTATACTATACGATAAAAAACTGTTCTTGTCAGTTCATGTAGAAAAAGCGTAAGGAAATAATGCCTTTAAACCATCCTGTTGCCATGTAAAAAAGTTTAATAGCATCGACGTAAAACTTGCTGATTCGAAAAAACAAATATTGAGTAGGTATAAGACTGGAAACTTGAAGAATTTTGAATAATTAGGTAGGTGTAGCTTATACAGTTTTTATTTGCGTATACCGTTTGTTTCTTTTCGTAAAAAGTTTGATATAATTGTTAGACTTGCCTCTAAAAGGGTTTTTTGATCGTATATACAGATCTTTTACTAACTAGTAGCGTTTCAACAGAAACGCAGAAACGCTAAGCTGCTAAAAACTAAAATCGGAACACGGCGTATGACAGCATAATTACCTACCGTGTACAATTTGTACAAAATAAATCTTAACATTATGACATTAATAACCCAACGTTCCTAATAAAACGATAAAAAAACGATGTAAACTTCGATTAGGTACACCTACATTGCGAAATAATATCATACAAGCTCTAGTGTTGATGCAAGAATTAATCGCTTTTTGTCACATGTCTTATTCAAACAACAAAATCTTAAATCACCCATCAAGATGGCAACTGGCAACACACATCGTAACATTATCTTATCGCCTTACAAGTAAAGATAAACCTCAACTACACCATATAAAGCCACAATATCAACAGGAAACTCGCTGCATAAGAAATATATATGTGTATTCAAATTACATTTACATTTTAAAACAAAGGGGACACGCAATCAATGCCCCATTGAGCGACAATTCAATATTCCAACCGCAAATAATTATATCATGCACCGCGAAGCCAACGTCCTATTATTTAGGCAACACTTAGATTCTAGGCTTCCTCGCTTGCCGAATAGGTGGTCCGAAATTACAAATAGCATCATTAAACGAATTAGTTTGATATTTGCATAATTTTCAATGTCTACACGGCGATGACTAATTCAAATTCATCTGACAATGTCAGCACCCATTATAATGTAGCTCCATTGCTATGAATGAATTGCATCAGTAATAATTTATTAATACAATCGTTTAGATTGACTATGCATCCAAAGAAAAGCTCATGGCCACTTTTTGAATAAAAAAATGGTACCCTTTCCGATTGATGTATCCTCTAAGAGCCCAGACAAAACAAAGATATCGTTAGTCCTTCTAAAGAAACAGTTAAAGTCATTAGATTAGACTACGAAATGCTACAGCAAAGGAAACCGACGAGCCAATTCTAAATTGTCGAATAAAAGGCAATGATCCGGGGTTCAGCTTTTAGCACGTAACTGACTGGAGGTCCTGAATACTAATCCCTATTTAGCCGGAGGAGGTCGACGGTGAGGCTGCGATAGTAATGTAAACACTAGATGCAATGTTATGGGGTGATGATGAAACCCCGGCTTATGGTCAGTTGTAACGTCTGTTTATATAACTGACGATGGCAATTCTATTACCAAGAAGTGCTTTAACTAAGCAGTGTTTCTTCAACTGAGAATTGATTCGATATTTTCTCTTGCAATTTTTTAATAAGCACGGCTGCACGTTCTCCGAATTCAAGTGTGCGCTGCACCACCTCACAGTCTCGAGGCTCTAAAAATCAATTTCACGGAGCCCTGGCGTCCTCAACACTGTTGCTCAATTGTGGACAAAGTACCGCTAGATAAGACAATTTATGACGAAAAGATTCTATCTGTCCCGAATAAACGAAGTCCGTGGAAGATAAGAATCTTAAAGGGAATCAAATAAATGAACTCTTTGAAAGTCGCAACTGAATTTTCTATTCGTAAAATGATTTTTCTTTGAAGGAAATAAGGTATTTTGTGATATGGGAATGTTTACGAACAAAGATGATGCAAAGATTTTGTGCGAGACGTAAATTAGCATCGCGAAAAACAATGGCGAAGTTCAAATTACTGACCACATAGCTAATATGTAAATGTAAACGGCTATTTAATATTCAAGTTACATAACATTCTCTCAAACAATGGTCCAAACGATACATACACACTAGTATTACGTTTCTACATTGTCGACGATTCCATTGTTGCCTCTATAAACTTAGACCATGGCTGAACTTAGTCTGGGATGAAAGGGCCACTGCTGGGGTTAAATTTATGCTAATTGCTACACCAATTTCTCTAAGTAAAAGGATTAGATTGTATTTAAGATTATGTGTTGAGTTATTGTCTCAGTTTTAGGTGACCCTAAGCTATAATCTTCTCTTTATTGTGTGTGACCTAGCTTTTGCCCATGACGTCGTTCGTGCAAGTCAAATAAACCATAAAACAACAGCTCAATCACAGTGGATTTGGCTACTGGAGATAAAATTTTGACACATTATGTATAGAGCTAGGACAAATATCACTAGTAATATAATCCACCGATAGATAGGTTATTGGAAATGACAAATAGTCAGCGCAGGACAGCGTAGCTTCATATTAGCGACAGTATTTTAAAAATTCTGCCCTACTGGTACAATTTTTGCAATTCCGAAGCTAAGCGATTTAAAAGATAAACTTTTCAGCCTTGTAATATTGCCGTATGTCATACATAAATGACCAAGCTACCAAAACCTTAATTACATAAGTTTTGTCATTGAGGTAGCTAAAGATATCTAGCATAACAGAGACATGTATTACCTATTGCAAACGGTTCCTAAACGACTAGGCTCTAGTACTCCATTTAGGCCTATACAATGACATTAATATCGATTGTATCAAAAGGAAATCTACGTGAATGGTAGTAATTCACAGGTAAGTGGCACATGCGATATCCCTCGAGGTTCGAGCCGTGCACAACACAAAAGCGTTTCGGAGACCCGTTTGATAACCGAAAAGACCTTTTATAACCTCTGAGTCTGTAAGAAAAGCTTTTCGCTTTCCAAAGGTTCACTGATAACGGTTTCTCCGAGTGATGATTCATAGAGAGGCGTGAAATTATAAACTACTGCGATTTCGTCCGCGTGTAATTTAAGGCATAGCAACAGAGTTTAAGACCCTAAGACACTGCTGTCTATCAGTGAAAACCATTTTTGTAACCAGACTAGGACATACAGAGATTACTTTTTATAACATAACAACACAAAAATATACTTCTTTAACATTGAAAAAATTCGCATAATCTTAGAGACTAGCCAAATCGTATGTTATTACGATGAAAATGATAACGTTGGATTATGTATGCCAGCGATTACATGAATTTGGTTCTTGCTCTTGTCAAAAGATTGATAAGCAAATCTGTGTCAATGAAAACTGGGACAAAATACTTAACACTTTATCAATATTATTTGGAGTAGCCAGAAAGGGTAAGTAGTCAAACAGTCTGACGCATCCGATAATCGACAAATAGATCTGACGATAGACAGACCGTTTTTGGAGATAAAAAGCGACATGCAGTTACTATCAATCAGGCTGATAGCGCTGAAACGTCACCATTCATTCACGCTTCCCGATCAGCTATGTATTGTGTTGTGATGAAATGGTTTTCAGTTTAAGTTGATTTGTTTTTTTACAAAATCTTTTTGGAAGGTACAGCGTCATATTTTTGTAAATTTCTGAAGCTCTTTATTTGAATATATCACAAATGATTACGTAAATGGATACAAAACTTATGTTAGGGGAGTAGTGTCTGCCCATTATTGTCTCATTGCATGGCAAAAGCCTTTTTTGATACAGAAAAGTCTCGAGATTTGTATATGTCACCGGAAAATAACAAGATCCGTAAGTTTATCAATCTACTAGGAAGTTTATAAACGTCCGTAGGATTCTAAACGGGAGATAAATTGTAATATTTTACGTCCACATTTTCGTAAATTTATCAATTTCCGACGTCATACGGTAAATTTATAAAGTAACGGATATCTATTCGTAAGATTTAAATGGTTCGACCAATCACAGAAACTCTTTTAAATATACGCATCTTTGAAATGCGTAAAATAACACACTGCTCTCTGATTGGTCAACGTTCATAGTTTATGTTCCGTGGCGAACAATGCCGGCCGCGAGGAAGGAGAAGTGACACGTGACTGTCAACCAATCAGATCGCGCGTAGCGTTTGGTTACTGCTTACTTATTATTTTACGAGTGAGTTCAGTAAGTTTATCAATTTACGAAAATGTGGACGAAAAATATTACAATTTATCTCCCGTTTAGAATCCTACGGAAGTTTATAAACTTCCTAGTAGATTGATAAACTTACGGATGTTGTTATTTTCCGGTGACATATATAAACTTTAGAAAATGCACATGAAATGAAAATTACGTTTTTGCTTGCCCGAATTCTGTAAAGTGCAAAAATCCACCATGTTGCATTTTACCGGTGTCATTCCGACATTGATATGAATACAAAGTTTGCATCGGTGCCTTTTTAGCTACTATTAGGGAACATAGTGACACAGGTTCTCTTTTCAAGCTGACCGCGCTCGATTTTCAACTGTTTGGTTATGTGAAAGGAGCCTGATTTTTCCGAATCCATAGCGCACATGTTTTTGCCTTGGTATTTGGCACGCAGTGATATGTTGGTTGAAATTGGCTGAATCCATAAAGAGTTCTATCGCAGCGCAATAAATTTTGTTATTTCATCGAGTGTGTTCGGTATGTTTTCCAACCAAACCACGTTAGGTCACGATGCCTAGTGTTAGTTTTGCACTAGTGGGAATTCAGATTTCTGAGAAATATATTTGTATATTTATTTGAACGTACTGTTTGTACCTATTATTTTATCATTGTTTGGATGTCGTCGTAACTCGTTATGATTTCCAAATATAAAACTTTTATTTCTCGTCACAAAGGAAAAGTTAGCGCCAAAGCCTTATTTTCGAAGCTCAGGTTTGACGATCTCTCTTGTTGTCAATCTACAAAGCAATTTAGAATCGATCAATTCGCTACAAAAAATATCTACGGCGTCATTTTATCGAAAAACTACAGCTTTTGTCGTGACGCTCGCAGTCTTTCAGCACCTTTGGCTGCCCCAGATTTTGACATCCTGTCGAGTGCCAAACAAGCAGGTGGCGTATTTTTTTATGGTTCCGCATCTGCTCTCACACAGCATATTGAATTACATTACCCCCGTACCGTATATTTTTTGACATAAAAGGATAGCAGGTGGTCACAGTACGGCGAACCATTTGTGAAGGTGTATTGCACGGACTTGGTTCCAATTCTCCTCCCTACCTAATGATATAATTCTATTTTAAAGAATCGCATTGTTCGGAACAAAGACGAGGATTTAAATTTGATTTATGAGCACCCAGACATTTGTCATAATTAGTTTGATTAGAAAGAACGATGAGTTTTCTCCTTTCAAATTATTCATTATTTTTAAAGAGGCAATAAAGACGCCCGCCGTGGAATATTTAGCTAATTTATAATAATTATTTTAGTTACTTCGCAGGTAAATAGCGAAAGGCGTCTAAATAATGTTTGGCTCGTTGTCTGTGAGGTAACAACGGGTTTGGCCGTAAAATCTTACGACTACTTAAAGTAGGACAAACCTATCATTACAGCTATCAGGGACAGTAATTACCATCTAAGAGTTACCTTCACTAAATAACTTGTATTTTGGAGTCACCAGAAGCTGTCCGTGATCTTTGTTAAACGGGTAAGCAGATAGGATTCTATCAGATACTTCTATTAAGTTTAAACAGAAAGGTTAACTTTCTTGTTCCTAAAAGTTCGAAGATAATCTTACTAATAATAATGAACGAAGCTTTAGTTACGTTTAGCTACTTGCTTTTTATCTGTTTTTATGGATCGCTGGGACTCATTTTATGGAATGAGATCCGTTTTGTTTTATATTTTTTGTATACCTACCATCTCATTAATGAGGAAGTGCAAAATGTCTAATCGGTTTTGCCTTAATCAGGTTTTTGGTGTTTAAAATGTTAACGAAAAAGAATATTCTTCAAAAACTTATGTTTGATATTAGTTTGACGACGGCAGTGTTGATTGCAGCGTCTAAATAGCTTCGAATGGGCCATTTGTAAAAAATAAGCGGTTATTGGACTCCAGCTCAGCTTTTACAACTTTATTGGGCCTTTGTTAAAAACCTGGTTGGTGTACATTCTCTAATAATATCATATACTGAATATGGCTATACGAACATATTGAACAACGTCAACAGCTTTTGATTCCACTGAAACAATTAGAAAATTGAACTGAATAACGTATCAAAACTATGGCGGTGCAATTATAATAGCTCGCAAAATTGGTACAATGCAAGTGGCCCGTATGCTCTAGAATAGTACTCAAAGCAAACTGAAACATTTGAAGCTGTTTGGAAGTGCACTAGTAATTGTCAAATGTACATATTACAAGCTTGAAGCGCTCTGAAACTATATTGAGGCTGCGATTGCTTTGGAGTATATGTTCGTGAGCTAATTACGTGCTATTCAGAACTTATTTGTAATACCTATTGAAGTAAAATCTATTTGTGCATCTGCCAGTTTCTATAAGACTTTATCCAGAGTCTATTGTTAATTCATTTATCAGAGTCAATCGATATCTCACTTTTCGACGCCAAAGCTGCTAAAGCAAATTATGAAACTAAAAATTGTACGTCACGGTCAAGGAGCGAACTGACGGAAAAGATTATTCTTTTCATCGAGCTTTCTATAGCAAAGAAGTCAACCGAACATTTTGAATAGCCGAGAAATTGCTCACCTTTTTCGAACTGTGAAAAAATGCTAATAGGAAAAGTCGGTAATTTACTGCAGCTGGAGTATATTTGAATCCGTTCAAAAGTATTTGAAAAAGAAATGTTTCTGGCGAGTTCATTTATGTAAGCTTAATCCATAGCTTCCTAATCAATAGCCGATTCGTAAGATTGCTTACGTACGGATCGAATCATAATTGGTCGAAAGCCCGAAGCACAAGTCGAACGCGTGACCCAGTTACCATCGACTTACCGAAGATTTAGCCTTATTGTCCACCCAACTCACTTAACCAATACTATCAAGAATTATTGAAGGAAAAGAAACTAACTACATACTTTTGGGTTAAGTTCAGAAGAGTCCAAATAAACAAAGACAAGGAGTGTCTCTTGATATCCGACTCCCTATAAATAACATTGGGTGGAGTGGGGTGAGCTTCCCGCTTCAATTTCATGACGTTGCTGCTGATAAGGAATTTGTTCTGATGCCAACATTCTACGATTTGATCTGTTAAGTGTAGAAGCATTCTAGTTTGCTTACATTATTGTTTGCGTGTGAGTTCCGGTGACTGCTTGCGTAAACTGTTGTTCACCTTTTCAATAGAGCTTTGTTTCTATTTGATTTGGACGTAAAAATGTTTTCTTATAGTCGGCAGACACCCAAAGCTTCCTGTTATGGAGTAACTTGTGGGCGGCCAATTATGACCACGCCTGGTCGTTCAAAATGGCAGTTTTATGGACTTTCTCTTATTTTGGAATAAATTGTGTTGGTTGTAGAATAATACCGTGAATAATAATGTGACACTAATAAGCCCCATATTCCTGTTACATTAAGACGAGTATGGCAGAAATGGAACAATAAATTACAATTTGTTATCCCTGTAAATATTATCTAAAATACGTTTTCAGTATAACCTCTATAAAACCTAAGACTGGCTATAAATCAAAGGAAACCACTGGTGCTTGCCAAAATCCGTTACTTTTCTTGCTAGAATCGCATTTTTTGCTGAAAGCTTTTGCCGGAGAGAAGTCAATACAGTACATTTTTCTTTTCCTATACATGCCCACCATTTGTCTTCAATAGAAGCCAATGTAATGATTTTTTTGACAAATGCGAGGCGTATACCACTTGGATATGCAGCGGGAGTCGATGTAATAAATCTCGTTTGTCACTAAACAGTTTGGCTCCTGTTATACATTCGGTGATAAATTCACCCTCCAGAAATGCACGACAGTCGAGCCTTGTGGAAATGGAAGATACAATCCTATAAAAAATAATAAAGAGAACGTAAACGAGACAGAATAAGAAAAACAAACAAACCGTGCAAAGGGATCGGTTGAGCGCAACTTTTTCATTTGGTAACTTTGATTGCCTTCGTCCTGTGGCAGATTGGCGTGGCCATGGAATTTAAATGATCCAGTCGTCGCCTGCATACCTTACCGTTCAACTTACTTTACTGCAATATTTTCATTGGTGAGACAATTAAGTTTGTGTTCATCGGCTGTTGTTTGAATCCCTAAAAGTTGTTTTTTTGCGGTTCTAAGCAAATTTGAAGGGAGCCGCGATATTGTTGGCCATAACTTGTTTCTAGCTTGTTGGCCCACAGTACTTTGTTCTGTTATTTGGCGGATTAAAACACTTGCCAAGTTTTACACCAACAAAGCATTGTAAGCTTATTTTACAGGTGTAATACCGAGCCCCAACTTTAGCCACATTTAATGAGAATTAGAAGACTTCATTATTTCGCTCTGCGAAACACTTCAGCCTTTTAATTTTTCTGTTTAAAACTAAATAATGTTTTCTGTTTCTTGGAAATCTTTTTTGCTCTTTAACTAAAAGGAACAATTCCTAAAGTTTCCTAAAAGGACGCCTTTGAATCTGAATTCTTTTCTTTTGTCTGCATCAGAACTTTGAGCATTATTTTTATTGTCATACGACTTAAATTCACATAAATCATATTCGTGTGTCAAACGAGACCTAAAATTAACGAGTCTCCGAACCTGTTTTTTTATTTGTTGAAGTTATTTTTTCTCCCCATCTTTTGTGTTTGATAAATTTTATCGAGCATTCTGAATCTCATTTGAATTGTTAAGTTTATGTTTCTTTTTGATCATAGATGTAATTTTTCGGTTAGGTATAAATTGTTCAAAATATTAGCCGATGCCAGTGGTGGAATTTTTTTCTTTAGTTTTTTCGTTTTGATTCTACGGTGAGTAAACAGTGGGGCATTGATCAAACAAAATAACGTTTGGTTCAATAGCTGCTAGCTGCATAGTTTCAAGAATTAACACTTGTGTTGTGCTTCGCTTTTAGGTTACTTGATTCTCGTTACAAAACCACCGTGAATTTTGATTGTAGAAACGAGCGCTTGGCATACGAGTGTTACTAGAGTTTAAAAAGAAAAGCTCTATTTGCAAATATTATACTTGTTTGAAACAAAAATTGCAAAGTTGGTGTTATTTTATTTTTATGAAATGGAATAATTAATAGTGTTCCCTATAGTAAAACCCTTTTTAATTGAGTTAGAATTGTACCTCGTACGAAATTAATAATAACTATTATCAACTAAGTTAAAACTCATAATATTATTAAATCTTTAAACGTATACGGTCTATAGCACAACGCTTCTAAACCATAACTTAAGACACCTTTCCCCTCACATTAGCGGGCCATCCACTAACGTTCATTCCTTCAGGCTTGTCCCGTCGTTCAATCCGTACAGAAATGCGACGGGATAAAATAAAACCGTTGAAGCCACTAACTAAACCACAATCCTTCGTTCTTTCCCCTGGCTTTATCACGACACGCCAGTCCGGCAGGAAAAACAATCCTTCAGTGACCATCCACACGTTTGTGTACATTCCTGTCACTTTGCATCTTGTCAGCCATACCGAGGGATTGCGCGTGTGTGGATGGTGACAATCCTCCTATTATATGAAGATTGTTGTCATTTGAAAGGAATGCTCGTCATTTTGAATAATCTTTATGGATTATTTTCATTTTGCAACAATTATGTTTATATTTATCTTTATGTTTATGTGAGTGTACCTATATGTATTTATATATATACTACTATATTATGTAAATATATATATTTAATTTTGGTATTATTTTTGTACCTTTGCATTTTGCATCTACCATGATTTGTCTCTGCATCACCCTGCATCAAAATGCCTTAGTTTACGAACTGAGTGAAGAGCGTTCAGCGGAGCGTTGAGCGGAGCGTGCAGCGTTGCGTGCAAGTTGTTCTCGCGCCACTAGGTCGCCACTCAGGACACCTACGTGTAAATGCATCTGTTTGATATGGACGCCGCACGCCCCGCCCTGCTAGACGCTCGATTTGAGCGGGCACTCAGGCCCTACACTTAGGCAGAACATATTTATATTTATAAACAGACACTAACTTGATCACAGCGCGCGTCGCGCCAGTAGCGACAGGACTGGTAGCGAGACAAAGACAAAGACAAAGACATTTATTCGTCGAATATGGTAGGTTTACAGGTGTTAAACAAGTTTCGTACAGCATATTCACCACATATAGCGGCATACGAATGTTTATGGTTACAATAAAGTAACGTAACTTAAATTCAGCATAAGTTAGCAAGACTTGTATAAATAAAGATGAGTAAATAAAACTAAATTAACTTAACTAACATTAGGTTTTATACCGTCGTTCTTTCTTGCTCTTGCAAATCCACTGGTGTTCATTCCGTAAGGATTGTCGCGACGGTACGGGTGGCGGGATTTTAATACCGTCATTCTTTCTTGCTCTTGCAAATCCACTGGTTTTCATTCCGTAAGGATTGTCGCGACGGGATGGATGGTGGGATTATAATACCGTCATTCTTTCTCGCTATTGCAAATCCACTGGCGTTCATTCCGTAAGGATTGTACATTCCGGCAGGAAAGAACGTTAGTGGATGGCCCGCTATTGTCAAATATTTACTTTAATTATCAGTCGAAAGAATGTGGCTTCGAATGCCAAGGCGACTTCACTATCCCAATAAACGTATTGTGTTGGTAATGTTACTACAAACGAAGTGTTCAGAGTTCACTGAATCAAATCCTGC
The DNA here is from genome assembly GCA_033675125.1 of Athetis lepigone. NCBI lineage: Eukaryota > Metazoa > Arthropoda > Insecta > Lepidoptera > Noctuidae > Athetis > Athetis lepigone. The sequence continues at coordinate 13,420,637 of CM066234.1, forward strand.
TTGATCACGATTGGGATTGAGGCTTCGTGCTGAACTGCTCGTCATTGCTTGCTCTTGTGTATTTTATAAACGGTTTTAAGGGTGTGCGTATTCAACGTGGAAACTAATTTGGGATAGTTAGTTTAGTTAGAGCGAGGATTGGGTTTGCTTTTTGTTATTTTGAGGGTAGAAATCGAAAACGGTGTTTGGGAATGTAACGTTGCTAACATCCTATTAGATACTCAAATTGTCAATAAATCATTGTTATTAAATAAAGCAAAGTGTTTTTTATTCAAACAAACAAATCTCAACGAATTCATTATACCCAAGGAGCGACATTATTTTGAATCCGTAATTGACGAAGACCTCACCTTTTAGTTGTCTTCAAGTTTCCAGCATCATTACGTATTCAGACTGCTTAGCTTTAAACTGTTCTCGACGAAATGGTTCCATGTATTTCATTAGTTTAATTGATGCTTTTAATAGCTTTTGTAAACAACTACGCCTTAGAGTTCCAGAGAAAGAAGTGGGCGGTGTTTATGCAAAATATTACTGGAATAATCTGATTTGGCTTTACAAACGTTTATTTTAGCTTTAAACTAAACTAGCTAATAAAGTGAATAGTGATTTATTAATAGATTTAGTTTTACTTATTTTATTGGTATATGTCGACGTTTATGGGTTTATGGGTCGTTTACAGTTTTAGGCTGACATTGAGGCTATGGTTTATGATTTAGTGCTTTGCTTTTAATTTATATGTAAAGTATAAAAAAAAAAAGTAAAAAATAAAAAGCTTTTTTAAAAAAAAGATAACCGACTTCAAAAACTAAAAGCTCAAAAATAACTTTTTCCGAAGTCGGTGGCAACACAAATCGACCGGCAGAAGAGAAGCCACCGACTTCGGAAAAAGTTATTTTTGAGCTTTTAGTTTTTGAAGTCGGTTATCTTTTTTTTAAAAAAGCTTTTTATTTTTTACTTTTTTTTTTTTTTTAGTTAGAGTCCAACATACAATCGTCTTTGAAAATCTACAACCCAAGAAAGCAAAACAGGATCTATGCAGGCAACGTCACGGGATACCCATTAGTGTTATATACTAAAACCTTCTCCGGAATGTAACGAACACTTTTCTGAAAACCGCATCAAAATCGGTTCAGCCAAACGCAAGATATTCGCGGACAAACATACATACATACATACATACATACATACATACATACATACATACATACAGGTCAAACAGAGAACCTACTTTTTTTTGAAGTCGGTTAAAAATTCAACTCCAGTTTAGATTTTTCTTTTACTTTACAGTTTTCTTTTCCCTGGAAAATCCGCGCTTCCTCGACGTCCTCCATCAAGACCCCGGCAATAAGATTGAAAAATAGAAGTCTTGAAATTATGTTCAGAGCCAGTTCGCCCAGACAGTTCTTAGAAACCCTCTGTAGACACAATCAATCTTTCCTTTATAAACAATATAAGTACATTTGATACGCCCACAATCTGCCGAGTCTTATTCTACCTTGTAATTATAGAAACATTAATCATAAATAAAAAGACCTGAATTTTTCTCTGCGTATTGAATGAAATGAAGACAAATCATGTCTTCAATGGCAGTAAATTCTTAATTTTAGAAGTAAAAAACGGTCCCGTGACTAATCTTTGTGATCTTCAGGTTCTTATTGTTTCGGGAGCGTATTGTCTTCAAACTTTGTTTTGATGGCAAATGGAGACCACAAAAACCATATTAATCTACTGTCGCTACTAGCGACAATTCATGTTTTAAACTACTATTCTGTTAATAAAGATGACTTGCTAACCCATGACCCTCACCGTCTAATGGGTTTTCAGAATTTTTACGACTTGCCTGACAAATCGCCAAAATGTATTCGACCCTGACTTGATATTTTGCGACACAATCCAATCGCAGTTGGAATACATTTGACGGCGGGAAGCGTGTATATCACCCAATTTATACCCAAACAGGTCATTAGATTCAGTCGCCAACATCAATGGACTTCCAAAACGATTCTACCTTTGATCCGGGCCCTTATAAATTCAGCTTAATAAGCTCTTCAGGTATGGGACGTATAATTTATTGCGAGATGAGTGCAAACGTAAAAAATAGCAGAAACGTGGGCGGACTGTATAATCAGTTCCCTGACCCGACTGGCGTGAAATTAGCACGAAATATGTTAATTTTATCCATCTGCTTGGAAATAAATAGGGCCCAATTAAGTTATCTTGTCTAAATACCTTATGAATATAAACCCTGAAGAGTAAATAGGACAGAGGCCCTCAGTTTGACAAAAAATTGAGCTTGATAAGGGTACTTACCTACTGAATAAAATATTTTTTTAAACCTACCATTTATATCTGCTGTTGTTTATTAAGTAAAGAGTTTTAGACGTGAGACAATTCAGATCCGCATCATCGTGGTATAAAAGTAAGTACTTTCCGACGAGTCTTTAACACAAAAGTAGAGTCTTATTCGTAAAAAATCCTCCCAAACGAAGTTCTTTGGAAGTTTTTAAACCGCCCAACAATTATAATTAGTTGAAGAAGTTAAAATTTTCTCTGAAAAATAGAATCGGACAAATTTTTGTTCAAAGCCGTGTTCCCTTTGAGACCGTTGAAATGGAATTACATGGTTATTTTCAATTCAACGTAGAAACGAATAAATGAATGAACGAGTAAACGAACGAATCGAATCATATTTAGAAACTTGCTTTCTCTCGTTCTCTTTGAATCCTTTGGTCAATTAGGTATTATAGAATTCTTAATTGTAATGTTAGCGTAAGTCGATAGTTCAAAGACGTTTTTGAACTTTTTTTAGTAATGCTTGTACAAAAGAAGTCTTTTATGTAGTTCTACTCAGTGTGATAATTCCAGAACCAAATGTGCACAGAAAACATTAGGGGACTCTAATGGCGAGATAAATAGACGTTACTTAGCACTGACTTTGGCTTAGTACTATACCTGTCACTGTTACACAACTGCCAAATGTCAAGTGCACGATAGAGACGGGAACATGGCTAAGCCAAAGTTAGAGCTTAGTAACGTCTATTTATCTTGCCATAAATGAAGTTAAACATTAAATATATTAAAGTACAAACGAGCATGTTAATCACACTAGATTTCCTGGGTCATAACTTGAAATACTGCTAATCTTGGAAGCCAAGCTAAATGCAATGTCACCACACAATCTGTCTCTACTGAAGCGCGTGAGCTACAGCGTTATTAAAAAAGAAGCTAATAAGGAAAAAAACTCACTGACACTTTCATAAAAATTTATTAATAGGGTCGTAGGGTTAAAGGCCCGTCAAATTATTTTCCGCACTGAGGAGGTAGGCGCGCAACGGTACTGCCCTGGCTATACGCGTAGCGGCGTAGCGGAGAAGACGCGGCAGCCGGCGTCCGGACGCAGGGTGGATGTAGACCCGCAGGGGTGTAGCAAGTGGTGCGATTGCAGCGCTGTACGTTGACCGCCCGATGTCGCAGCAGGTCGGCAACGGTTTCTCAGCCGGTTATGAGCCGGAACTTTGAACCCTGGAATTTATGTCCAGGCGGTGAGCAAAAGAGCTTCTGCTAATCCTCTCCTGACGGTGACCATGGCGGCGTAAGCGTAAGCGTAAGCGTAAGGCAGAATAAGTACTATTGCGCTTAAGGCGAATGTGTGTAGAGGTCACCTTCAGAATCGGAGTTCACAATAATAAGTACTTATGAAGAAAGGAAGCGTGAAGCGCTTAATTTGAATGATTAAGAACACAAATAACAATTAAGCAAAAGAAATGATGATTACTACAATGATTAAAATTGATGGGAAAAATGACAAGAAAAAAAAGATGATGCAATACAATTTTTGCAATTCATTGACCACCGTGACACATTATAAAGCAATGGTTAATTTTGTAAACACTTACCCAATACGGGGAACACGCACTTTATTTATATTTGAATTTTTAATAATAAATATTCAGGAAGGTTTTGCCAAAATATAAAGACCGAGCTTGAGCTTAAGTGAGACAGCACGTATGACGTCACGCACATGTAAGGTATGTGGTGAACGCGCGTCTCAACTGAGTGTCCTTCGACTTGCCCCACGGCCGCTGCTCGCGGCGCGCATACGTCACACATATGATGTGTGGAGTGGGAAAGAACTTGTTCTTGCTAACTGAGCGAGTGAGACAAAACAAGGCGTATTAGGTGAGGTGTACGGTTGGAACAATGTTACGATGACTTGACGCATATTTTGATACGTTTTTAGTAAACGTTGGTTTACAACGTTACACTACAGGCCTTACAAAATGCGGGCTATGAAGCTATGACAAAGAGACATGGGTAACTGAGTTAGTCTAAGCAAATATTACTGCATAATCCGTTTTAGATAACCTAAGGCAGTGCAACTGGTGGCTAGAGCTGGAGTCTGCGGTCAGGCCCCAGCTTGCGACACTCTTAACCAACAGGTTGTAAATGCATCTCGAAGTTGGTTTAATACGATATTTATGTTAGGTAATATGTGGGTACTACCTACGAAGTTATTGTGGTTTAGAAACGCCAAGTGTAATATAAATTACAGTTAATAATTTTTCTGTGAAAGCTGCGAAAGAATATGGTAAAGAATTTCGGTTTCTAAATTGACTATAATATGAAAATACTTCTACGTTATATTCAAAGCAAATTCAAGCTCGGTATATTCAATCTACACAGCTCAATTTCCTAAACTCCAAGTTTAACACACGTTCGAAAAGTGGATCTCATCAGTACCAAAGAAAATATTCATAACGAATTCAATTCATAACGGTTGTGAAGATTCTCGCTCGGCACTTAAATATACTTGACTTTCCTTACTTATTCGATGTGACAACTCCAAACGATGGATTTTATCGAAAACTTGAAAGACGTTGATTGGGATCGAGTGCTGCTTCAAGGTTCAGAAACTTTGGGAACGTTAGAATTATGATATCAACGTGATTGGTACCATTTGTTTTTAACGCCCGACGCTAGAAAATGGCGGGTGTTATATAAGTTAGACCGTTGTTTGTTTGTCTGTCTGTGCCATCGTAGCTTGGGTGCGGTTTTTTAAATTCGGTTTCGAATCGGTTCAATCGTTTCAAAGCTATCAACTATTTTGTTAGTTACAGTCGAGATCTTAATAACTTCGGGGCGGTGTATTTTCAATTTTAATCGATAAAATGATTGTCATGGAAATTAAAAGGAAATAAAGCATTTATATGTAATCAACGATAATATAAGAAAAAAGCTATTTAAGTATTTATGAAGAAATCTATTAACAGGACTGAAACGAAATTTACTTACGTTTCAAATATCCTACTAGATACTAGATCTACAAAATCACTAGAACACATCCCAGTTGAGATCTTTCACTTAAACTATTTAAAAATACGAATGAATGAAGATAGCTGTTTTAATAATTATCTCGCTCGCAATATGCGATATGCTTTACATTTCACGGCTTTACAGATGACGGCAGTAAAATTATTTAGACTATCTTTTGTACAATTATCTTTCCCGCTAAAAACATCGTTACAAGTAAAAGCTTTAACAATTTCATGCTAATTAAACAAGCTTTAAATTAAAAGCTTAATTTACAAGTAGGCACTTGCGCTACAAGATAATTATTGTCAAAAAACACTTCCTGTCCAGTGCTTTTAAAATGGCGGCGAAAATGGCGGGGTGTCGCTGAGGCGGGAAAAAAACAAGGCATCATGGATCCGTTACTAAGTGATGAAGATGGAGAAACATGATGGAAAAAAAATGCTGCGCCACCTTAATTGAGTGGAAGAAATTTGCTTTTGATGTACAGATAAAAAATATAAAAAGTTTAAAAACTTGAAAGGGAAAACCTCGAGGGCACTAACGTAGTATCTTGGCTGTTTAGTCGGTGTTTTCTGCGGGTAAGTGTTGCAAGGATGGCACAAAATCATGTTTACTTCAATTTTATTTAGTTTCCGCCAGCTTAATTGCGTCAAACATGTTGTTTTGTTTAAAGTAATCGTTTGATTACTCACCGGAAGAACGAGCGATATCGAATCGCACGGATTAGGTTGCGGCAACATTCAACATTTTCACCGAAAACATCCTTTGTATAAAAATACACCACCCCAATACTTATGAAACTCGTTCGTGCATATTCATACTTTTAATATTTGATCAAGGAGGCAGTATGCCCATGAGCTCGGCTCCAAAATGGCCGCCAAGTTTGCAAATAAATCACTCGTTTCCCTCTTCGTTTTTGTCGTTTTTTTAGAGACATCTTTTTTCACAACATTTATTTTAGTTAGGCGTTGTGATGGCTTTGATGACATATTGTGCGATTGACCGCAATTTATATTGGATAATTAACTTAATGTTGACTCATGATCTAGTTAGATGTTGGGAAATACCTGAAAACTCAAACATAGAGTAAAAACAAGGTACTCTAGCTGAGTACCTACTCATAATGCTGGCCCCGAATAACTTTGGATGTATAAGTAAAAGCTTTATAAATAACGCATTCGGTCATAGACACGCTAATTTTGTCTTAGTTTTCTAATAGCATTTTGTGGACTCCATTCTTTTGGCATATTATTATTTACTAGATACTTACTGATGCTTAATGTTATTTATTAATAGTTAATTTTCGGGATTTCGTACTCAAAGGGTACCATCGGGACCATCTTACTAAGCCTCCGCTGCCCGTCCGTCCGTCCGACTGTCAACGGGCTGTGTTTCATAAACCGTAATAGGTATTTTCAATTTTCAATTATTTATGTTGCGGTTATCTACATAAAAAAAATGTGGTAAATCAAAGAGGTGTTTTTATTTGCTCTAGTTTTCGCAGAACGGAACCTTTAGTTTGCAAGTGCGCCTATCATTTGGCCCGGTTAATTTATAGCATTTTATATTAGCCCATTTATCTACTCCCCCATTGTCAAACCAAACTTGGAAGTGTCAATTAAATTTATATTATCTGTTTTAAAAACTCATTACCACTTAGTCATTCCGAGTTAAAAAGCATTAAAATCGGTAACACTGTAATATTATCCAGAACAGAATCTTTATTAAATCTCGTAAAGTTACCTCTCGAAACGGCTAAACACGGAAAATCACAAATCGAAAGCCAAAATCGGAAAATGGTAAACGTAAAACGAATTTCCGTAATGTCGCTGTTACTTATGGTGTATCTTGAAATAAGGAAGCAAACACCGTTCCCGGATCCCATACTTATAAATAGCTTTAATATGAAGGGGCTTTGAGCTTGTATTATGAATATTTATGTAATAAAAATAAACAGCTGTCTGTAGCGTTATTACACGCGCTTGTAGTAAATTATGACGACGTTGAGAGCTTATTTCACGGTTGTCTGCCGATGATAGGAAAATTAGATAGATTAGTCACTTCATCTATAAGTTACGGTTATCGATTTTTAAGTATAATTGTAGAAGAAAATACTGCTAAGGTCATAGGTCAAAAGCTTCGTTAATTACAATAGTTTCGCTTCGTTGTTTTTTCTTGTAATTAAACCCTTCCGTCTAATCGAAATCTTGGGTTTAGTTTGGGATTTCCTGTTCGGTGACCTTTTGCAGATTGTACACATTTCTCATTAACTGCAGCTTCGTGCTGACATAATTACTTTACTATTCCCTGATCGTGTTACAGGAAATAAATCTGAACCTTGCTCAGTACTCGTTAAAGTATTTAATACTTGATACCTGTTCCAATAAAACTTTACCTATTATCATCAGCTAATATACTAGCTACTATTGTACCCAAATAAATTACCTGTTATTGAACTAGAGATCGAAATAGGTGATATCGTTGATTTATGCGCTATGCATTCATAAATATTAACACGGGTTTGCGGGTAGGTCAAATTGCTATTTGCTCTCCTGTTTACCTATCTAATACTGTCTCTGTTTTGCTTTGCTATTAACTTCGGGACGTGAAAAACATATTTTAGGTAAATCTGAAAACTAGTTACATATCTGGTATTAATTTATGTTATTGAAATTTTGTCTTATCTTGTGAAATGTGAAAATTTGAGACATTTTAGACGTCTCGTACGAATTAAAAGGCCGTTCGCCTTCATAAAATACTTATGTGAATTTTCTTTCCGATACCACAGTGAGGCTTATGCTTAGTATCACCAATATTTTAGGCTGAAGCCTCCACAGGAATACTGGTTCAGTTTCAAGACTAACTTTATAGAATTTCTCAAGGGTTATGTGGTCAAGACATGACTTCTTAATTCATACCTGGTATCCAAACATTCCCTATAAGTTATGAATAATAAGTATGGGAATACGGGTTCGTGCGGTACCATAGATAAGTTGCCATAGCAACGAGGTTCTATTTGAGCACTATTGATCTTTAAACCCAATGTAACTGCGTAGTGTGTACAACTTGTGTAATGCTTAGTCAGTCTGTGTATTGGTATGTTAGCAACAGTACCATTAATTAGGTAACCTGCCTGAGGTATGGAGCTTGTTTTCACTCAATGTAAGTACTTCTTCTTTCTTAGCGTTTTCAACAATTTGATTTTCAAAAAAGTTTATAACAAAGTTAGTGCAGTAAATTATAATCTATCTAAATAACAAATGATTCGGTTAACCCGTTGTCAAGCGCAGTCGAGGACGCCTGAATCAATCTAATATGGTTTTTTCACCAAATATTCGTTGAAATCCAGGGAAGGTTGTTATGAAGTGAAAAATTGGAAAAGTCGTCTGGAAAACTAAAAACTCAGCAAAAACGGAACGTCCCATTTTCTACGATATTTTTGTGTGAAATCAATCATTGGGCAAAACAAGGTATTTCTTGGGGTCGGCTCGGGCCTGGGAGTCAAATATAAAAAAAACTTTAAGAGCTGTTATTGATAACACCAAATCATTCTCTTTTAAAATAAATAGCAACGTTCTGCGCAATAATACAAACAGTAGGTTCTATCGGGACCTCTGAGGCTTCGAATAAAGGATCGTCTGGCTGCCTCCGCCCCTGATTACTGACCCTTGAGACCTCAAATAAACTCTGTTTCTAATTACCTACTATTGCGTTGAAATGTTCAGACATTTTACTCTGTAAAGCTGTAATAAAATGTCTTCGTCTAGAATAATGAGTCTTATTAGATAACAGTCATTATTGTTATAAACGTGATCGTTGAAGAACATTCTAGAATATTACTTTCAAGTTTAATTGGTAAGACTAATGTTTTTCTAAAATTATGTGCCCTTGCTATTTTTGACCAACTAGGCGTCGCCCGCGGCTTCGCCCGCGTTTGTCGAACTTTCCTCCTTTATTTTATTCCTCTAGGGATCATACAAAAAATACTTTCTTAATAAATACAAAATCTTTACAAAGAACACACCCGCCAAGTTTCATGTCTCTAGGAGCAGCGGTTTGGGCTGTGCGTTGATATATCAACAGTCAGTCAGTCAGTTTACCTTTTTATAAATGTAGTTTAACTTGGGGGAGAACTTTGTCAAACAGTGAGCTAATGAGCTAATACAGGCTGAAGATGATGATGTTAAAAAGTAGGTGTCGCCGAGGCTAGGAAAAGGTGGTGATACAAAATGCGAGAGATTGTTTAAAGACATTCGGGAAAAAAAGTTTAGAGGCTTTGCCTAGCAGTGAGAGAATACAAGCTTTATAAAAAATGGCGGTGTGAGTTTTCATGTTCTAATGTGACTGGGCTGTTTTATCTAAGATGAAGGCTGCTTTCTTCACCAAATTAAATGGAAGGGCATAATATGCGTCTTTTTTTTTTGCTATGGAATCATCTACATATAATATGGAGCTAATTAATTTGGTCACGTCTTAATTAAGATAATTTCCCATGGGAGAGAGTCTTTCTTGATTAATGTTTCGAACGTAAATTAATTTCAGCAATAAAATCGTCTTGATAAATTAACGCATATTTTTTGTTTTATTGATTCTCATTATGTATTCGTTGTTAGAAACGTCAGTTGATGTCTTTTATCTCTTAGCCCTTGAGTCTTTTTGAAGTATTTCACCAAGATATTTTAATTACAGTTGTTTTGCGAACAAGTTACTGAGCTGTTAGCTGTAATTACTCCATCAGTAGGCAAAGTACAAGTCCAATCAGTGAAACCTCTAAAATTTCCAATCTTATGTCCAAGAAAATTTTAATACTGAAAGATTATACAGGTATAACGAGGAGCATTACTGCGGGAATTTTCCGAAATTCGCCAGTGTAGAAGCATCTGCGACTAACGCGCAAACGCCCTTAATTTTAGGGAGAAAATTGTTAAGGCAATTCCCATCCCTTGAGCGTTGATAACGAAATCGAGTTCCGAGTTTTTACAGGTGTTCTGAAGTAAAATGGGTTTTGTTTGGCTAACGAAAATGTTAATACGGTGTGGCTCGGCACTCGGCCGGGGACGCCAGGGCTGACAGTGGTCGTGTCGCCAGCCCTCGCGGCCCAATGATAAATGATCGAAGGACCGTGTTGCGGGTGTTTTTGTTCATGTTTTTGAGGATGTTGACTCAATAACAAGATACAAGACACTGAGAAAGTGATCTATTTTCTTAGCACTGAAGATGTCATGTCGGTAAACGCTCCAACGCTGTTCTTTCAACACAACTAAACTAGGTTTTGAACGTCTTAACATTACGTCTTTTATGATTGTGTTTCCACAATTTTTAAGATGCTTAACTACCAGCCCTGAGCCCCTAAACCTTGTTTATTCTAAATCCACTATTCACGGTTCGTGAATAAATGTAGTAAATGTTCCCTGAATAAAAAGTAGCCCACCTCGAACTGGGGTCGTGCAGGTACCATTTATTCAGTTAGCCAGTTTCGGCCTAGCATAAGTTTGTTACAAGACTTGGTTTTATCGAGTTAACTGTTTATTGTGGAATCAGCTAGACGCTTTCGATTTCTGGATTTAATTAAAATAATCCTCAAGTCTGCTTTTAATTGAATGGTAGCTATTAGATTAGTCGCGTCGTGTTATCCTACGCATTTGGCAGGATTATCTTAAAGACAACATTTGAATCTAAATCTCCTTCTCGAGATAGTATCTATGCTCTGAGAAAAAAATACTATCTTCCTAGACTATGTAACTATCACAAATCTTGGCGTTTGTAACCTACATTAATAAATTACATGGCTTATTGTTAAAACAAATATATAAGTATACAAATATTGTGCACATTCCATAGACACACCATTGTAGCCGCCCTGCGTTACAGTACACCCAGCTCCTGGTTCCCTGGACGGTAACAAAGGTAAAAAATTACGAGACTTTGTATAAGGTTACTAAATTCTCCAGCGAAACTAATTTGATTCCAACAAAGTGTCAAAAACATGGCGGAACGGACCTTTGTTTTGTTGGATATTATTTATAATGGTACTTTTGTGTTCGCTGTTAGCTTTCACGACAAATGGGCAATGTAAAATATAGCATATATTTGTGTAATTTGAGAGAATTTATTATGTGCCATGTGATATGGAAATGAAAATGGAACCCTTTTCTCTTTTCTACGCGTATTTAGGTAAAGTAAAAGAAATTCATGATAATGTTTCTGAGTATCTGTCGCCAAGCTTATAACCTTAATATTTAAAAGTTAAATCCTTTCAATATTTTCTACGTTACTAACCCTTACACTTCTATGAACATAGCAAAGCTTTAACAAAGGTTGGAAAACGTTGAACATTTCCTTAAGTATTAGATCAAATACCGCTAGACCACTATCGGCCGGGAATCGCCTCGGCATTCGGAATATTTCTCCATTTATCTCGACGATCTAATAATGTGTTCGTACTTGCGAGATTCTTTAATAGATGTTAAATTTCTTTCTAGAACAAGATTGAGATTCGAACCACGATATTATAGCCTATTAAACGGGTGACACCACATTACATTTTATGAGTAGGTTTACTTAGATTCTCTAGCAATCTAAAGACAGGCTTATTGGTAATAAACGCAAAACTGAAGCGATTTTAGCTGGAAATATTAAATTAGCACAGCAATTTCCTTTTATGACGTAAAGGTGCAATAAGAAACAGTTTCTGGAAATTTAGCCCGTGGTAATATGTTAGATGGCAGTTTGTATTAAAATCCGCAGACAAAGCTGCAGCAGTGTTCCAAATAAAGCTTTCGGATGTTATGATAAATTTGGCATTTATTCTGTAAGACAACAGACGCAATACGGATGTTAGTCGATTCAACTTCAGCGTAACCACGTTTGTAACAAGATTTTTGTAAGATAACAACGGGCTTCCAAAGATGAAAGTAATATTAAATTGAGCTGTTTGTTCAAGTGTAGTAAAAAGAATAACCTTACCATCTTTATTTGATCTTAAGTCTAACAGAAAGCGCAATGTTTTACCAACTGTGACCTCCGACTTAATTTTGTTTGCTTGTGTCACTTCACTGCTAACTTCTTAGTTGGTTACTACTTGGTTGATCTATTAACTCTAGTAAATATATCTAAATAATTTATGTTCAATTTTTTGCTTTTGAAAACATCATCATCATCATTATCAGCCTATAGACGTCTACTGCTGGACAAAGGCCTCCCCCAAAGATTTCCACATGCATCGGTCCTGCGCCACCCGCATCCAGCGGGACCCGGCGATCTTGATGAGATCATCGGTCCATCTTGCGGGAGGCCTGCCCACGCTGCGTTTACCGCTTGAAAACATAACCCGTTTTAATCATTGATAAGTATAGGGAAATACTGCTTAAAACATTTTACATACTTAAAAATGTAAAAAGATTTTACGTTACAGTGGAGTAAGTACAAGTTCCTAAGTTTATCTTTGATATCGGTGAACTAAACCATCGTGCGCAAACATGAACTTAAATTGATAGAAGTCTGAAATCGCTAATCCGCCTTGAGCAAGCATATGGCGATCGATGTTGGTAACTTTAACGCGTGGGAAGGATGCTTTGCCTTGCAGTGGGACAATATAAAACTATTATTGTGAGTAGTTTCTCCTGACGTAGTACGTCCAAACAAATAAAAACACCAAAATTACAAACTCTTCAACTTAATAATATTATGTCATTGGTATCCATTTTCATTGGAAGAATATTCGTGCGTTATATTTTCTTGCTACCAGCTAGAAAAATAGACCGCGAAATCTATCAAAACAATGTTGCCATCAAAATAATCGGTAATCTATCATCTGCCGCTTCCCCATCTGTCAGATGTCAAACTGATATTGTTACGTGATTAGCTTTGACAGGTCTACGATCAGTAGAGTCGTTACCAACAATCATGTAACAATAGAAATTAGAGCCGCCATTGTTCTGCTTTTAGATATTGAATCATAGCGTCGCGCCATTATTAGCAGCAACGGTACTTCGATACCTATGTACTAGCTTCTTGAGAAAATAGGTTTTATTGCAGTAGACACTTATTGTATTGCTGCCGCATTGAACGATGCTTCATGTGTCCATAATAAAAGTTGAGTCACGGCTCTTAGGCCCGTATTAATAGACGTCACTCAATTCTGAGACGCTCTCAAGTTTATTGCTGTCCTTATTTTTTCCCTTTAAAATGACAAGGACAGCAAGAGACTTGAGAGCGTCTCTGAGTTGAGTGACGTCTATTAATACAGACCTTAGACATGATATGAATGAAATAAATGCCATAGAGTTTTGCACTGTTGTATATTAACTTTAGCCCACGCTTTCTAGGTATCTTCGATCGAATCCAAATAAAAGTCATGAGTGAAAAACGCGTAATACACATTTAAATGTCATGAATGTTAAATAACAGCTATCAAATTAGTAATGAGCTCATGTAAGTCCCAATTTATTTACAATCGAAGATGCTATCTTTAGATGGAAAGTTCAGTTATCTGTCAGTCCACACGCTATCGGCGGCGCCTGAGGGAGCAATAACACTTAAAGTTCCACAAATGTATTAAAATAATTACTGCAAAGCACTTTGGAGTGTTCTCATTGTTTATAAGCTCGCAAGTAACACCGCTGTGTATTGTTTCGTGCCTAGAGTCTGCTAATTCTGTCCAAAGTCAAGGCTCAATGCTAATTCTTTTCGGTCTGGCGCGTTTGGACTAAAGTTCGTTGCCTTATCGATTTAATCAATATAATTGTCGGCAAACAAAGCTTGTTTTTAGGGTTATCATAGCAAATCATTATGAAAGGTTTTTAACTCTGTGATTGTACATTTATCATTTCATTTTGATGTTTTAAGGTGTTAAAAGTGTAAAACATTTTTACATTGATTAGAAATATTTGAAATTATCTCTGGGGTCTCCACTATGAATAGATAAATCATCATTCCGAGCCTCGTTTGGGGCTCACTTTTTTCATTTTACTCCTTTTGGTAGTATTTAATTAATATATTGGATATTTTGGTATTATTTGCATCATGCAAACAATTTTCTAAGTTCTTTGTTAATTATTTTTTAACTGCAGAACCCTAGGCTAGTGTCCAGCCAATGTGCGGGTGTCCTGAGCCTGACCACCCACCGATTTGGCATGGCTTTGTTATGTCTATTTATGGGATAACGGATCTAAGCTGTTGTGTAACGTCGCTGGTATTAAGCTGAAATAATAGTAGGCTTAGCCGGATATTGTAGCTTTGCAACCGTATTTGTAAACTGGAACATATCGGAAATAGAAGTAAGTGTAACTTGTACTAGAATATAAATTTTAATTCCTTAACATTTTATCGCAAAAATGTCCAATATATCTACTCCATTACGAGATACGAGGAACTCAATATATTTTCCCGTTTCCAATTACATTGCACACGTATGCAAGTAGGTACTAAGAATTTAAATGAGTTTCTTCATTGTGCTCGTCTCCAACAGTTCAAAGGACGAATGAAATGCTTCAGGACATATTTAACGAAACATGAGCTTTGGCGAGGATTGTCTAAAAGAGAAGATTAGATGGAAACAACATAATGAAACGAAACACTAATTTGGCGAGCAACATCCAAAAAGAAAAAAAGCAGCATTTTAATTAGCAATTTCGTTTGTTAAAACCTCAATTTACATTCCACATAATTATACAACGCGAAAAAACATGCAATCCATAATTAATTTGAATAACAGACAGCGACGCCATGACACTTTTGTTAACAGTGTTGTTACACGAAAAAATAACAATGACCGCTGTCAGAATTATTAACTTGGAGTTGTGTCATTTCCATGTCGTATTAATTTTAAAAATATCACAGAAATGATAATGGATCTCTGACTTATTGAGGACGTTCGTTTGTACTGTAGGTATTTATGAACAATAATCTATTTGCTGCGAATAAAATAATGAGTGATAAGGTTAGACGATTTCTGCTGATTTCAGGATTTCTGAAAACTGGACTATTGAATGAGGTACTTGTCATCGTTTTAAATGTACACTGGCTTTTATAATAAATGTGTCAGCATTAATTAATATGCCTATTTGGACTCACTGCCAGATTCAGTACAGTAGACGTAACCCATTAAAAATTTTGCTCGCAACTTTTACACTGATCAAAATATCAAAATGTTTTAATAGCATCTATGAAAATTTGTGTATGAATAATGGTAGCGCGGGCTGAAAGCCAAATACATTTACATTACTCAAATACATAATTGTAATAGATAGTTATTCATAACTTATAAAATTATAATATAACATCAAACCAGAATATTTTCTTGAAGAACTCAGAATGCTAGACAATGCTGATTACCAAAAATGTCCTCGAAAAAGTGTTTTTCAACATGTACAACATGTAATCATGATAAAAAAACTCTAAAATGAATATATCTTCGTAAATCACAGAGCACTAATGGTAGCCATTGCAAAAACGAGTTGTTTTATGAAAGTTTTTAATTTATATCCAACCCGTTGGCCCCAAACGTGACTGGGGTGTAAAAGGGTAGATGTGGAAATATCGTCGCTTATTGAGCAAAGACGTGCGTTTTTCTTTGTCTTATTCTTTCTAAATTTGTAATTCACCAACGGGTTTTCTTGAGTTAATATTACCTAATGTTTGCACTCGTGCGACGTATATTTTTGTTACTAAGACTGAAGGTAAAGTTTAAGAAATATTTTTGAGGTCCATATTTTTCTGAGTATACATCATCATCTCCCTAGCCATTTCCCAATTACGTCGGGTTGCCTTTCAGTGTATTTAGATGAAGCGGAATACTAGTGTTTTTACATGGAGCGATCGCCTATTTTTAATACTTTCACAACTCCGTTACTGGAAACGATACCCTTTGGCTGGACTGATTGCCGGACTTTCTGGCTTTTGTCAACTCGTAATGACTCCCACCCTTCCTCCTTCCATGAAATCTTGTTTAGGCTCTAATAAGTCTGTTACGGTTTGTCAAGTGACTGCAGCGTAACTCAACGTCAAACATTCAATTACAGAACGAGCTGAACCAATGCAGTTTAGATAACCAATACCGACAACCGTAACTTCTAACTGAACGTTCTAATAATTGTAGAGTTAGGTATGTCTGAGTATTCATAAGTACTGCAATTCATTGCGAAACGGCACAGCAGTCACGATTGTTATCTCTGCGATATTAAGATAGTCTGTGTAATAGTCTGTAATTAATTTAGTCCGAGTAGCTAAAACATAACCGAGTGTCAGCACTTCGGCATAACCTCAGATTAGTATACTGTTTTATAATCTGAGGGCATAACGTAGTTTCTTATCATGTAAAATGTTTAAAATCCACTCAGTAGTTTCTGAGATTAACTCGGTCAATAAAAAAAATCAAGCTAAGTACACAATATTTCGTTTTATGATATCAGTAATAATTTAAATAGTAGTGTTTTTTTAACGTTTCGGTAAAAGCAATTACTTGCCTTATAGACTGAATAGATTCTGGGAATCTTCTGACAAAACAAAAGAAGTATCCTTTCCCCAATGAGAATGTTTTGTTTTCTAATAATCTTCGTTATTACGTCCATAGAGAATTATTATTAGTAAATCTGCCAGATTAACTTAGCAATATTGCAACATCGGAAACCCAAAATTACAAGCACATTAACGTGGAAAGCAACTCATTAGTGAAAAGCATTTCCCGCCATTTTGCGTTTGGCGTGTCCGCCATAATGATTTTACGAAATTAATGGATTGCACGATGCCATCAGATTATCATTTGATATTTTGCATTAAATTATTGCTAATACTTGTTTTGGTCACAGTTATTACTTTAAATTGTTATTTATTATGAACACGTATTTATTCCGCGTGAGTTTATGGATGAAAGAGTTTTTTTTTACAGGCAACACCGTCTTTTATGTCACACTCAGAAAGAAATTGAAAGATAACACAATGCAAGCTGTGTTGAAATGTTCCAGCAATAAAAATATTGAAGGTCACATAGTCACATACCTAGTTATGTAATCACTAATCAAACAGAGCGGCAGGTTGTTGACCTTACAATTAGATCACTTATATTAGGTTGTTTATCGCTTATCTTTGTCGGCTATATTAATAGAATCGATCAATCACTTTCAAACGTATGCACTTTTAATAGTGATAAGACCAGCCAAGGACTCTCAGAGATATCTTTATGGGTTATTATGCTTGCTAACTGTCCCCTGCGGGTTTAGCAGCGTATTTGGTTACTGCTCCGCTTCTGTAGGTCGTAGCGTGATATTATATAGCCTATAGCCTTCCTCGATAAATGGGTTTTTAAACACAACATCATTATTTCAAATCGGTCCATGATAGTTCCTAAAATTGACGCTTTCAACCAAACAAACAAATTCTCCAGCTTTATCTTAGTAGTGTCGATTGAAGCTTGGCAGTGTAACGTCAAATTACCGGACGGCAATATTAAACGGCTGATATTTAAGAGAGAAGTTCTTTACCCGGAAATCCAATTGAGGACTTCGAGCTATATCGCAGCAATTTCTTCCTTGTACAAAACTTACTTGTCTAGTAATGGATATTGCATGTCTATCATCATTCGCCATGGTGTTCCCGAACCCTGACGAATTACATTATTTTGTATGCATTGCAACTAACTAGATTTTCCCGAGCCGGTCGTAAATCTGTCCGATTATACTACGGTTTTCTTAGATAAATAGTGGGTACCGTGACTTTGTTGTTTCGAGAAGTAATTCTGCCTGTACTACTTACAAATGCACTATCTCTATGAATACATTGAGTTTAATCAAGGTATCTAAGGCTATTGAGCCTCAGATAACCTGATTCAATGTATTCATTTGTCAGTGTCGATGTGTAATTGCGTGATCAGACAACTGACACACAGCGCGGAACGTATTGCAGATACAGATTTTGAGTTGCGTGTGTTTGCAATATTTTGTGGGATTCGTTTGAATACTTAATTTTTTGTTAGACGTGGGCAGACCAAAACGTTGGTTGTTAAATGCCAGAGAAAAAATAATAAAATTCAGGGACACTCTTTTCAAAACAGTTTTCACAAAATATATTTTAAAAAGGATTCCTTAAAAAAGCTTTAACTAGCTAATTTTGAGATGTTGTTTGAGGACTTGACTGACACAAATCAATTCTACCTAAGTCTTTATACGACATCAATCATACAAGACTGTCACGAATCTAAACTGTAATAAAATAGTTTTATTTCTTCCTTAATAAGTAAATACGCCATAACTTAGAACAAATTATTCCTCCTCACGCACAATCGAGGCGTATAAGGAATGCGACGCATACATTATTACTGTGTATACCTGTGTTTACTCTGTGCAGCGGTGCAGCCAATAGGGTTGCCATGTTAAAATAAACTGAATATTGATAAGGTTAACAGTTTCTACAATATTTATATTTCATTGTTCGTTGGAATTGGAATGTTAGGAGTGGTTCTTTGGTTTGTAAATATGTGAACTATGTATGTGTGGATATCTAAATGCATAATGTAGCTGTAATTTACTTATATGTTATACTTCTTACTTTGCAAATCTACACGTCTACGCTAATAATAAAGGTACTTATAGATTTCATTGTTTGGAAAAAAAAATATTGAATAATTAGTTCCGGAGATTACCCCAATCTCCGGCACGAATGAACTAATTGTTTTTTTCATTGATAGAAAGCTAAATAATTCTTAAGTGACTTTTATTAGCTATAAAAATTTCGCACGAATGAGACGATTCGAGTTGCGAGCTAAAGAAAGAAATAAAGTATAATAAAATCACAGTGCATTATGGTGTTACAATTGTATATTATTATCCTACTTCCTAAGTTCCTACTAATATTATTAATCTGAAAGTTTGTAAGTCTGTGTGTTACTCTTCCAGTAGTTTTTCTACTGAACGGGTTTTGATGAAACTTGACAGTAATATAGGTTGTACGTTAAAATAGTACAAGGGCTATAAAACATCACCCAACGGCCTACGGGAAAAAAGCTAGTAATTTCATACATTCTACCGTATCTGATGTACAATTTTTTCACAACTAGAGTTATTTTTTTTTCTTGTAAATGTGTGATTTATTTAACGGCTTTTTATCCTGCTTTGTGACACGTGCCAACCCTGTCGCCAAGTGACATTCCTTCGGTATCAGATGTCGTGATAGCCTAGTTTGAGGCGCCCCACTTTACTCACTGCGCCTTCATAAGTAAATAAGTATATTCTGTACTTACACTAAGTTGTAAGTACCTAGGAACTGTCTACGTTTTGATTGTTTGGTAGGAGCTCTAACCATACCATAATGGAGCTATATTTACTCAATTTCAATTTTCAATTACGGTGTAACAGTAGCGAAATTGAATAAAAAGTAAGAAAACAAACTGTCGAGACTACGGCCACAGATTAATAAATAGTTACTACGTAACAGATACTTCACTCCAATACAAAAACGAAAAAACCTACGCTATAATAGCCTACAAAATCATAATAATAATACCAGCTGTTTGCAGCGAGGAGAAATGTACCATAAGTACGCACAAAGAGAGTTGAGATTCTTTTGCCCGCCGCGCGACTAACGTGTGTGCGTGTCGTCCAGCAAATCTGCTAGGGTTATACGTATGATGATAATGGTAATAAAAAGAATGATTTAAAAAAACAATATTTTTTTTTTATTTGTTGATCAAATATTTTTTCTTTAAATAAAATGACTGATGCATATTTTTCGTTCCTTGAATTCCCGATTATTATATTTTAGTGTCGAAAATATCCAAAACCGCGTGAATAATTTTAATAAATAATCAAAAGGGAAACAGGAGAATTGGGAAACAGGGGAATTGCACAATAATCACGCAATAATTACGTAGTTTCGGCATTTTGATAGTCAGCGCTGTACCCGTGACGCGCGAGCACTCAGCCGGGCGCGCGACAGCCCGGTGTTCGTTGTATCGTCGACGATACGCGAAGCGGTAGGCATAAAACGCGTGGCCTTGAGCGAGTGACGGACGCCTGCTACGGCGACGCCAATCATCTGCGCTATCTCCTCTCAATAGTCAACTCTTTGGCACCCTCCTAGGCTGGACTATTAGGATTCGTTAAAGGACTAGCAATGTAAGACAGCTAGCATTGTAGAATAAATTGTTGAATGTGGGATTGACATAAGCTTGTTCAGCGTATTCGGCCCAATATTTGCGTATTCGATGCACCGCAATATGAACCTTATTCCAATAAATCCAGAGTGTAGTTTGTATTACCTAAGTAACACATACATATTTGGCTTAATACGCCAAGTGAAGTTGCACCTTTTTTTTTTGGTGAGTGGGAAATCATCCAATGACTGCTCCCGTCCTGGGTGCGGCGGGAGGGCGTGTCAGACTCTAACTGATTAAAACCCACTCATGTTCCTTCGATTGCCCTTTATGTTCCAGGGTCACAGTAACAATTATAAACATTCCGCAACCCCGGAAGTTGCACCTTAATGGTGCTTAGACGTTGTTGGAAAGAGAAACGTTTGACACTTGTCTATGGTGTAAGCAACATGGATAAGGACAGGAATATGGATGATCTTGAGTTTCATGAAACACTCAATCGCTTTTTATGAATATTTACCCAACAATCGTGTTAATAGATCGTCGTCACAGTTACAACCAGCAACTGCGGCAAAGCAATGTAATCAATAGGTTAAAGCTACTGTTACATAAAAGCTTTTCCCAGGTTACTCGTTATGCGGAGTCTTACTAAACCTAGTTTAAACTAGTAACTAATGTCTGACTTCAAATCTTTTTTCCCAACAGAGCCGTTTGTTTGTTGGTCTTCTTCTCCATCTTAGCTTTCCCAACATAATGTTAGTTATTGACCAGCTTGTCTACGAATTCGACGTCATAAAGGTCATATAGCATAGCTTTCTGACAGCATTAAAGATAAGCATGACATAGTATTGTTTGCAGACGATACTTCACTTTTATTTAAAGTTAAACGTCAGCAACTGTTGAGTAACGAAATAAATAGTGCCTTAGCGTCAATAGTTAATTGGTTTAATATAAATAACCTACTTCTTAATGAAAAGAAAATTAACTTATTAAGCTCACATTACATAATGTCTCAAAAGTAGAGACTAGTGTTCTAATAAAGGGGGAAGAATTGAAACCCGACGATAACACTGTATTTTTGGGTATAACTTTAGATTCCAAACTTCAGTGGGGCCCCCATATAGAAAAACTCTCTAAAAAACTCAGCTCTGCAGCATACGCCGTAAGAAAGATCCGTGATTTGACAGATTTGGAAACAGCCCGCTTAGTTTACTTTAGCTGCTTTCACAGTTTGATGTCGTACGGCATTCTATTGTGGGGAAATGCCGCCGATATACAAACAATATTTGTGTTGCAAAAAAGGGCTATTCGTGCAATCTACAAATTGAGTCCCCGACAGTCCCTAAGAGACAAATTTAAAGAAATTAATATAATGACGTTGCCATGCCAGTACATATATGAGAATTTGTTATTTGCTCATAAAAATATTAATCAGTATAAGAAATACAGTGATATTCATAGCATAAATACGAGGAACAAGGACAAATTTGTTGTCCCTTCAACTAGGCTAAAGAAAATAGGAGGTTCTTTCAGATGTCAATGTATACGCTTTTATAACAAACTTCCCAGTCAGATTCAAAAACTTAGTATTAATAAATTCAAATCATTTATAAAACGTAGATTATGCAAGAAATCTTATTACTCTGTTAAGGATCACCTAGAGGATTCAAATGCTTGGGATTGAGCTGCATCAATTATATACACAGGTCAATATTAGTTTACGTTTACTCTTTTATATATTGACATGGTAATTATTGTACTTTTGACATTGATGTGTACTTTTTAAAGTATATTTATCTTTTCTATATTTTTATGTATAAATTTCATATTTATTTATTGACATGATTATTTTGTAGTATTGACATTGATTTGTACTTCTTTAAGTATGTTATTATTTTTATATACATTATACTTTTTTTTTGTGAGTGTGAGGATTATGTGGGTCATTCATTATCCTAAGAATACACATGTACTAATATATTTTCTTTGACTGACAGTTTGAGTAGTTATGCGGCCTACCCAAATGTCCTTACTTTGGTATTGTTCGTCAAAACGTTGGGCTCCTTACGTCTTAAGTTGAGCTAAACGATTGCTGACAAATGCTTGCACTGTCTGGACAGGTCCACTCAAATCTGTGTGCTTTTCTCATCAAGAAAGCACATCAGTCATTAATCTTCATGATCCTCGCATAATTTGACCAATACAATAAATTGTATGGACTTTAAAAGAGACTTTGACCTCTGAGTTTGTTTCGGATGTTTCTTCTCAGAGTAGTCAGTTACGAAACACCGGCTCCATCGTTCGATTAAAATATAAAAAACCAAACATTGGCGTGTAAAAGTGTTATGATATAACCTATTTACAAAATAAAGATCATTTTAATCATTTTTTAATTTTAATCATGATTGTTTGTTCTGTGCCTGGGTATTATTTATCTATAACATGTTTATCTTTATAAATTATATCAGTATGTTTATATGTTTATCAGTTGCCTGGTTACCACACAAGCTCTTCTTAGTTTGGGATCAGATGACCGTGTGTGAGTTGTCCCGGGATATTTATTTATTTATAGGTATGAGATTGACCTTCTAGTTTCTTATTAACAGATAGGTATCCTTTTGTATCCTTCAGAATAAAAATACTAGCCTACAATAGTACCTAAGGCATTATATATAAGAGACTTTTCAATCGTAGATTTGAAGAGAGCCAATAGGATTAAGCTTTCCTTTGTGTAATACAATATTTTGCTTCAAGAAGCATTTTATTGTTATTCGAGACATACTTTACGATCTATTTTCATTTGTAGACTATTACATAACAATAACTATAGTTTGCCTTTAGGTTGAGTTATATATGTACAAGTACACTTATTTCGTACAGTGAAAGAATAAAGTGGATATCCTTCATATCCCGAAATTAATTTGAAAGACCAGAAAAACCCAAAGATTTATTAAAAATATATTTTTTACATAATTAAAACCATTGCAAGCGCCACGTTGCTAAACTTACATCAACGACATCGGATGTTCAAAGTTATAAAATTAATGTAAAAAATAATAAATAAAAAGCTTTTTTAAAAAAAAGATAACCGACTTCAAAAACTAAAAGCTCAAAAATAACTATTTCGGAAGTCGGTGGCAATACAAATCGACCGGCAGAAGAGAAGCCACCGACTTCCGAAATAGTTATTTTTGAGCTTTTAGTTTTTGAAGTCGGTTATCTTTTTTTTAAAAAAGCTTTTTATTTTTTACTTTTTAGTTAGAGTCTCAGTGTCTGTCTACGTTTTAGGGTAGCTCTCAAAATAAACTTATAATCTTATAAAAATCTACAATCCAAGAAAGCATAACGCGATATATGCGGGCAACGTCACGGGATATCTATTAGTGTTATATACTAAAACCTTCCTCAGAATGTAACAAACACTTTGCTGAAAACCGCATCAAAATCGGTTCAGCCAAACGCGAGATAATCGCGGACAAACATACATACATACATACATACATACATACATACATACATACATACAGGTCGAACAGAGAACCTACTTTTTTTTGAAGTCGGTTAAAAATGTATGTAAATTAAATTTGTCTTATCTATCTCTGAGGTTTTTATTATTATTTATTTGTAATATTGTTGGCGACACGGAATTGACCTTTGTTAATCCCAGGAAGCTCAAAATCGATATCAATATTTCGATGCAAAACTAAAACTACCTCAATCCGATCTCTGATAATAACACTAAACCTTAACTAAGAAGCCGGCGTACAAATCAGTCTAACTAGATGTGTAATGGCGGCCATATGCATTAATATGCATTAAGCCATTTAGGAGATATGCATATTGCATTAACAGAGCGCGATTTTGTACTCATTTGCCTGTTAAGTAGTACGGCGGATAGTAGGTATCGTTTATGTAAGCTTAATTGACTATTTGTATGGCTTTGGGACTGTTTACTCCATAGATGATGGAAATAATGAAGACTAGCTAGCGTAGAACGTTGGTGGATTTTGGCTGATTAGTCGTCGAGTTAATTATTAATTACTTTATGACGCTTATGTGGTTCCCTGCAAAAGTCTTCTCAAACTGAGAAGACTTGAGCATTAATTATCACTCTTGCTCAACGCGTATTAATTACCGATTTAAGATTTAATTAAACTGTAAGCGTCTTTACGATGTTTTTCTTCACCGTTGTCAGTGATACCTTAATAACTATTTGCGTTACTTGTGTAATACAACCTATACTCTAGCCTTATTAGATTAAGGTTCATTTGCGTTGCATCGAACTCGCAAATATTTTGTCAAATACGCCAACTGAAGTTGTACTATAAGATGATTTTAAAATACTAGTAAGTCCACTTCGTAATTATTGTCGCAGGAAATTAAGACTTAATAATTATTGACTCTTAAGCACACAGCGACAGCATAACGATACCGCTATGCTGTCAGCTTACTTCAGGAAACAACTCGATACTTACAAGTTTCTACTTTTACCAATTTCTGAAAAGCCAGACAATTTTGTCTACAACCGAACATGAAGTTTCAAGCAATTATGGTAACGAGATTCTAACGGATACAACTGTCCATTCTATATTATATAAAATGATGTTCCACAGCGAAGAAATTGGACCTGAACTAGGTCAAAAAGTTCAGGCCCAATTCCTCGCTCTTGAGAAAATGCCAACGAGCCAACTTGACTAAGGAAATAACATCTACGAACTGAAGCATAAATAAACAACAATTTGAATATATTTTGTCCCCTGTCATGACTTCCCTTACAAAGGCAGCGAAAAAGGCTATCCAATGATTCTAACATTTTATTTCTCTTGTTACAGGTAAACAGAGAAAACGGTGACGTCACAACTAATGTCAGCAAAATATCGGACCAACTGAATCCTTTGGTTTTGGCGGGAAATGCTAAAACATTATCATAATGGCGGCCCCATATAAAATTTAAATAAACCGTTTTGCATAATCTGTTGGACCGGGAACTATTTGTTTTACACGCCAGGACTTGGCGGCTGGCTGGGGACTGAATTAGTGGATTTAAGGATGTTGTTTTACAGAATAAAATTTTAGACAACATTATAACTATAAAATTATAACTTTTAGGAAAACTAAAAGACTTGGTCAATTATTTTATTTGACGAAAAAATACCTCGACTGTAATTGTACTGTATAATAAAAGCGTAGTTTAATATTGTAAAACATTAAAATCCCATTACTTTTTTTATTATTCAAAATAGAAAACAGTTTCAAACATTGTCGGGTGACCTGGAACAAAACGTACCAATCATTAATTCCGACAGTTATAAAAGTGTTATAAATCGTTTTCATGACACTATAACCTGTTCAATTCAATGTATTCACAAAATATCAATTTACTTTAACCATAAACCCGAATGGTAATGGCATTTCATATTTAACGTATTCAGTTATAAAAGAAAAACCGTAAAAACGCTTCATAAATTGCCCAAAGCAATGTTGTTACGCATCGAGACAAGACGAGCAATTTAAACAATCATCCACTCAGTTGATCACGTAAATTGCTCCGAGCATCGCCCGGGAGACCGATTTCACAAAATTTGTCAATTTATAAATGTCTATAGGTCTTAAAGGGTTATTTTTTATGAAAGCCCTATTTGTTTTAGTTGTTTAATTACCGTTTGTTATTGGTAAAATCGATATTGATATTGTGAGTTTATTTGTTTGGTTCACTGCGTTAATATTTGGAGCTACTGTTTCGAATTAAAAAGTTCTTTGAGTATCGGATAGCCCATTTAGTGAAAAAGGTCTTAAACTCCTCTACGGCCGTGTTTCTTTGTTCAAATAATCAGAATAAAGATGTAACTTGTGTGTAAAGTTTGGAGTAACTTACTTTTCTGTCTATTGTCACACGTTTTCTTCGATCAATTTTTACAATAATAATACCAGTGTACCTGTTCTTCTTTTTCGGGGCTTTTGTTATACAAAATTCCTTTAAAGTTTGGAAGTTTCAAGATAAAAATTCCTTTGAAAAGTTTTAACATTAAACTTCGTGGAATTACTCGAAAATAAGTCTGGAAAAAGGTAATTAAAAGCGAAACCAAGTTGATAACGCTTATGTCTCCTGAAACATCGCAGTGTTTGTAAACAACAGCCGGATCTCCTAAACTATGTAATCTTACTTTCATTAGTGTTAAGGCTTAAAAGCAAAAACATTACATATATATTTAGCTACACGGCAACCTTTCTAAAAATTTACTTCAGCAGCTAAGATTCCTAAGTAAATACTTATGTTGAAAATCTGGGTAACCCTAAGTAAAGTCAGAAGTATGTAGATCAAGAAAGCCTCGTTATTTGCTCAAAAATGCGAGAATTTCCAGTGCGACAGTTTTCCCGGCTCAGTCCTTGTTTTTTGTTGACTTAACACTGAACAAAGCACAGTGCCGTGGCGTGCTTGACATTGTGAACGTCGCTTTGAACCAATCTGCGTGTGCGAATCGAGTTTTCCAACTATTTTCAATGTGAGTGTTGGAAGTATGGCCCGGGTAGATTTCATTTGCTCACGTAGATACGTTGTGGTAAGTAGCAAATAGGTCGCATAATTTGAGCTCGAAATAATGTGATTGTTACAAAACTATGGTGCGTAGTCTGAATTGTGTTCGTTTCTATTGCTACGAATTTTTAACTGATAAAAAAGACGTTCTGTACGTCGATACTATTGTGTCCGAGATTTTCTCAAAAACTGATTTAGTTTTACCTTTTGTATTACAAGAAGTTGATATAAACTGCTTATTTCTTTTCTCCAATCAAAAGATTCGATGGATACGAAGTGAGAAATACGCTTGAAATCTTTTTTCTTTCTAAAATTTTTTGATTTAATTATATTTGTTGAAGCCTGCTCTTTTGCCTATTAGGTACTACATTCCAAGCGTTCAAACTAACATACAGAAAAAAATCCTTTATAATAATATAAGCCTTTATTCCAGTTATCCGTTTTTTTTAATTTTTTATTTATTTATTTGTTACTAACGATCGGTTTTTCAGAAACAGCTTGTCCTTCGACAAAGGCCTCCTCCAAAGATTTCCACCTATCTCTATCTCTTGCAATCTTGAAAAATTTCCTTAACTTGTCCAAATTATCAGTCGCTCTTTCGCTTCAGACGAAAAACGTTCATTTATTCAGAAGATAGAATTAATTCCTGATCTAAGATTAAAACAGAACCGTCGACAGCTTTACTGCATCCTATCCTATTTCTAATTAATATAATTAGATTCTGGTGCCAAATGCCGTCGATAATCCCCAGACACCGTCAAGAGATGGATCTCCGCATGGTGATGGAGATTAAGTATCTAGTCACTACTGGGTTCTTATCTCCTCATTAAATACATCAAAAGGGGCGAATAAAATGCCTTAATAAAAGAATAAGAGTAATGAAGAAATTATTAAAACATCGAATATTAACTTGATTGGAAAATATCAGTTTTACTTTATTATTTTAATTAATTCTTGGAACTTTGTCTGTGAACTTGTAGTGAAAAGGTTAGGTATTTGTCTTTTGTTTTATAAATGTTTTAAGTTAATTGGTGGTTTTAGAATAAAGCTGAAGAAATTTTTTGTTGGTTTGAATGCTCTAATTTCTGGAATATATGATAACCTGTTTTATTAGGAGTATACGCTGTATTACATCACGTTATGTGTTACAGGAGTAGAGCAGTAATAATAGACATAGGCTAACCCACAGGGGCAGGTAATAATAAAACGAATCTACAATACAAATAAACATCTATAACCCAACCTCCTAACCTAAACCTAAATAACATAATTCCAGAAACGGCAAAAAGGGTTACCAAAAGATCTATCTATTATAACTTAATATCCCATAAATTGGCCATTTGACAACATCAATCCTAACCACACACTATTTATACCCATCACCACATGGGATCCATTTAATTCCTGTTAGTAAACATTTTGGCCACAAAAAAGATCCCATACAAGTATCCCGGTTCCCGCGTCCCGGGTTTTACTACCTGAGAGTGACATAACGGGTACCGTCTGACACTAAACAGTGCCATGTGGACAGACGCTACGCAGGTGGTATTTTGTAGTACCGGAAAACTACTTGGCACTTTGCCCAGATATGCTTTGCTCAGTCAGCAGGGGATTAGATGACAGGATATTATGAGATGAAATTGGGTTAATATGGTATTTTTGTATACATTTTTTGGTGTTGTGTAACAATCTGTGTTTTTGATAACATTAAGATTATGGTACGTCAATAAAATACCGTGGATTCCCCTGTAAATGTCGCTTTTTGTGTTTCATACATATATTGTAAAATAAAATATGCTAAACATTTCGTCAGACCGGCAGAAGATTATATGGACTACAGAAGCTGTAATCTTCGCCATTAAGCCAATCAAAGCTTTAAACAGTCCCTCTTGTATGAATAGCAGCACATTTGAAGCACATAATAACACATTACAATGTAGTCTTTGCCCTAAAACGTATACGAACTTCTTTATTGTGCTTCTTAAGCCAAAGTGTGTCAAAATACAGAAGGCTAACTGCAGTCTTTAAATTTGAAAAAAAAAATTGGTTAAATATACAATTTGAGGCTTGCAATCTTGTGTTATGAATATGATATGGGTCACTAATAACAGTCGCCCTATATGTTAGCAATTATAGATTAACATAATGACGACTGTTTGTAATGCTACGTGCATTAATAGCTATTATAGTAGGTAATTTCTAAAATGGAGCTACGTTTGATGAAATTGTGGCTTATGAAAGAGGCACACAGTTGACCGTTGTCATAAATCTTTTCCCAACTTATAAGTAAACGTCTGTTGCTGAATGGTAATAAATAATAATTGACAAATGTCATACGACAGAGAAACATTGCACACTTTAAATTACTGGCATTCTATTATTTATGGTCTCTTGCATCACTTTTTTCACTCATTATGTATATTTATAACATATTATCAATTGCCCGTGGCTTCGTCTACATGAATATCGAAACTTCCTTCCCCTATATAACCATTTTAGGGTTGGAATTTCCAAAAATCCCTTTCTTTGTGTATACTTACTCACTACTACTTGTTCCTTGCGGTTTCACCCACGTTACTTTAGGTTTTTGGTTACTGCTTCGCTCCCGTCGGACATAGCGTGATATTATATAGCCTATGTTACTCGTGGACAATGTAGCTTTCAAATGGTGAAAGAATTTTTAAAATCGGTCCTGTAGTTTTTGAGCCTATTCATTACAATCAAACAAACAAAGTTTATAATATGTATTAAGTATAGAAGAACAAGTTTCATGTCTCTAGGACCAGCGGTTTGGGCTGTGCGTAGATATATCTACAATCAGTCAATTTACCATTTTATATATACAGATGTACTGAAATGATACTTCTGTAAAACCTATCTATTTCCTCTCAACTCGCTTATTACTCAAAATGAATTTAGTTCGAGTTCAGAATCGCGATGAAATTCTATTTTGTAACTCGATAATGTCGTCGCACAACTTTTCTCTAAATGCATTTCAACACAAGTGGTATGACAATTTTAGATTGTTAAGCGGATTTCGGTGTAAATGTCTAAAACGCAGTTTGGATATGAAAACGACTAATAATGGTCTAACAGCTCATATTTCCTAAAGTTTGGCGATTTCGCCAAGTTGTTTGAAACAGGGCTTTAGATGTTAAGATTAATTGTACAGTAACTATTGGTCTTGGTGAGATTTGTCTTGGAATCTAAAGTAATATTCCTTTGATGGGAATCATAATAAAGAATTACCAATTATAAAAAAAACACAGACTATAAACACAAAGTATACACTAAAAAACCAATTCATTTAAAACAGTTAGTTAAAACATGAAAAGGTGGCGTGATGAGCTTGACGCACACCACGAGAGCTGGTTCGAAGAAGTGAAGGAAAAGGGAGTCTGGAAGGAGTTAGGGGAGGCCTTTGCCCAGCAGTGGGACAGCGTAGGCTAGATAAAAAAAAAGTTAAAACATGACAGAAGTTACAAATAAAAAAGTAATGTCATGTTACAAAAATAACATCAATTACACCAACCCTAAAACTTTCAAAAACTACAAAAAGTGATCCAATTACAATATCTCATAGTTCAGTGGATAAATTGTAATCAGATCAGTTATTAACTTCCAATTAATTAAAATCGTGCAGAGTATCGAATCTCGATAAATGTGCGTCATTTTATTTAACAGCCTGCGCTGTGGAGGGGTAATTGACAATCAATCTGTGTTGCACTGAGCCTCGGAGACAAGAGGAGGACCACGTGAAGTAATTGGACCTCTAATAGTGATTAATTGAGTAAATATTGTACAAGTCGGTGTTTTGTGGGTGATTGAACTTAGATTTGGCAAGGTTTTAGGTGGTGACGTCAATCTCCTTGTCTTACTTCCTGGAACCAATCGTTGCTTGAGAGAATTTGTTAAGAGATTAACGACTGCCCAAAAGTGTGCTTCTGTGTGTAAAGTATAGGGTAACTAAAAGTATACTAACAGCTTATTTCTTTTTTCTATTTTTCCTTATAGATTATTTCTTATCTGAAGAAGATTACTGAGAAGCAAATATAGCAATTTAAAATTTTCTTATGTATCGAATCCAATCGCTGTGATAGCTAAACTCATCTTTCCGTTTCTTACTACGAAAACAACTAATT
This sequence comes from Athetis lepigone, assembly GCA_033675125.1. NCBI lineage: Eukaryota > Metazoa > Arthropoda > Insecta > Lepidoptera > Noctuidae > Athetis > Athetis lepigone. The sequence continues at coordinate 13,451,712 of CM066234.1, forward strand.
TTACACATTTATACATTCCGTATTCGTTCAATTTTCTAAAAATATCCTTCTATTCAAATCTCCGTGGAGGCGACTTCCAACTACAAATATGCAAAAGGGGAAGAGCGGGTGACTGAAGTTAAGGTTTTATTTGAAACTGACTGAAAAAGCGTAGAATACGAGGTCCAAAAGTGATTGCGAAGTAGATACAAGTAAATACAACCAGTTAGATGGTGAAATATAACAATATCATCTGAAACAGTTAACTAATAAACCGATGGTTACGACCACAATAAACGCACACTAACAAGACAAGTCCAAGCTGACTCAAGGCTAAACAGATTTCAAAACAATCTCCATACCTGCAACCATCCGGTTCTATACCTAAAGCCATTAAAAGGAAATACGAATCCTGACGTCAGTAACTAGATGCATATCAGGTAGACCCAGTGTATTCTCAGCACGCAGACTGACTAACACAGGATATCATACAGGCGGCATAAATTAGTTAACTATGCACAGATATAGAAGCTAGAGAAAAAGACATATCAAATGCTTGCGAAATTGTAAACGATTTTTTGAAAATAAAACAGATCATTTTGAAATAGTCTCAAATAGGCATATGCAATGTTTATGTAAGCTAAGCACGTATGGCGCAAAATACGAGTCATATCACCGTCCCTCGCCAATCGGAAACGGGCCGTTTGACGCGACGCCGGCGAATCGTCCAATGAAAGACATTTAATTTCCCGCCGCGCTTCACATATGAGTCGGCTGAGATTCGAAGGAAAAGACGTATTTAAACACTCCGTTATCTTCTTTACTCTTTGGTTTGTGCTTTTCGCGAGAGGCACCATTTTCTCCTGCAGTTTTGTTATTTTGTGGTACTTTCTTGTTTCGATGAAATACACCGGGTATTGTAAGCATCGGATTCTTCAGTTAATGTTTAGACTTGTCGCACCTTTATTATTGGAATGTCAGCCTTTCAAAACGTCTGACCTAAACCTTTAAATACATTCTTGGGTAGTAGTTATGTGGTCCTGTTTAGTCCCCAGATTTACATGATTAATATTTGATCGTTTGATCCTTTTGGTCCTTCCTAATTTTGTCCGTCTTTGGTCTTTATGTATATCTTCGCAGTAAGTTTCTTAATTTCCTTATAATCTTAGTGATTATTTAGGTATTATTAGCCGTGTTCGAAATATGGTATTTTTGCCTATATTTTTTTAAGATGTTTATACACGTGGTTTTATTCTGGTTGTTGTAATTTTAACTAAAATTCTGATGATGTCACATAGCGTTTCTGCCATGCCCTATGTTTATTAATTCGTAATTCGATATCTAAAATTCGATAACCGTTTACATAATTAATTAAGTTGACAACGACCTCATTCACAGCTCTATATTATGTATTTATTAAATATTTAAAATTTAATGATTGCATTCAAGAACAGATGTTTCTCACCTGGCCTTCAAACTTGAACATCTGCTAATGACTCATTTGCTAAACACAGATTTAATTAAGATTTTCTTTGAAACCTATCTATTCGTACAATTAGCATCTGTTCTGCGTGTTCAAACCGCCAGGACCAGATAGAACCGGTTCAAACTGGAAAATACCCCTTTTTTAAGACGGATTAATTACAAATTCCCGCTTTAATGAAAATTCGAATTGAAAGGCTTACAAAGGTTGTTTTTTAATTTGCTTTTTTCCTCATACATTGAGCCTTTTGTCTTCGAACCTTTGAATAGATTCCCAACCTTTAGTGACACCGTTATTACGCACATTTTTTTACGTTGGCAACAATATTTGGGACTTTGTGTTTTTGTGCTATTGACAACTTTGAGGAACTGTAAAAATGGAGTCCATATTGTGCCAATTACTTCACCCATTCAACTAGAACTGAGAAATGGTTCGATGTTCACCGAAGCTATCAGGCTACACTATTATGCACATGATTGGTTGCAAACTCCATTTGTTTTACTTGGCTAGCACTTAGATTTTCTGTTTATCGACAAGCTAAAGTTAATATTTCTCCGCCAGAATTTCGTATTATCGAAATTGAACTAAGCGTGGGCATTAAATCACAAAAGCGATGCATATTCATGGCTTTCTCCGGCCGGCTTCGGCTTATTCAGGCGCAAGCCGCTCTGAACCGGAATTTTCCGGATTACTACCGCTTATGGGCGGATATAATCGATTTTCTTTATCGATAGTTTTCGATGGAGCGGGTTTTTTGTAGCCCAGTTTTATAAGCTTTTTGGGTCAGGTTTTACTAACGGTAGATGAGCTAATATAGGTCTGGCGGGGCGACGATTTTCTCTGAGTGGGGAGGGGCTGGATGCTCAAATCTTTAAGAGTAAACCACTTGCGTACCGACCGTGTGTGTCCATATTCTGCGTCTTTTACGATGTATATTTATGTATATTTTTGTTCTGTGATGAGCATGATTGTTTGTTCTGTTGTCTGGTTGTAATTTATCTATAATATGTATGTATTTATAAAGTATATAAGTAAGTATATCAGTTGTCTGGTTACCATAACACAAGCTCTGCTTAGCTTGGGATCAGATGACCGTGTGTGAGTTGTCCCAAGATATTTATTTATTTATTTATTTATTTATATATGTATGTATGTAGATCTAGTTTTTAGATTTCCATACATAGTCACACATTTATTCATATACTAAGTACTGTTAGTGTTTTTCCTGAATGGTCGATGAATAGGTTCAAAATAAGTGTACATTGTGTTAAAATTGTTTCTAAATAACAATTATTCATTATTTAAGGCTTTCGTTTTCAACGCGCAAAATTAAAAGCACTCCTCAATATTTCACGAAACAAAACTGTCGAATTTGAAATAAAATAAAAACCTAAAAAATAAATACGTTCAGATACAAATCCAACATGGCGATTTCAAGCTTTCCGATATTGGTACAAAGCCCTCGATCGTGCAATCCTGCAAAATACGAGAGGCCCCTCATAGTGCAATAACGTTCTGAAGCTGCATCAGGTTACCGACCCTCCCCTGTCTTGCTTAAAACGTCGTATTATACGAGGCTTGCATATTTCTGATATTGCTTGCTTGAATAATAGAAAATATTGAAGAATTGCTTGTAAGAATGTATTTGTAGGGATAAAGTGAAAAATTGATATCATGCGATGTTGTACTAACATGCAAGAGACGGGTTAGATTTAGTAGAAAATTTTGAAAGAATTGATGTTATATCTTTGTTGTTTAAGTTTGTTTTTAAACTTTGATCATGTATTGAGATGAAATGATAGGAGTTAATTAAATGAGGATTTGACATCCATCATGTCTGAGTTTTTTCGTCTGTACCTACTTATTCATACTAATATTATAAATGGGAAAGTGTGTCTGTCTGTCTGTCTGTCTGTTTTGTTTTCTTTCACGGCAAAACGGAGCGACGGATTGACTTGATTTTTTAAGTGGAGATAGTTGAAGGGATGGAGAGTAACATAGGCTACTTTTTGTCTCTTTCCAACGCGAGCGAAGCCGCGGGCAGAAGCTAGTAATGTCTTATTTCTTCCAATTAGACCTTCAAAAGGCAGTATCGAACGTCGTTTAGAAGTTAATACCCTGTCAAAGGGTTGTTTCGTAGGAAGAAGCATGAATTTGTGTTTGCAAAAAAGTTTGAAAAACTCAATTCAGTTTTGCTCGTTAACTTTTGATTCAATTTATTTAAAGTATACGTGAATATGCATACTCTTAAAACGGTTTTGTAAAGAAAATTCAAAGTCTACCTAAGAAACTGCTTTTGAATTTTTCAGAGTGTACTATTTTTTGCTTATTATTATAATTCATATTGACCTTGTAGGAAAATGTATTTAGGCAAAAATAAATATTGTTTAGCAAGTGGTAAGTGTGGTTATAGCTAATTAGCGACGGACGGACGGACTACGTATTATTTTGTGTACAATAGTTGCGTTCATCAGAAATGGTATATTAAGGCATAATTTGTGCTAAAATTGGTTTAAAATTAGTTATGTCATCTGCGAATTAATAAAAAAAAAATTAAAAATAACCCAACTGCAATTTCGGAAGTCGGTGGGGTTTCTGTTTCATGTGATTTTGTCAATTTCCGAAATTGTAGTTGAGAGAAACGCCGACATGTGCAACGCCTTGTACAAATGAATAGCATTAAGCACAGACGTATATCATTGCGTCTACTTGTCAAATATTTCCTTCTACGTTCATAATTTTCATAGTGCCATGTCTTTTGGTAATTTAGTTAAAATAAATAGTTTTCTACAGTTATAGAGTCTTGATCTTTTCTTATTACATCAGGTTTTTGATTATTTTTAATTTAACATATTTTTTATTTATTATACCCTTTGCCACTCCCCCCACTGAGACCAAAATAATAACACCTCATACGTCGAAATTCGTTAAAAGTTTTGCCTGTAGAGCGTGCCATAAAATGAGACATACATACATATGCATGAAAAACATAACCCTCCTTTCGGGAGTCGGGTAAATATCAAAATTATGGAATGGCCAATTCTAGTTCTTAGAAACAGCATTCAAATCTCAGATGTCTCATTCAAATTCTTGAAACTGTTAACAAGTAAATTAAAGCTTGGTTGAAAATACCCATGTAGCTGGACAAGGTGACACAGTCTTTATTTGTTATTTATTTATTAGCCTATTCTGTCCCACTCCTGGGCAAAGACCTCCCTCCACTTCTTCCATGTTTCGCGATCTCTCGCTTCCTCTTTCCAATCTCGTAAGAATCCGTCCATCTCCTTCGCGGAGGGCACGAAGGACTGAACTGGACAGTCTTAGCTGGTATTTAATTTTCATTACATAAAATTCCAAGTCTAGTACCTAAGGTACTCAGTCTGAGCTCTTTCTCCAGAATTATTTGTCCTAGATATTCTTTATAAGTACCCTTATCAACTTTATTGAAGGACAGCAATAAACATATTGTATGTTATTCCCCGATCAAGTTTCTTATGTACGGTCAGCAAAGCAGATATAAGTACACAGGGTCGTCAGATACAATTTAAGTTTCTCAATTTAAGTTTTAAAAATATTGTTTTTTAATTGTATTTTCTAGTTATAAGTTGATTGATGTTTAAAAACAAAAATTTTGCATGCCTAAATGGTAAAATATGGCTGAACCGGTCATCCTATCCTATCCTATCCTATCCTACTAATATTATAAATGCGAAAGTTTGTGAGGATGGATGTATGTGTGTATGTTTGTTACTCTTTCACGAAAAAACTACTGGACGGATTTGGATGAAACTTTACAGTAATTTAGGTTATTTATCTGAGTAACACATAGGCTACAATTTATAATGATTTTATGTAATTTTGATCATAATGAAACGATAAGTGTCAATTAAGTCGGAAAAAAATCTTCCATCTGAGAGCTATCTTGGCGTGCGCTGCCTAAACCAATGGAGTTACATAAAAATGATGTACCGCAGGATTGTTTGTCTTAAATAGATCTAAATAAAAGTCCGCGATAGCATATATCTACCTCTTATGTGCAAGCCAGTACGACCAAAATTGTGAACCATAAATTTAATTAAATTTGGTACTATTTTACAATGCACATATTAGCATATAATTATCAAACTCTTATCAAAATAAATACATTTCTCGCATTAAATATATAATGAAGATAAACTTTGCCTTTCACACTAAGTAATTTGGCAGAATAGTTTAAAAGTTATCACGATATGATTGACTTGAACGGAGCGCTTAATGGCAAGCAACAGAACATCCACGATGAAAGTTGGCTTATGTGAAAGAACTATACTAGCACCCAGAAATGAAAAAGTTGCAAAAATCAATAAAATTATCTTGGGCCAAGTACCTGACCAGCGATGCAACAACCCAACTCCATCTATCGACACAGTCATGTCATCTGAAGACTGTACGAGCTACCCTGGGGAGTTTCTTAACTATCCGGGGTGCCATCACATATAAGCTCAAATTAACCTTTCAACGATCGACCGACAGCCGGCTGTCGGGCTGCTATTGTCTCAAATCACGTGGTGTTCGAAGGATTAAAAGTCGGTATACCCGTTTTGTTAATGCGCAACTTGGACGCCCCGAGACTATGTAATGGCACTAGATTGCGAGTCATTGAACTAGACACCAATTGTAACTGGAGAAGCTAAGGGTGAAAATGTTCTTATTTCACGCATTCCAATAATACCCAATAACTTACCCTTTAATTTCAAATGTTTACAGTTCCCACTTAAAGTTTCATTTTCTATAACTATAAATAAATCGCAAAGGCAAACTTTGAAGATAGCGGGGATACATTTAGGCACGCCCTGTTTTTCCCATGCTCACATGTATCTAACTTCCAAAATCTACATATTTACGCTGAATAAAAAAAACAAATAACATAATAATACGGGAGTATATTGCAGTAAAAACACAGATAATTTAACACAGATGTTCACCTATTCCGATTACATACATATTAATTCTTTACTTATTACAAAATATTAACAAAACCGCATCAAAATCCCTTTCGTAGTTTTAAAAATTTAAGCTTACATAGGGACAAAGAAAGCTACTTTGTATTATACTATGTAGTGATTAAATGCAAATAACATTGGTCCAACCTGTTTATTAGTCAGTGTTTAGTAATCCGTTTGTGCTGGATAGGATAATCTCAAGCCCGGGGAAGGACATTGGGCTACTTTTTATGAACACACCATACAGGTAAAGATTGATGAAGAAACCACTGGTCTTAGCATTTTGAAATTTGCATAATTCTATTATAGCTTAAAATAATGAGCACTTAGAAAGGAATTTAGATAATTCCACCCTCAAGAGATTCCCACTAAATATTAGGTGTAGGATTTCAAAGATTGTCATCATCATCTCCCTAGCCTTTTCCCAACTGTGTTTGGGGTCGGCTGCCAGCCTAACCGGATTCAGCTGGATACCGGTGTTTTACGTGGAGCGACTGCCTATCTGACCTCCACAACCCAGTAACGGGGCGATACGATACCTCTTGGTTAGACTGGTCAGAGTTTCTGGCTAACCAGTAACGACTGTCAAAGTTCTACGCATGACAACCGAGACCAACGGCTTTACGTGGTTTCCAAGGCACGGGATGTCAGTGATGTCCTAGATAAACTTTAGAAAATACATATGAGTTGAAAAAGTCACATTGGTACTTGCCCGGATTTTTTTTATTTATTTATTTAACCATATTTAAACTATCTTTACAGGCAACCCAAGACGATAGTTAAACATACACACGCACACATATAATATTCTACATTTCACTATACATATACTATTAACACATAGGTACACATATTACACTTACACATTAATTCTGTAGGAAATTATAAACATTGCCACCTTTGTGAATTCATTCAGAGTACAGCTGTATAGATCTATGTCCCCTGCTATAAGGTTGAGAGTGCGCAGTGCGCGCGTCAGAGGCGCCTTTTTTAAAATTGAAAATGAAAATTTGAAACACCATTTGAAACCCACAACCTCTTACACGAGAGGCGGGCGCCTTATCCACTGTGCCATCACGATTTTCAAACGGATTTCAAAGATTGTATGGAAACTAATTTTGAAGTTAGAAATTTGGGATGTACGATGTGAAGTTACATAAAATACAAGTATTTTAAAAAATATCACGCAACTTAATGTGGCAGACCAAATTCTACGCGAGCGAAGCCGCGGGCAAAAGCTAGTTATATATAAATATATTTTATTGTCATCGTTACACTTACCCATGTTTGCAATATAAAATTATCTTTATCTTTATCAAGAACTCATAATATTTTCTAATAAAAAAATAATCTTTAGTAGAAAATAACTAATTCATCAATTAGGCTAAATTTCATTTGAATACATTCATTGGTTTTCAAGAAAACCTCAATTGTAGATGCGGCCCTGCATACCTATCTACTTTGCTGACTGTACATTCTATCATAAAATCAAATGACAAAATATCAACATAAATTCGCTCCACCGACATTTTTGTATGCTCATATTACATGGATAAAAATTCGCACTATGTTATACATTTGACGGTAATATGATATTTTCAGTGTAAGCTGACTTCGCATTTAGTAATGTTGTAATCTCTGGAACTACTGGTCCGATTTGAAAAATTCTTTCAGTGTTAGATAGCCCATTTATCGAGGAATGTTATAGGCTCTATACCATTTCGCTATGACCCACGGGAGCGGAGCAGTAACGAAAAATGCAGGTGAAACCGCAGGGGACCCGGGACAGCTAGTATTCAAATAATTTAACTGGTTGCTTGATTATTAGGTTTTATACCACGAACGGAAAAATGAATTTTAATAAAGTCTTCGTTTCTTAGGTTATATATACGAGATTAGATTACGGTCTTGGTTAATAATAATGTGAATAAAACTGTTAAAAATCTTTAAGACTTGGTTCCCTACCATATAAGTTTGTACGGAACTCTCAGCGCTCGACTCAAACTCGTACTTGTCCTGTATATTTCCTTTCCCCGCTGTTTTTGTTTCCGACGCAGTTTGCGTTTCTCTTTAAACATCTAAAAGGAAAACAGTAGCTCTACACAAAACTTTGCCTACCTATCTTATCCTGGGACAACTCACACACGTCATCATCTGATCCCAAATTAATCAGAGCTTGTTCTATGGTAACTCGGTAAGACAATTGACAAACATACTTATGTCATTTTATAAATACATACTTACATAATAAAGATGCATTTCTCTGTTATGGTAACCAGACAACTGATATACATACTTATATAATTTGTTAACACATACATATTATAGATAAATTTCACTCAGACACTGAACAAACAATCATGCTCATCACACAAAGTTTGTCCTGGGTGGGAGTCGAACCCACGACCTCCGGATTAGCAGTTAGGGTCAGTAACTACAGTTAACTACTGCTCGCTGATGGTGGCGGGTGCGTTGGATCATTCGGTTCCCTTCAAAATGGTTGAGCTGGATGGTGCTGATGTCACGCGTCATGCTCGTGAACTGTCAGTTGAGATCGGTCACCTCTTAACTGCCATGACTTTTTTATTTTTATTATTTTTTTTTTAATCATTTATTGTTTTTTTTTGTTATTTACTTACATTGTTTTCACATATAAAAGCACCAAAATAAATGTAACTAAGTTTTTTGTAAAACATGATATTTTTAAAAAGAGTGTCCGTGGAGTTTCTTGCCTGTTCTTCTCCATAGAGATCTACGTTTTGGAACAGGCAATTAGCGTCACTTTTCTGACTGACCGACCGACTCTTTGCCAATTTATAAGTGCCTATAAATGGTATAAGTGAAATAAATGCCTTGAACTTTGAACTTTTTTTTTAACTTTACTAGACCAGCATGCCCGTCAAACAAAACAAAGCAGAAAAGAGAGTCTCTTTATGGTCTACCGGCTCAAATTGAGCTAGCACCCCCATCTACAAACGGTGTTTAATCCTACGTAATGTCAGCGGGCGTAAACAAACAAATCGAACAGTCTCAATTTAAACAGCTTAGATAACCTTTCCCCTGGTAGAAAAGATACCACCTACTCACCTACACAGTTCACACCTAAAGTGGGTTAATACCAGCCTAATATTGTCTTTTCATATAAAAAAGGTTAAAGCGCCCACCTCTCATGTACGGATTCGAATCCGGGCAAGTACCAATGTGACTTTTTCAGTCTATACGAATGAAAAGCCACATTGGTGCTTGCCCGGATTACTTTCGAAAGTTTATCTTGGATATCTTATGATATCGGTGAAAGAAATCATCGTTCGGAAACCTGGACTTATAGTGATATAAGTTCGAAATCGCCAATCCGCCTTGAGCAAGCATAGTGATCAATGCTCGTGCCTTCTCCGTATAAGAAGTGAGACGGTTACAGGCTGGTATTATTATTTATTCATATGCATAAGCGATTTAAGACTTTATTTATTCTTCCGCGTCGTTGAATCCGCTCCCAAATGTTGTAGCTTGATGTTATGTAGCCTAGGCTATTTATTTAGAATTAGGTTGACGTGTAAAAAAGTGTTCCAATCAGACTGGGGGTTACCGAGGTTTTTATAATGGTCCTTCGAGCCGGATTACGTGAAAATTACCAGAAGAACAAATATTACGGTCGATTAAGGAAATATTGTAGTTGTGAACGCGTCAAAAAGGCACATACTCAAAAGAAAATATAGAAGACTCTTAGGAAACAAATTAGTGATTTTATCCTTCACCAACTCAACAACATGTGCAAGCTGCACATTATATTACTATGCTTTATGGATATTGGATACTTCCTCGTCCAGGTTTGCTTACAATATTTTCCCGTATCAATCAGTATTCAGTCAGTATTATCCAAAATACTCTTATAAAATTCATATTTAAGTTGAATAAGTTACAGACGAAGTGCTTGGGTATCAAAATTGCAACCTCATGCATAAGAGACAACCGCCTCAACCAAGGGCTATTTAATTAAAGTAATATAAGACCATTATATCACACAATTATTATCATTGATGACCCATAAATGCAGGCAGTAACACTGGCACAGATTGCCCAATGTTGTGGTATTTGGCACCCGAGCGATATTCTACAACATTTAGTACTTACACCTGCATGTAACTACCATTATTGTGTGAGGTCGGTATGGTAGTATAACTGTTATAAATCTGTTGTTTATCTACCCATGATATTACTGCTTTAAAAAATTATAATATTAGTGATAATAATAATGTTGAACAATTTGTTTGAATCCGCTTTTTTGGAACCGAAAGGTAAGAGGTAATAACGCAATATTGGGCTACGGCCCACGGAAGACAAGCACGGAGCGCATAGGACTGTATGCGGATCGCAAAATCGCAGGGTACAGCTAGTTTAATTATGATTCTGCTAGAGGTGGCCAAAAATCCCAACAGGGTTAGGGAATAGACAAGACTAGGGAGATCATGTCAAAGTCAAAGCATTTATTTTCATTAGATGAAAAAAGGCACAAAGGGAACGTCATTTGCAAAACAAAAACTTGATTCTAGTTGCCCGCATAGAGGGTGAACACTATCTTAGTGAGAGAACACTATCATAAAGAGATTTATGTCTGGACTTTTAAAGAGACGATAATCCCTGAGTTTGTTTCGGCATTTCTTCTCAGAGTTAGTCCAGGTAGGAAATGCCGAGTTGCCGACTCCATCTAGTTTAAAAAAAAATATAATGACATGTAAAAGTGATTTTATATCCTACTTACCTAATAAACAATTTCATTTCATTTCTTCCAATAGGTATTTTACCTACGGTTTTGCAATACCTCATTGGAAATTAAAGGCCTATGTCCATAGAGGAACACATCGATCACTTCGCCCGAAACATTTTCTCACTATAACCGTTTCCGAAACTAAATCCGCTCTACAACCAATTCAACGTCCAATAAAATCGTATTCCGGAACACAACAACGTGCTAACGCTTAAAATGAAAATGCTTATTGCGTCGGATGGCGATAATAACCCTTCGGCGCAATAGCCCGAACATAACGCGCTGTGAGCGACTCCCCTAATCGCATTATCGATATTGAGTTAACATCACTTGCGTAAATAAAAATGGCGGATATTTTCGTTTCTTTGGTTTGGTTTTGCAAAGATCATGATTATTGCAGATGGTCGTAGTTTTTAAATAGCAACTTCGCAATGTATTTTTTCAGAATACGGATTCTGTGTCGGAACCTGTCTACACCAAGGGCAAAGCACAAAATTAAATAGCTTACAAATAAATAATTTGTGGCCGTATACTCAAACGTAACTCAATTTTAAGACGCCGTGAAATCTGTAGCTGTCCTTACTTTGAATGAATGAAACTTTATTTGCTAAAATATAGGTTATACATGGTGACGACAATTTTAGAGTTTCACTTTATCATTTTAGAGTGACAAAAACAGTAACAGAACGTCTTAAAATCGAGTGACTATTAATACTTCAAGAAACATAAAATCTAGGAAGTATTACTGCATAAGTTTTGATTCCCTTGCAAGTGTCAAATTATTGATTTCATTGATTTTAAAATTTGATTTCTTCACGGCTCCAAGGGATTGCGAACCTGATTTCAATTTGATACCTTCTCGTGTTTCATAGTAAATGGGTCTTGACAGACAGGAACGAAATGATCTTGTTAGTGTTTCTTTTCAGTTACAGAACCTTAACCTTTCAACGACCAAGCGACAGCCGGCTGTCGGGCTGCTATTGTCTTTGTCTTTCTATTGTGTCTCGAATCGCGTGTTCGAAGGTTTAAACTTCTTCCACATTTAATTAGTACCAGTAAATAGTCGAAGTGAAATAAATGCTTTGTTTTGATTAACAATAAGGAGTTGCAACTAAGGTAACTAAATTATTATTGCTTAATTATTATTTTCTTCATTTTTGATTAAATGATCAAGTTTATAGGTTACCCAATAACATAACACCAGTAACATAACATCAAAATCTGTTAAATAATTTCATTTAACCGAAAATAAATCTATCGACATCCCATCTTTTTCCTTAAGCAGCTGAAAAGGTTGCCAGGTGCAAAAATATACGCAAATCTATCGGGAGGCTTTTAAAGCGGCTTGGAGGCAATAGATATAGCCAATAGGGTATTACACTGTATAAGAGAAAAAATATAAAAATATATTATTGAGGTAGCTTAAGCAAAAAGCAGCCGAACAGTGTTAGTTTTAGTTCATAAAATTAGAAAATATTTTTTTAAATTCAATTCAAAGTTTTCAGTTTTCTTTACCTGTTCTTGAACACACCGAAATACAGACCATAGACAGTGACAGCTGTCGACTGTCAACAGTGTCAACTAGACGTCACTATTTGTTTTATTTATAACCTCCTATACGATCTTTATTATAAAAATATACTTTTTCATGGAAGTTATTGTGAAAGATATTTTAGATGGCTAATGCACATAAGTGTACTTACATCAAAGTGATATTTACAACAACAGTACAAACGGTACAAACGGGTTTTTATGGTGTAATAGTTGGAATACTCTTCCCACAACTTTTAACTAAGTTTTTCTTAAATTTGAATCAGTTAACACTAGAATTCACAATTATTCCGATGTTTTCACACTTGTGTTCTTGCATTCCGAAACGCACACCAACGGTAAGTCGAACAGTAACTAATTTTTGAGATAAAAACAATAAAAATTATGTAAAGTGTCACAGCGCGTTTGTTTATTTACATGACGTAAGGACGTCATATCGCCAAAGCAAAACCACGCCCACGGCGTTTTCCGTTTTTGGAAATTTCCGCGCGAAATTTGAAAATACAATTTTTAAAAGCGTTTTTAGGGTACTTAGCGCTTAAATAAAAATTAAGGATTTTTTTTAGTGGTTTCTTAGTACTGTAGGAGTTATTTGAAGTACTTAAAAAAAAAGAGTGTAATACCCTATTGCCTCCGATATATTATCCAAATGCGACTTAAGTGGATTTTTTTGGACCCACGCGGAACCTTTTGAAACCCTTAATGAGTTGAATTCGTTTTAAATTGCTACTGTGTTTTGTTTTCTTCTGAATTTCAGAAAAATGCGGTGGCTGTTACTTTCTCGGTTTATTGCGAAGGTGCTAAATAGTTTAACTTGTTGTGTTTTGCTTATCCACATAATTAGACAGAGTAGTTATAATTAGAAATTATAAATCGCCATTTTGTGACGTCCGCCATATTGCATCAAATAATGGCGGCCAAACGCCATTTTTGATGCAATCTAATATTATAAATGCGAAAGTAACTCCGTCTGTCTGTATTTCTGTCTTTCTGTCTGTCTGTCTGTCTCTTCTTCACGCCTAAACCACTGAACTGATTTGAATGAAATTTGGCACAAATACAGTTTGGAACCCGAGCAAGGACATAGGATAATTTTCATCCCGGAAATCCCCCGGGAACGGGAGCTTTTAATCCACGCGGACGAAGTCGCGGGCAAAAGCTAGTATGTAATATAGTGCATTTGCACGTGACGCAGACGTGTTTGCCAAATTTCAAGCCGATAGCTTCAGTGGAAGTAGGTAAAATATTATAATTCTATAAAATCGATTAATTTCGGAGCAAACGAGTAAATTTAAATAAAAGTTTTCAAAATTGATAATAATTAAAATGCAATCATTTTGACTGTTCGTTGATATTTTTATCCATCCCAGTCCCACGCCACAGGACCGAAGAAAATGACAAGCTGCCACCCACGCTGTAAGAAAAATAAATCAATATCAATATCTGAATATTTTATTTAGCTTTCGAAGACTGCAAATAATAAACTACGTCTAATAAATAGAGCCCTTGGAAAATTCTAGAAATAGTGTCAAATAGATTTAGTAAGAAGATACATTGCAGCACGTCTCCGAAGCCTCGCCAATACATCAAACGGCATTACTAGAATTGAATCATATTTCAGAATTGTATCTCATATAGAATAGAGCTTTTCTATGAAACCTGATGTTTCATGTTTATCTCTTCATGTGATAAATTCGTAACGAGACAATGTATGTTGAAGTATGCAGCACTATTATCAAGTTTTCCTTACTGACAATGTTGTATGTATTGTCCACGTGAACGAATCCGCGGGTGTAACTAGTCTTCAATCCATTAATATTATAAAAATAATTGGAAACACGACACGCCAAAGTAACTTTGTCCGTCGGTCTCGCTTTCACTCCAAAACTACTGAACCTATTTAAATGTTTGGTACAGAGATAGTCCATAAAGGACATAGGATAGTTCAAAATCTCAAGGAAACGGGAACTACGCGGGTAAAACTGCGAGGGAAAGCTAGTTATAGTACAAAATAAAAAAAAAATAAAAAATAATGTTGAAATAAGTATCATCTCGCCATCTTGATTGGGGGATTAACAAAGAGCTCCGCTTTCGCGTTGATTTGGACCGAATCGGCCTAAGATACGAATTTGTTTTTCTAGGTAATCTTTCCTAATCTCATCCCAAAGTCTTACCAAATTCCTGGAATTGACAAATGACATTTAGGTGTAGTGATTCGATTGCCAGATTTGGTTGAACATTGCCAAATTGAACCTTAAAATATTTTAAACCAGGAATTCAAAAATCTTTTTACATAAACCCAGCTGACATTCTCAACATTTTTCTCTCTTAAAGTATCTTCTGCAAAATCATTAGCGTGTATAATAAATAGTTGATTCGTTTTAATTTCCCCGGGGCCCCGTGCCCGTGATTTAGATCCCGTTTAAAGAGATAACACGGAGAAAACACTGTCCTTTCCGGGATCTTGAGATGGGAGCGCTTGGAATATTGTGACTTTTAAAAGGAGACGGTTTTAGTAATACTAGCTGTCACCGGCGGCTTCTCCCGGTTGAATGTCGAAGCTTCCTACTCCTATTTTATCCCCTTATGGTGGAATTTCCAGAAATGCTTTCTTAGTCGCTCCTAGTCATCGAGAAACACACCATCCAAGTTTCAGAACTCTAGGACCAGCGGCAGCGGTTTGGGCTGTGCGTTGATATATCAACAGTCAGTCGGTTTACCATTTCATATACATAAATGAAATCAGGTCTATGTATATGGTAGGTATAAAGTTATCCCCACACAAAGTTATTAACGTGGCGATATTATCGAAAATGCTATGAAAGTTAAATGCCTAATACTCAAGAAAGAAAATCAAATATTATTTAATAACATAAATATAAGCATCATGTAAATTATCGCTTATGTTACCATAAGCTATTGTCAGTAATGAATAATGGAAGTCAAATTGGATGTTTGAGGCCGGTAGCTGATTACTAAAATACCCACAACATAGAGGAATGTGGTTTTCGATTGACCTTTCCTAGGGACCGAAAGAATTTCTGGTTAACTCAATATTTCGAAGGGATTTTCTAACATTAGCTTGTTCCGTCCTAAGAATTTCCCGATTACCTGAAGCCGATGTTATTTTAGCCGTGGAACAGAACCTTTTATAAAGGCCAATGTGAAGGCGTTGGAATAATACAAATCTAGTTATTTTATTTATCAAAGCAAAGTATGGATGAAGGTCTATTTTTAGTTAAAGAAAAGTTTTGGATTGTGTCTTAATCCATTATGGAGTTAACGGTCTGGTAAACCAAACTATTGGTTTTGTTAAATGGAGGCCTTCACCATTTATGTAAGCTAAAGCTTGGCAGTTCAAACTGTATTGACCATTTCATCGTAACTTTAGTTGGAGATCGGTCGAAGTGATTAGAGATTCATTTGTAAATCAGAAACACTTGGGATGCGACTTATTCGAATTGTTAGTATTAGCATTGAAATATATTCGGTGTGTGCTGAATATATTGCAATATATATACACAGTTATATTAAATTGAGCATTATTATTCTTAACTGGTTACCATAGTACAAGCTCTGTTTAGTTTGGGATCAGATGGCCGTGTGGGAGTTACCCAAGATACTTTTTATTACTTATTTATACTTATTAGTATATGGGTGTATTTCGAAGCATTTGATGCAATCAAAATGGAAGGCTTAATTACAGCTTCATGATGATAGGAATCTGTTCGTTGTAGGAACCTATTCTCATGAACGTCCATCCATGCTTAGATAGTGTAATTATTTTCCAAAGACCAAATTAGACCAGCCACAACTTATAACACTCAAAACACGCCTCACCAGCATCTAATAATTGCCAAACCATTTGAGCCAATGTGCAGAATGTTCGGCTAGCGATTCTAGAAATAACTTAGTCTTTACTTCAATTGATTGGCGCTGAGTTGAGGTTCAATGAATGTGTAGTCAGTTAATATTTTACTGTTTTACGGGATTTAACGCGCACGTACCTTTTTTATTTGTTTTTCGCTTGACGTTTCGGCAGGGTTACACCTGCCATGGTCACAAGCAGACTGTCACAGACACTGTGACTGTGTGTGTGTGACAGTCTGCTTGTGACCATGGCAGGTGTAACCCTGCCGAAACGTCAAGCGAAAAACAAATAAAAAAGGTACGTGCGCGTTAAATCCCGTAAAACAGTAAAATATTAATATGCAACGCGAAAGTTTAAAATGTGTAGTCAGTTGTCTTTGATTTGTCAGAAATAAGGGAGGAGTGATTTGCTTTCTACGTTATTTACTTCTTTGGAGTGCTGGCTGTTCCTCGTCGTTTTCGTAATTACGTCTTGGGTAGTATCGGCTTTACAGAGCTATGCTATACCCTTTAAATCTGTCTATCAAATACGTAAAGATTTTTTCCCAAACGAATCGGGGACAAGCGCGTCTAACGAAACTAATAGCTTTATTTTATTAGTAGAATAGAATAGAATAAACCATTACTATCACGCAACTGAGGCCCATAGAAAAAACACACAAATATAATCTTAGTTAAAAATAATAAACTAATACATAAAAAATAAACAAATTGTGAAACTACTGCACACGAAATTAGTGTACTAGCGACCCACGGGTGTTACAAAATATTCGAGAATTTTCTGCTTCGGTATACCACATTACATCAGTGAAGAGTTTTAAAGCTGTATCATCTGGCAGTTTTACAAAACCTTAAACCCAGTAAAGGGACCTGATAAAATGGCCACAAATAAACCTCTTTTCAAAGACACATTCCAGTAACAATTCAATAAGCTACAAAGCAAAATAGTTGCGTCACCATGACATCATGTTAACCAGAATTCTCAAACATGACTTAATAATGATTTTAGCGTATGACATCAAGGACCAAGGTTAGATTGTGAATTAGCAACTGTTAACTATATTTACTTACAATAGAGGATTAAGTGACAAAATCAATGAAACACTAAAGCTGCGAGAGGGACGATGTTTACCAAGTGCTATGAGTATTCATCTCCAAATGTATTTTTTTTTTGCTGTGCTCATGATTGTTACTTTTGGCAAATGTTTACCACCTAAGCCTGCACTGGAGAATGCAATAAAGTATTAATTCCGGGGTTGCGGAATGTTTATAATAGTTACCGTGACCCTGGAACATAAAGGGCAACCGAAGGAACATGTGTGGGTTTTAGTTGGTAAAAGTCTGACATGCCCTCCCGCCGCACCCAGGACGGGAGCAGTCATTTGGTGATTTCCACTCAACAAAAAAAAAGTATTAATTTATCCAGGACCAAGAAGTACAGCAGGAACTAAAAAAACCAAAAACGATGAAAAAGATACAAAGGTTACAACTTTCTAATGAATAAAAGCTTTAAATCATTGACTTTGGCATCAGTCCAGTTGTTATGAAACCAATTAAAACAACTTGGTGAACAGTTTAATTGAGTTCTGAAAGAAGCCCCAAGGGACGGCAGGGAAGTATGGACGATTTGTCGTGACAAGTCAATTCAATAGGGCTAGACGTTTAGTGGTTAACGAGTCACAGAGAGACAGGTGGTTAAGATCCTTTTGAGTCTTGGGAATCTTTTGGTACATCACTATCATCATCATCAGTATAATTATGGGTGTGCATATTTCTTATTTATGGGTTTTTTATTTATATTTAATTATTTATATATATATATATATAACTAGCCCGTACTGTCCCACTGCTGGGCAAAGGCCTCCCTCCATTCCTTCCATCTGTCGCGACTTTGCGCTACGTCTTGCCAATCCTCAAGGAAGCCGACCAAGTCGTCCCGCCATCTCTTTCTTGGTCTGCCGCGTCTCCGTCTCCCCATTTCGGGGCACCAGTCTTGGGCTCTGCGGGCCCATTTATCGTTAGGCATGCGGCAGACGTGTCCAGCCCAGTCCCATTTTAGTTGGGCAGCCTTTTGAGCCACGTCAATGATTCGTGTTTTGGAGCGCAGCGCATTTATGGGTTTTAGTTTTATTTAATATATTTTGTTCTTAATAACATTGCAATTGCCGTGTTAACAATTTACCAAACTTAATTAACTATGGTAGAGAATTCCTAAAGCAATAAGTCCGTTTTTCGTGCTTAAAATGACTGTATGAATGAATTTAACCCAAAACTAAAATCATAAGCACAGTCAGTGTGATTTATTTTCGTTGGATCCTAATTTTAGTCCACATATTTTAGGTATTAACGATGGGCCCTATTGCGGGGCCCATCTACTGAAAAATTCTGTTATGAATATATATTTATTTGAATCAAATTGAACTACCAGTACTGTTGCAAATATTTATTTCAATACACATCCAGTAATATACACTCAAAGAGCATGGAATCTGACAGAATGGTAACGTATTCAAAGGCAAACGTAAGTATGTCACTTTGCTAATTACCTACGCGTTATATAATAACATTTTCTCTGCATACTTGTAAGCTGTATATAAAACAAGAAGCTAGACAATGGCGGCTATCGACGGCGAGGCTGAGTCAGTAGGTCGAGTGGCTCTCCAGTTTCTATCATTCTCAACTATATTTGGAATCTTGGTAAAGATCCCAACAAATGTAAAGGGAGTAATATTGCTTTCAACATTTCTCTATTTTATTTTGCTCGCTCTATCTATTTAAAAAATCGCATCAAAATCCGTTGCCAAGCTTTAAAGATCTAAATCTAAGCATGCACAGGAACAGACAGGCAGCGGAAAGTGGTTTTATCGCGTAGTTCCCGTTCCTGTGGGATTTTTGGGATAAAAACTATCCTTAGTTTTTTCTCAGGCTATGGGCTATCTCTGTATCAAATTTTGTTTAAAGCAGATCGATAGTTTTAGGTAGATAGAGGCAGGCAGACGAATTCTGATGCTTAAAACTGCAGAAACAGATACGGAGGTCTTTTTGGATATAGTATAAAAGAAAATTGTTTAAAAATGGAAGTTACACCTGGCGTAGGAAAATGTAAGCAATCCTTAGAATAAACAGTGGTTAAACATCCTTAGTCTGAGCTGTGTAGTTATTATTGAGAACGCGCTGTGGCTAAGCTGGATCCTCACTGTTGTGCTAGTGTAAATCTACAAACAAAACAGAATTACCTTTGCCAAAATACGTTTATTTGTATCCACCATTACTTTTAATTAGCCTACCTTGTCCTACTCCTGCGCAAAAGCCTCTGTCCACTTCCATATTTAAAGAAGTTTCGCTATGTCTTTCCAGTTGTGTTTATAAACGCTTTAGAAATTGCAAAATTCGTTCTAAAATTACTGATAGGTTATGACTTTCATATAGAACCCTTCTAACAATTTCTTACTAAGAGCTTCTCAATCTTTCATACATGTCTTCCAGATCATAATACACCAATACAGATACTATGTGAGGAAATAATGACACCATACAGCCAGTTGGTAGACGGCCAGGTCATTAAGGCGTCTAGTCGAGCGCACTCTGAGACAATCGGCCTGCATTAGGTATTCATGAGCCAGTAGCATGGCAGATAATGTTATAGGTAGTTCACGGATGGTCTCGAAAATTGATTGGTTTCATCTTCCTCAAGTTATTTTTGACGGAATCCAAATACCTTTTAGTGATAAAGTCAAGAACTTAGGGATATTTATGGATAGCAAAATGTCATGGGAGCCACAGATGCAGGAAACCAGTAAGCGGTTATTTGCATCTGCAGGATCCTTGAGACGGCTGCGGAATTTTCTACCCACTGCTACAAAAATTGCGCTTGCACAATCACTTCTACTTCCTGTCCTTGACTACGCTGACGCCAGCTATCTTAATCTCAGAGAGGACCAACTGAACAAACTTGAGCGTCTTCAGAACGTTTGTATTAGATTCATATTTGGTTTGCGCAAGTTTGATCATGTATCAGAATTTCGTATCAAGCTCAAGTGGCTTCCAATAAGACTTCGTCGGAATGCTCATATTCTGTCCTTGCTTTACTGTATCCTTTTCCACTCTACGACCCCTTTTTACCTTAAAGAGCGTTTCCAGTTTATCTGTGACACACATTCACGTACTCTTAGATCATCAGAAAACCTAATATTGAAGATGCCAGCCCACTCCACATCTTTTTACGATAAATCGTTTGTGGTTCAAGCTATTCGTCTGTGGAATGATCTGCCTATGGCTATTAGACGCGCACAGTCTCTAACTACTTTTAAAAAATGGTTAAAGATCACTACTTGGCTCTTTAACACTGTCATCACTGGGTTAAATTCAATTTTATTTTATATACTACTTCTATCGTATCTATGTACTGTTTATGATTAGTATGTATAAATATATACATCTAATGCGCATATAAGTAAATATATATATCTCTTTATATATATATATCTTTCTGTATATATTAATATTTATATCTATATATATTAATGTACGCCATAGACTACCCTTTACCCATTTTTATAGATTTTATTCCATCCAAAGGTTGCCTGGAAGAAATTGCTTTTTAGCGATAAGGCCGCCTATTGTACTCTTGCATATTTGTTTGTGTTGTCCTTTACTGTTTTTGTCCTATTGGTGTACAAATAAATAAATAAATAAACTTTTCTATAATGGCAGATATGATAGTAAGTCAATTAGTGCAGGACGGTTGATTTTTACCAAAGTACAGTCACCATCCAGATCAAATAATAACTAAAAACAATTCCTAAAGCAATAAGTCCGTTTTTAGTACTTAAGATGACTGTATGAATGAATTTAACCCAAAACTGAAATCATAAGTACAGTCAGTGTGATTTATTTTCGTTGGATCCTAATTTTAGTCCACATATTTTAGGTATTAACGATGGGCCCTATTGCGGGGCCCATCTACTGAAAAATTCTGTTATGAATATATATTTATTTGAATCAAATTGAACTACCAGTACTGTTGCAAATATTTATTTCAATACACACCCAGTAATATATACTCAAAGAGCATGGAATCTGACAGAATGGTAACGTATTCAAAGGCAATCGTAAGTATGTCAGTTTGCTAATTACCTACGCGTTATATAATAACATTTTCTCTGCATACTTGTAACCTGTATATAAAACAAGCTAGACAATGGCGGCTATCGACGGCGAGGCTGAGTCAGTAGGTCGAGTGGCTCTCCAGTTTCTATCATTCTTAACTATATTTGGAATTTTGGTAAAGATCCCAACAAATGAGCATGAAGAAATATTGCTTTCAGCATTTCTCTACTATATTTTGCTCGCTCTATCTATTTAAAAAACCGCATCAAAATCCGTTGCCAAGCTTTAAAGATCTAAGCATGCACAGGAACAGACAGACAGCGGTTTTATCGCGTAGTTCCCGTTCCTATAGGATTTTTGGGATAAAAACTATCCTTAGTTTTTTCTCAGGCTATGGACTATCTCTGTATCAAATTTTGTTAAAGCAGATCGATAGTTTTAGATAGATAGAGGCAGGCAGACGAATTCTGATGCTTGAAACTGCAGAAACAAATATGGAGGTCTTTTTGGATATAGTAGAAAAGAAAATTGTTGTTGAAATGGAAGTTGCACCTGACGTAGGAAAATGTAAGCAACCCTAAGAATAAAC
Organism: Athetis lepigone; assembly: GCA_033675125.1. Lineage (NCBI taxonomy): Eukaryota > Metazoa > Arthropoda > Insecta > Lepidoptera > Noctuidae > Athetis > Athetis lepigone. The sequence continues at coordinate 13,474,040 of CM066234.1, forward strand.
AGTGGTTAAACATCCTTAGTCTGAGCTGTGTAGTTATTATTGAGAACGCGTTGTGGCTAAGCTGGATCCTCACTGTTGTGCTAGTGTAAATCTACAAACAAAACAGAATTACCTTTGCCAAAATACGTTTATTTGTATCCACCATTACTTTTAATTAGCCTACCTTGTTCTACTCCTGTGCAAAAGCCTCTGCCCACTACCATATTTCAAGAAGTTTCGTTATGTCTTTCTAGTTGTGTTTCCCGATCTCCTTCATAGCCTGGCACGACTCTCTTAGTGGAAGTTTTTTTCCCAAGAATAATAAGCTCATAAAAGCTTTAGAAATGGCAATATTCGTTCTAAAATTACTGATGGGTTAGCACTTTCATATAGAACCTTTCTAACAATTTCTTACTAAGAGCTTCTCAATCTTTCATACATGTCTTCCAGATCATAATACACCAATACAGATACTATGTGAGGAAATAATGACACCATACAGCCAGTTGGTAGACGGCCAGGTCATTAAGGCGTCTAGTCGAGCGCACTCTGAGACAATCGGCCTGCATTAGGTATTCATGAGCCAGTAGCATGGCAGATAATGTTATAGGTAGTTCACGGATGGTCTCGAAAATTGATTGGTTTCATCTTCCTCAAGTTATTTTTGACGGAATCCAAATACCTTTTAGTGATAAAGTCAAGAACTTAGGGATATTTATGGATAGCAAAATGTCATGGGAGCCACAGATGCAGGAAACCAGTAAGCGGTTATTTGCATCTGCAGGATCCTTGAGACGGCTGCGGAATTTTCTACCCACTGCTACAAAAATTGCGCTTGCACAATCACTTCTACTTCCTGTCCTTGACTACGCTGACGCCAGCTATCTTAATCTCAGAGAGGACCAACTGAACAAACTTGAGCGTCTTCAGAACGTTTGTATTAGATTCATATTTGGTTTGCGCAAGTTTGATCATGTATCAGAATTTCGTATCAAGCTCAAGTGGCTTCCAATAAGACTTCGTCGGAATGCTCATATTCTGTCCTTGCTTTACTGTATCCTTTTCCACTCTACGACCCCTTTTTACCTTAAAGAGCGTTTCCAGTTTATCTGTGGCACACATTCACGTACTCTTAGATCATCAGAAAACCTAATATTGAAGATGCCAGCCCACTCCACATCTTTTTACGATAAATCGTTTGTGGTTCAAGCTATTCGTCTGTGGAATGATCTGCCTATGGCTATTAGACGCGCACAGTCTCTAACTACTTTTAAAAAATGGTTAAAGATCACTACTTGGCTCTTTAACACTGTCATCACTGGGTTAAATTCAATTTTATTTTATATACTACTTCTATCGTATCTATGTACTGTTTATGATTAGTATGTATAAATATATACATCTAATGCGCATATAAGTAAATATATATATCTCTTTATATATATATATCTTTCTGTATATATTAATATTTATATCTATATATATTAATGTACGCCATAGACTACCCTTTACCCATTTTTATAGATTTTATTCCATCCAAAGGTTGCCTGGAAGAAATTGCTTTTTAGCGATAAGGCCGCCTATTGTACTCTTGCATATTTGTTTGTGTTGTCCTTTACTGTTTTTGTCCTATTGGTGTACAAATAAATAAATAAATAAACTTTTCTATAATGGCAGATATGATAGTAAGTCAATTAGTGCAGGACGGTTGATTTTTACCAAAGTACAGTCACCATCCAGATCAAATAATAACTAAAAACACTTGTTCTACGCTGGTAGTATTGCATGTGAGAGCTTTTCATTAAAATCTTAGCTTTATACATCTTTCAGAGAACTAGAAGCGAAACGGATAAATTAAATATTACGTAACTAATAGATTTCCAAAGAAAACGTGATGTGAATCTAGTGGGATTAAGTTTATTTATTTAACGTTGGATTTAGCGTTGTCCCAAATGTGCTTCAGTCGGCATTTCAGTAAGATATATTTTTTCTTAAGTTCAACCCCTACGTGAGTAAAATGGGGTGTTAGTAAGTATGAAATTCGTTACTCTTCAAAGCTTATCAACAGCTAGTACATGAATTCTAACTTGATTGAAACCTCACACAATATCATGTAACAAGTCAGTGTTCATAACCATGAGCTGTACGATTTCACTAAGCTCGTCACCGCGTGGGTTAAGCTGCTGTCCTACTGAAGCTTAGTTAGTTAGTCTTGTAAGCGTTGTGCAATGTTGTCGTCGCTTCTATATTGCTACTGCCAAGTGTAGGAAACACAGATACTGGCTGCAAAGTAGATACGTATGCAGGGCCGACAGATTTCTTGAACATATATGGATGTATGAAAGGAAATATTATTTGATTAATGTATATTAATGTTATATTGCTGAAGATTTAGTTTGGTTGAACTTGCCAATAACATGAAGTACTGGTTTGAATTAAAAAAATATTTTTGTGTAGTTGTGAAATTACGGCATGAGCTAATATTTTTATAAATTGACTAACAGTATGGCAATATGAGAATATTCGGAGTTAGATAGACCAAAATATCGTTACCACTCTCTATAGCAGTTGCAGATTCAATTACCGAGTGGAAACCAGCTATCGCCCTGGTTAGATTTTATTTGCCTTACCAACGATGTGAGTCCAGTTTAGTACGTCCACTACAATCTTTTTGTAATACTGGTTTTGAGTTTTATTTTTCTAAGGTCAAAGATCTAGCTTCCTTATGTATAATTTTAATCCAAATTTGGCCGTTAATATTTTTTAGGGTTCCGTAGTCAACTAGGAACCCTTATAGTTTCGCCATGTCTGTCCGTCCGTCCTCGCTTAATCTCTAAAACCGTTAGCACTAGAAAGCTGAAATTTGGTGCCAATATGTATATCAACCACGCCGACAAAGTGCAAAAATAAAAATTGGAAAAAAACGTTTTATTAGGGTAGCCCCCCTATATGTAAATAGGGAAGTGGTTTTTTTTTTAATTACAACCCTGACGTGTGATATATTGTTGGATAGGTATTTAAAAATGAATAGGGGTTTACTAAAATCATTTTTTGATAATGTCAATAATTTCGGAAATAATCGCTCCAAAAGGAAAAATCAAAGCGTCCCCCCCCTCTAACTTTTGACCCGTAGGTTTAAAAAATATGAAAAAAATCTGGAAAGTAGAACTTTATAAGAACTTTCTAGGAAAATTATTTTGAACTTGATAGGAAGAACAGTTTTTGTACAAAAAAGACAAAAAGGTTGTACAAAATAATTTTTGCGTACTTAGTATGTCAACGTAACAAATAGCCTTTTTTTAAACTTATAAGTAGATACACTTATTGTGACGGACGGGAAACTACGGAACCCTACATTGAGCGTGGCCCGACACGCTCTTGGCCGGTTTTTATTGTTTTTATATCAGAATGAAATCTGACTGTTTCCCGTTACCTGCGATACTATCATACGTACTATTGCACTTACAATTTATAAAAAAAATACCCGAAATATTTCGTTAAAAGTCAATTTAATAGGAACAGAAGCTTTTATGCTTTTGGCTGTGTGCTTTTTTTAGGGTTCCGTAGTCAACTAGGAACCCTTATAGTTTCGCCATGTCTGTCTGTCCGTCCGTCTGTCTGTCTGTCTGTCTGTCTGTCTGTCCGTCCTCGCTTAATATCTCTGACCGTTAGTACTAGAAAGCTGAAATTTGGTACCAATATGTATATCAATCACGCCGACAAAGTGGCAAAATAATAATTGGAAATAAATGTTTTATTAGGGTTCCCCCCCTATATGTAAAGTGGGAAGTGTTTTTTTTTAATTTCAACCCTAACGTGTGATATATTGTTGGATAGGTATTTAAAAATGAATACGGGTTTACTTAAATCATTTTTTGATAATGTTAATAATTTAGGATTTAATTGCTCCAAAAGTAAAAAACAATGTGTCCCCCCACCCCTAACTTTTGAACCATAAGTTTAAAAAATATCAATAAAATCTGAAAAGTAGAACTTTATAAGGATTTTCTAGGAATATTATTTTGAACTTGATGGAAAGAACAGTTTCTGTACAAAAAAGTTATAATTTTTGCGTATTGAATAAAAAAAAGCTATTATTATAACTCATAAGTGGGAACACTTATTGTGACAGACGGGAAACTGCGGAACCCTACAATGAGCGTGGCCCGACACGCTCTTGGCCGGTTTTTTATAACCTTAGCCAGGATCAAATATAATCACTTTTCTTTCTAATTCTTATACTTATCACTGTCTCCTGCAATTTTGAAGCTATTCTCTCCTCGTCACGTAACGAGTCCACAGCACGTCACCTAGTAACAGAAGATATAGGTGACGTGACTCATGGCACAGCTTTACGGCTCACCTTGAACCGCTCGTCATCCGGCTACCTTCACCCATTTCGTATTTTTATAATACCCGGCCCATTGGTATTGTTTAATTAGACTAGAGTAATTTAGAAGATTTTTGTTTCTGATTGGACTTTACTTGAGTGACCTACGACGATTGTATCTTTTAAATCTTAATTTACTTAACCTTTTGACGACCAACCGACAGCCGGATGTGGGGCTGCTATTGTCTCTCTACTGTGTCTCAAATCACGTGTATTCGAAGGATTAAGGGCATTTTCTGCAAAGACGTGAGAACTTCAGCCTTACTTGAACTACACATAACAACAAATAATATTATGTGTAAACTTGTAACATGAACATGTTTGGATTCATCAACTCATCAGAAAGAGATGAAATAAACTGAATTCTTTCTTTGATTGTTTAGTTTGTGATGAATTTGTGATGAATTTGTTTGTGATGAAAATCATAGATGAATCTTTTTAAATTTACAGCTGATAAACAAGGACGGCATACAATTTTATTATAACGGTATCTATTTAAACCAAATTCAGTTCGTTGTGGCTAATTATCCCGTAATTCCGATTCCCGTTAAGCCCTTTTTTTGTACACATCTAAACATATAATTTAACTACGTTTATGTCATTTTCTATCATATAAAACCTTTGTATTCTGTATTTCTTCGAAGCTCTTTTTGTAGGGTAAAATCAAAGTGTATATAAGGTTCGTGTAATGTGTTCCAAGAATTAAGTTACATGAACAAATTTTCTCCGTGATCAAAGCTAACTTCAGAAGCACTGGTGATATAATTTTTATGTTCAATTCTTTGGTACCTTAAAATTTATGATCCTAGTTTATTCATATATACATTGTTTAATGTTATACGTATATCTAATTGGTATTTGCCTATGATTGCCTTAGTTTTTATATTCAATCATTTATAGTGCCTATTTATTTACCATGCTAATATTGCTTATTCATAAGTATGTTTAGCTAGCTTGAGATATTGCTATCCTGAGTTCTCAAGGCTCAGCCGTGTCTTCGGATTTACTCATCTTTGTCTGCCAATGTATACCGGTCTACTACCATTCTAATACAGAGCAAAGACTTGAGCCTTTTCCCTTAAAGAAAAGAAGAAGAGAGATGGGCTCTTCTTTAGAGAAAAGGCTCAAGTGTCCTCCAGATTAAATAGAGGAATACTCGTGTATTGATTGCCACGCTTGCTGAGGGCAGTTTGACTTAAAACTTAATCATTGTTCGCTCAAAATTGAGAAGAATCATATATCCAACGTTCTTTGTGACCAATTACAGGCATGCCTTCAGTCCAAAGCCTAGCACTCTCTATGTAAATAAACAGTCCCTGTCTACGTTATTAATGAATGAATTATTGAATCTATGCTAATTCGTGCGAACTAACTCTGGACACCTGGGACAGGCGCGTCAACTTGATTCATGATTAGATTCCGAGTTTTACTTATTTTAATGAATGTTGTTCAATTATTTGCCGTGTTCGCGTCGTTCGGATTAACGAATAAAGCAATGCTTGAAGTTTGTCCTGGTTTCAATGAATAAATTAAGGAAATGTTAACTGTTTTATTCCTGTTTTTGTTAGCTTTGTTCCTAGATATACATGTATTTTGCAGATAAAAATTAGACTAACATTGTTTCTTGATGACGTAGGCAGAGAGAGGTACCTAATTCAACTTTAAAATTAAGTAATCATAAAACGATGAAAAGCCTCGTTCTATATCCAGTTCAGTAATAAGTTCAATAATAAACACCTTTCCGAACTTAACACTAAATAATTGCTTATCTAGCTCTTGAAATATCACGACTATTATAAATCTTGCCGTGTCATTTGTCTGCCTGTCCTAAAAGGTCCGTTAACGCGAACCATTGTCAATAATAAATAAATACCGGGGCACCATAGCTCGAAAGAGTAATAACATTTTGTAGTTCCGCAGAGCAATATTTCCTACATTGTCTGCCTGACCTACTCGGACCAATAAACACAAAGCATTTACAATCATTTGTACCAGGGCAGCATAGCACGAAAGAGTTACATTGCTAGTCGTGAAGAAACTAAGCCAGAACCGTATTGTCTGGCCGTCCTATTTAGTGCCTGACGTCAGACTAGCCGACAGCAATGCGGTGCTGTATGACAGTATACAAGTATAGCGAAGTTATGTTGAAGGCAACATAGTTATGACGAATGCTTTGAAGCAGAATTTTTATTGTAGGACATTAAGAAATGTTGAAGAATTTCAGGGAATATTTGAAATGAAGTCCAGTGGAGCATGTTTGGAATTTGGAATGCACCATTCGTTCCTTAGCTTTCAAGAAACTCATGAAAGAGTGTTCTTAAAATTTGTTCTTTTCAATGTTCGTTCTAGAAGTAGCAGGTGTTCTTAGTCAGCTTTTGTTGTCGTTCTAGTCATCAGTTTCGCGTTTGGCTAGTTTATGGAACTTAAAAACAAGGTGTCAGCTGTATTTGCGTGCGACATCGTTCCCGCGTTTTATTTGAACGCCACGCGCCGCCATCTTTGATATTACGTGATTTGACTACACATTTCTAGGTTTAATGCTTTTGCGATTTTAGTGTTGAGTTTTATTCAAACTAGCGGCTTGTACTGGCTCTGTTCTGGAGTAGCTGATTGTATGTAAACTATAATAACCTGTATTTTTTTTATTATGTGTGTTTACATTGTTGGTTCTTTATGTTTTGAGTTATTGCCTAGAGCAAAAATATCATAGATTACAACTATGCTGTGATATATTTAGTGTTAACATAATAAAGAACATTTTTTGTACTTACGTTCTAACAACAATAAGAAACTACAGGTATTGTTCTATGTACTAAATTAAACACACCAAACTAAAAATTTCACACATAAAAGGCTCAAACTGCATCTAAATAATCTGACACGTGGCTTAATAAGATACTAAAAGATGTTGAATGGAATTTGACTCATTAACTCATTTGCCTTTAGCAAGCAGCGCCACCCAAAAATGTCAAGTTACACTGGTCACGCGGTCACGCCGTAGACTCATAAAATGGCGCCAAAAAAAAAGAATTGACCTCAAAAAAGCCGGTCGACAATGGCACGTTTTCCAATCCCAAATGTGATTCAGTGCGGTCGCTGCTGATCCTTATATGGGCGAGGTGACATCATATATTGTGTCGAAATATGTCTGTGAAACATTGTTAAAAAAAAAGTTTTTTTTTCCAATGCCTGGATGTTTGGTTTGGTTCTTTTGTCGTTAAGGCATTTCCGTCCTTGGTCTTAAGAGTCACTTACGGTCTGTATGTATTCATAGGATAAGTTGACTTCTTTAACGAATGCAAATCATTTGTAGTTGTACTGTAGGGACTGACATCTTCGTTTCGTTTGCTCATGTCAGTTTGACAGTTTTTAAAGTCTAGGTTTTCTTTAGTAATTAATTTCTAAGGTAAACTGAGAAAGATCACATGAACAATGTGATTATTAAAGTGGTTTTTAACTGTTCTATCTATTTATGACGTGTCTATTTGTGTCTATTAAGAAATTAATGATATACTTAATTGCTTTTTGTATTGTTGCAGGTAACAAAAGAGTGATGATTACCACCCTGCCTAAAATGACTGGAAGGACTTCGATTAGACTAGCTAACATAAGGATCATTAACCAGTGTGGCCTCGGGCTATAATATAAATTGTGTTCTGCAAATTTAAATCTTCAAACACACGTGATACGAGATACAATAAAAAGACAACAGCAGTGCTACAGCCGACTGTCGCTTGGTCCTCGAAAGGATAAAATATTTAACTGCCACAAATATAATATGTTCCACAGATATAGACATCTATATCTGTGATCTGTTTAGTCTCACATTTGGCCGAAAGTCTTCCCATAGACACTCTTCTCTATATGGTTGGCTTCGCGGGCTACTTTTCCATAACTTAAAAAAACTATTATCAAAATATAGGAGAGATGTGTGCAAAACGCTGGTTTGATAGGCAGTCGCTCCATGTAAAACATTGGTGTTCACCTGAATCCTGCCAGACTTTGAGCCGAATTTGTAATAGTAGCCTTTCCCAACGTAGTTGCGAAAAGTCATGATGATGAAGATATAGGTAAACTGCAAGTAAAACTCCTAATACAGATACTCATAAATATTTATTAATCTTTAAACTCGGGTGGACATTATCAACGGATCGTTAGTTGTTGAGTGTTTAGATGATGTAGTCTCCTCGGTTGAACTGGTGACCATAGCCCTGGCCGCCGGCGCCATAGTTGTTATGACCATACATGCTGTTGCCAGCATGGCCAGCCTCCACCACACCTCCGATGTTGTGGCCAGCCGAGTGGTGCTGGTGGGTTTCCTGAGGAGGTAGGACTTCATATTAGAACTTGATATTTGTTTTGTCAATTGGTTAGAAATAACTCGTTTACATTACACATCGTTTTTGTTTTTTTAAATGGACTATGGGGATCTGACACACAACATCCGAAACAAACTCAGAGGTCAAAGTCTCTCTTAAAGCCAATATTGCATTGGTCGCATTATGCAGGGATCATGAAGGTTAATAACTGAAGTGATCTCTTGATGAGAGAAGCACACTGTTTTGAGTGGACCATTCCAAACAGTGGGAGCATTTGTCAAAAGTCGTTTAGCTCAACTCAAATTATTCTTCTTATCTTAATATTGATTCTGGTTAAAGGGTAGCTATGCAGGATTTAGGTGAAGAACAAATTACATAAGTTGTTAATCTGGTTAGTATGACCTAGATCTTATAGAATTCCAAGTAAAGTCTCTACCTGGTCGAAGTCGTTCTCCTCGTGACCGATGTTGTGGTGAGAATTCAGAACGTTCCCGCCGTAGCCGTTCGCGCCGTAGCCGCTGTTGCCGCCCATATACCGGGAGTTTCCGTAGCCAGCTCCCGATCCGTAGCTACCGCCGCCCATGCCAAGCCCACCTGTAAGTCCTAGAGTCCCGAGACGCCCAAGGCCTAACCCGACTCCTGGAAAAAATGGTCAATGTGGTGCACTTGTTGTTATATCGTCTCAAAGAAAACTTAGTTAGTAATTAAACTGTCTTCATAGATGACGAAATGTTTTTATTAAACTTGATTGTTACCATATTTACTTTGAAAAAATATGAGTACTTGATCAGATATCAATGCTGTTAAAGTAAAAATATCCGGTTGTTTAGATAAATCAGAGAAGACTGATTCTTATAGTGCCGTTTCATCCATGCAGGAGTGCTAAGTTAGTTACATACCTGCGCCGATTCCATCCAGTCCTGCTCCAATGCCACCTCCGATTCCAACGTCGCCCAAACCAAGTGCGCTACCAACTCCAATACCATAAGGTTTAGCCTGGACGGCGGCCACGATGGCCAAAGCTGCGATAATCTGGTAGAAAGAAGACAATTTGTTAAAGTTACGACTCCTAGATTTAGATGCTGTTCCGATTAAATGTTGGAAGTTCAGAGCTCAATAATTTCAATGTTTAATTTGCTACTTCATATGTTTAATAGTGACGTCATCGCAGTGGATGACAAGTCTACTGCTATATATACACTGAAGACGAGTAAACGAGCTACGAATTGATGCTGCACAGCATAGAAATAGAAGATCTACAAATATATTTAATTAAGACAAAATTCGTGAATTGTTAATGAAATTGGACTGAAGGTTTAAAATGAAACAATAAATGAATCTTTTTGGACAGATTGAGTTAATACTGAGACAACTTACCATGCACTTCATTGTCACTTAATTGTATAGCAGCTGTTTTCACAATGTCTTAAACGACGACACACCTATCTTATATACCTCAATAATATCCAAAACTAATTATAAATTAACGACGTCTTAATGGGCCGCCTGACGACCGCAGCGTAATGTGCACAACTTTAGGGAATTTTGTCACAAACGAGGTTTTTTTTTAAACCCTAATCGTTTGGGTTTCTCAAATTATGCAAGTTTCTTGGGAATTGTGGAACTGATTGATGTCGATTTGTGATTGATATTTTTCCGGTTGTTAGATGCAGTTCTAAAGTGTCTGCTGCTGTGATTACCTGTCCTGAGGTATCAGAGTTGGTCTTTATAGATTTTTTATCTAAGTCTGGTTCGTGCAACTATTTGTTGTTACATATCAAATCAATTTTTCTTGCCGATCGCAATTACATGTGTATATTTGTATTGAGAATGAATAACTTTATAAACTGCATCATTTGCATCTTGAAACTGTTGATGATGTTTTGTAGTATTGTGGTGTAGTCTTTAATGCGCGATAAGAATAAATAAAAGATTTAATGCAAATAGGCGGCAAAAGCAAAGATACGCTATACAACAAAGATAGATAAGATAGCATAACGAAGTTTACACAGGTAAAATTGAAAACTTTATTTTACCATACACCGATTGGGATGAGACTTAATGTTCTGTTCGTAAATCATTCATTAAAATTATTTAGTGATCCATCTTTCCTGTAAACTTCATTTTACTAATGATAGCATTTCAGCAAGTCGTCCAAGTAAAGAAAAAAACAACGCTGACATGCAAATAGCTCCACCTTCATTCTTTCCACAATTCACAAGAGCCTTTAGAATTTTTTTAAATAATCAAGTATTAATTGAACGTCGTTCAAGCTCCATTCTATGGGGAATACAACGGATTTCTTTGCTGATATTAATTAAAGCGGGACAGCCCGCCATCATTGAATTCTTGTCTAATGAATAGGTAACGAGACTGCCTGCTCCGCTACGGCCAAGGGATTTACTTACTGGATAAATTGTGCCGAAGTTTAATAAAAAGCTAGTTTTATCCTCTTAGGAGTCAAGTATCTTGTAAAATCTGGAAAAAATTAAGATCTTTGTCAGTATATTTTTTTTTGTGAACAGACGAGTGTTTCAAGCGATTATTAAAAATTACAAATAAATTCACTTCTTTATCCGCCAGTCTGCTTGAATCTGAACGAGTAGATGTATTGATTAACAATATTGCAGGAATATGTGAGTTACCAAGTTTTTTCTTGTCAACATTTTACTTGACTACAATATTGAGGATTTGGACGAGGACAGCTTAGACCCTAATATCTAGTAAATTGCAGTCTAAAGACCTTTACATCTTGTTTCCTTCATTTATCATCAATAGACTGTTCTAGTGATCCTCTTTCTCATAACCGTTCATTAGTTGCTTGTTTGATACCTCACCGAATTCAATACATAGTCCTTCACACCCACTTGTAGAAACTCAGAGGTCGTCATAAAATTTAATTTCAGTCCCTCTAATGATGTTCCCAACTAGTGTTTCGAGTACACTTATGTATCTATTTCCGTCCAGGATTGAGTTAGTTAAGCAATTATTATGTAATATGTTGACGTAGTTTCCATTCGGTAGATTCACGTAGGTGTGTGGGTGGAATTCTTGAGAAACTCCAGAATTTTGTTTTGTAAGCGTAGGCTGTTAAAGTCCTAAATTGTGTGAAGGGTGCGAATGAAAAGGGAGTGATAATGTGACGGCTGATAGAGGAAAGTGGAATAAAATAAAAATGTATTACTCTGACCCCAGGTAACATGGGTACAAAGCGGGTAATAGTTGTATCGATTGCTTTGGTTGGCAGGATCTGTTGTACAATGTAGTTATCCATACTAATATAACAAAAGTGAGAGTGTGAGTGTTGGTTGTTCAAGCGCCCATCTAGCAAACTAATCACCACGTTTGCACATGTAATACAGATCCCCATTTCTATGATTCCGTACCTAAGAATGTTAAAAGATACTCATACGAATTTGTACAACCAAAATATGGACATGTAACGTGACTTAGAGATTAAATTGTCAAAAATACCCATATATAAGTTTGTAACCCCAGTGGTTTCGCCCCAACTTTCATGAATTCGTCAGTCAGGGCAAATAATTAATACCTATAGGTAATATATGTAAGAGATTGAAATATGTTTCTAGTTATACTTCATTTGCATTTTACTACATCAGCTCTAAGGCCTCTTGTGTTTAAAGCCCAGGAATCTATTCTAATATTATAAACTTTTAGAGTTTGTTTGTATGTTTGTTCATTTGGTTGAACGCACTTATCTATTAAAAAATATTTTTGTCTGATGGTTCATTTATTGAGGAGAGCTATAGACTATAACAACATGGGATATTGTATAGTCTATAGCTCTGAAACTTACGGGGGCTATGTAGTTGCTAAAGTTGTGGTTGGTACGAGGTACAGCTAGTCAATTATAGCCTGATATTGGAACTAACGGTTAACCGCTGCTAAACTCCTGAAATCACGTTGTTTAGTGTAAACTAATGTTCCATGGTGTAAACAAAAGAAGAGCTATATATTCATCACAGCGTTGATTCAATTAGACGGAGGAACCTTGAAGTTTGTTTACATTGTGTCTATCTGTTGGAAACCATTAAAGGGCCGCGTGACTCACACGCACTAATACAAGTCGCTGATGGCAAATTAATGGGGTTTTGTAATAAGTGTCGAGTTAATCTAACTTTTTAAGTGAAAAAGTACTGCCCATCTTTATATAGGTAGGTTTTCTGCAGTCCAATTGACAAAACTACCGTATTTTTTGGGATGAGATATCGTCCAATGGCTTCTTCCGCCCTTATAACCATTCCGCAACTCCTGCCGGAACATAAAGGGCAACCGAAGGAACATGGGCGGGTTTTAGTCAGTAAAAGTCTGACACGAAGGACGGGAGAGGTCAGTTGATGATTTCTCAATCCCCAAAAAAAAAAACCACGTCAGGAAAAATACCGTATTATCCAAAGTTTTGACTGTTCATACCTTTTTACTTAATTTTTGAGCCGTAAAACAAAAGTGGATGTTTACGGAGTTAGTTATCTTATAAGGCTATGTGTTTAAAAAACCTTGTATATCCGACTGAACATAGGTTTAAACTTAGGCAGTTCATATAAGAGCTTATTCTTAGTATTTCAAGTATAGTCATTCATTTTTCTACCTTGAAAATAAAAAACAGCAAATTATATGCTTATTTCACTAAACTGAAGAGATCTGTTTATTTTTCTAAGTTTTTGTGTGTGTGTGTGTGTTTATGCAACTAAGATCGTTGACACATTTATGTAAATATATTTATATTATATTTAGGAGGAATCCGCTAACACATGTGCCTCCACTCAAGAATATACCAACCGACCAAAATATTCTCATAGAGAAACATGTGGGTCAATCGAAAATGGTCTTTAAAATCTGGCTTTTAAGATCTTATTTATAAAACACATTATTATCGATTAGATTATAATTTTTTGCCTTAAATCCGTGTTTGATTTTCCTCAATTCTTTATTGGTTGCAGATTTTGAGCGTGAGATTTGTGCTAACTATTGAAAAAATATTAAAAGATCTAAGTAGTTTATTTTTGTGATATTTGGTAATATTTATAGGATATCTCGTAAAATTGTCTCGTAAATTTGTGGTGTCGTGATGGCTCAGTGGATAAGGCGCCCGCCTCGTGTGTAAGAGGTTGTGGGTTCGAATCCGGGCAAGTACCAATGTGACTTTTTCAATTCATATGTACTTTCTAAAGTTTATCTTAGACATCACTGACATCCCGTGCCTCGGAAAGCACGTAAAGCCGTTGGTCCCGGTTGTCATTCGTAGAACTTTGACAGTCGTTACTGGTTAGCCAGAAACACTGACCAGTCTAACCAAGAGGTATCGGGTCGCCCAGTTACTGGGTTGTGGAAGTCAGATAGGCAGTCGCTCCACGTAAAACACCGGTATCCAGCTAAATCCGGTTAGGCTGGCAGCCGACCCCAATACGGTTGGGAAAAGGCTAGGGAGATGATGATGATCTCGTAAAATTGCCTGACGATTTAACCTTTCAACGACCAAGCGACAGCCGGCTGTCGGGCTACTATTGTTTTTCTCGTAATGTGTGTTCGAAGGTTTAATTATCTCGTATTTTCTAACTGGCGTATTAATTAATCATTAACTTTAATAGAAGAATAAAATAACATTAATTAAGTGGTCCAATGTTAGGACTTACTTACTAAGTCACGTTCATTTGTCTTAGCGTAAAATAATCTATTTTTAAGTCAGTTTCTGATACTTTTCAATCTTAGAAATGTGTTTTGAAAAACTTTCTATTTTAGAAATTATTAGCCCGTTTACTTCAATCAATCACTCTTTATTTGTAAACATAGGTAATACAATAGAGGTCTTATACATAAATATAAACATTTTAGTCGTGCTCTATACCCTACCAATAAAATTGGTGTACAAATATTTCAGTTTTTTAGTAATAAAATAGATAAAGCTTACAATACAAAGTCAAATTAGAGTATAATGTCAGTTCAATGTATTATTAATTTTAGAATTAGATTAAATTTTCAGTTATAATACCTATATATTTTCCGTGCATGTCAATGGTGGTTCAACTACAAAAAACTGTCTTAAAAATGTTCTTTATTCATTTTTATACTTGTTTCTTATGTATTGTATTAGTGTATACCTATATATTTGATTTATTAATCCCAAGATTTTGTATTTGTCAATTTGCATTAGATACGGGTTTTATTACATATCTCAATTGAATTTAAACGTGTGACATCTACTTCTGTTTAACAATAAGCGAGATAAACATTAGCTTGCGTGTAATCAACCGGTTTTCTTTTAATGGAACAATTAATCTATCTTGTTTACTGATAAGCGTGGGTAGAGCACGTGCAACTGATGTCAATACTACTCCGGGGTTGCGGAATGTTTATAATAGTTACCGTGACCTCGGAACATAAAGGGCAACCGAAGGAACATGAGTGGGTTTTAGTCAGTAAAAGTCTGACACGCCCGCACGCCGCACCCAGGACGGGAGCAGCCATTGGATGATTTCCCACGCCAAAAAAAAATGGCGAAACTACTAGTTTACTGCACTGATATTGTAAAAGTAATCAAAAATCATTTCAACAAAAAAAATAACTAAATTTTTTGTTTTGGCTTTCCCGTTCTATTGGCGAATTAAAATTAATGTGATTGAAATGAATTGAATGGTTGTTAGTTTTAGAAGCGCTTATTTTGTAGTTAAAGGCTTTTTATTTTTTAGTTCTTAGTGCCGAATTTCGGCTAATGTAGTCCAGTTATAGGTTTGCTAAACTAAATATCACCCTTCAAACACAAAAATAATTTTCTAATTCGGTCCAGGTATTTTCGAGTAATTGGGGAACATACATAAAAAAGATTCCGTCGATTTGAGAATCTTCTCCTTTTTGAAGTCGGTAAAAGTGTCAAAATGACCATAACAGAGTATTTTTATAGGGTAAGTATACAAGATATACATATAAAAATGTCCTACTACACCTACGCGTACTATTAATCAAATACGTCCAGCTACATAATAAATCAAATTAACTAGAGTTCGAAAACCATTTTTATTGTGATATATGACTATTTATGACAGCTCACAACAATCTACTTATGGGTACAATAAAGTTTACTTTTAGTTTTTTAAGCAATAACTTCATGTTGTCGTCGTGAAAGAAAAGTTGAAACTGTGACCTTCATAATTCGACGACGAAAATATTTTCAGGTATGGTAAAAAAAAACTGCCAAGAGGGTCCGTCTGTACTAGGCCCATCAACCATCACACAACATTAAAATCAAATTATTAGTTGTACTTTTACCGCAACTGCAATATGCGCACAAAACACTTTATAAAGAAGAAACAAATATGAGAGAGCACAAACTATTAGCGAAAAAGATATAATTTACAAGACAATAACTTTATTATCTACGTAAAATCTCTGATAATAGAGGTTTTTCAGTTTAATTGGAGTTCGAAGTTGGAACGTCGCCAATTGGAAGGATTGACTACACCTGGGGAGGGTTGCGGTCAGCCTTCTAGAGCCAAGACCGAAACTGTTTCGGAAAAGAGACGACGAAAAACTAAAGCGCCTCCATAACGGTCAAACAGTTTGATTCAAACACTCTAGATTTAGTTTGACTCAAAGCAACAACTCAAACACATTTGATTTTTTTTTGACAAACCTTTCAAAGTAGCTGTTTTTTTTAGTCCAACTGTTTGGCCGTTTCACAAACACAGCAAAAATACATTTGTACTTGATTTATTTTCTATCTACAACCTTTTGAATGCAAAGGCAAATAGGAGTCTTTGAGATGGGGTCCCTCTTTTGTGCGGAACCTTAACCTTTCGACGACCAAGCGACAGCCGGCTGCAGCACTGCTATTGTCTTTCTATTGTGCCTCGAATCACGTGTGTTCGAAGGTATAAAATTAGAGAAAAATAATACAGATCATAATTGCAAGCAAGGCAATATTCGGCCCCAGAAGTATGGCCCATGGAGTTGGTGTATCCGCAGAAAATTGACCAGCCAGCTGAAATGACATAGATAGGATTCTTTTCTGGTGTACTGTGTCGAATAAGCATCAGTGCCATTTTGTAGACACAGTGTCTGTGTCTATAATTACATCTTAGACCGGTACAGCACTGTTTCCCGGCAGAAATAAGTACATACTGATTAGACCGGCTCCTACAGAAAAGACTGGTGCTTATTATTTTCACCAAACACTGAGTATACAACGTCACATTTTCAGCTTTGAAGTTATAGAACACCTAGCCAATTAGCTCCGTTTCGAACGACATTTGATCTGTGAGTGTATGGTGTGCGAGCGCGACAGATAGAGGGGTGTGAGCGAGAGGTGGTCCCCCACCCTCGCCGGCCGGTAGTACATCTCTCCGCCGCTCAGCCCGATCTGAGCGTTAGTAACAAATAGTAGGTGGTACGGGTTAGACGTCATCACCTATTATTTGTTGTTGCCGAAAACCCTTGTTTGAGAAGCATGAACAGACCTTGTATTTGTGCTTAATGATTTAATAGTAACGGCTAAGAGTTACGGTAGACTCTTCAGGCGTTTTAATGTGGTTGGCACATTAAAACCCGACGATTTTCCTGTCTCGTAAATATTTGCAACTAACCATAAACTTTACATCCGTATCTAAAATTCAAAATGTCCCTAAATTACTCGGACCATAATTCAAAATTGCAACATGAAAAATCAATCGCGTTGTCCATTATGTTCTAAAATTAATAACTGTCCGGCTTCTCTGATGAATCCCTCGTCCCCCTCTGCCCGCTCGGCCCCGCTCCCCGCCCCGCAGACTTAGTGATGGCGCCCTTTTGCGGCACGCACGTCAGTACCATACCTGATGAGGTACCGATCAGACGTATCGGCACCGCATCTGGTATGGTACAAAAGAACTTGTGTACACCCCCGCATACATGTCTGTGTGTGTCATGTGACATACGGGGTGTGTTGTATGTGGTTGTTTTTCTTCTAAGATAGGGGTTAAAAATACGATGGTTTAATGTATGCTTAATTTCCTGTCACTGTCGTGATGGATGATTAAATTGGGTGTTGGGAATATGCTATTTAAAGTCTAGAGAAGGAAAACTTTCTTAAATACTTTAGTGGGAATTTCTCACTGTCCTTCAAACAAAGTTGTTCGCTTCTGTAGCTGTAGTTTGAAAAACTTTTATAAAACTAAGCACTTATTTTAGATGAATAAATGATGAATCTTTTCTGCTTGGCCCTTTTATGTTTTTATGTGAAGGTCAAGCAATAAAATATCGCACAACCCTCGCATTGAATACTAAATAACATAAACCCTGGAGAACCGACACTAACATTATGGTTTTAACCAATTAGGTTAATAAATTTAGCATAAAATAAAGACCGTTTAGTCCTTTGCTCCTCAACTATAATTTACTTAATGAAACTTCAATTTAAACCAACCACTTCACTAAAAGCAACTTAACCACCCTGCCTCAAGATTCATTATCGTACTACAGCGAGAAAAAAATGCGAAGAACATTTTTGAGAGCTCTTTTCAAGTAGATAAGTACTTATTCACCATTAACAGTGTTGAGGGGTCGTCATCCAGGGGTTGTAACACCCCAAACACACGAATCACTACGGCGGCCCTTTGATGACAAACATTTTTAATTGGTCTCTTTGCCTGTAATCCTCTGTGCATGTTTTTGTTCCTCGATTTCATGTCAAACAGGATTTAATAGCTTATGGAGCAGGTGAGGTCCGCGAAATATGAACGGTTAAATATGGCTGCCGGGTTTGTTTCATGGGTGACGTAAATTGGGAATGTTTGTCATATTTACTGCATTTTTGCGTGATGGCTACAGGCCTGGAATGGAAGTTCGTTACTGTTGACGAATATAAACGCAAGTTTGAATCTTTAGATTTTTGTTCCGTAAGATCTAGTTAAACATTCTGCTTTGTTCGGTGTGGCCTAAAATAAAGAAACAGAAATGGTTTACATTCTTCTCCTAACATATTAAAAAGCCACTAACAAGATTTAAAAATAAAAACTCAAAGCTGCTTCTATTGACGAGGTCTATGGACTCGAAGGATCTATGTCCAATTCATGTTCATGTGCTGTTCTTTTTCTTGAATCCTAAACTAAAGGATAAGGGCCCAAAACTTTTTCGCAATTTCATATAACACTTTTGAGTGTGGCCTGGTAATACAGCATAGCTAGCTATGTATTACAGTCGTACATTCGCGAAAATATACGGCTCGTTCAGGAGCGCCATTACGTAAACAACGGTTATACATATATACATTTGTACACATACAAGGAAAGCTAAGTAACCACCTAATGCCATGAGTTGACATGTCACCTCAAACTCGCTTCATCGAGGCATTCACTTAGGTATTTTTGGATTATAGATCTGTCTGGCTTTTATTGACTGAGTCCATCCACCTCAACGTCAATTATCGCGGAAGCATTAAAAGCCCAGATCAGATAAATTTAGCCTGCGGCTTTTTTATGCTTTTAGCTTGAAAGCTTACCCATCAAAATTAGTTGAACGATGTAGACGTGGAAGCGTAGCAGACAACCAGAAAGAAAGTCAATCTGAGTTATTTTATAATATTAGAATGGGGTTGGGACTGTATCGATTCATGGACCGATGACAAAGCCAGGAATTTTAGTATCAGGCTTGAATAGGTGGACTTATTAAATGTGAAGGGAGCTCTAAATAAATGGCAAAACTTCCACGATCACATTTAATTCATAAATATTGTCCCTGAGCTAAAACTAAGCGTGGCCCGTTTTACAAAGCGGTTCTAATTAACTGCTGTTAGGACATTAGGAGCATTATCGCTTAGTTCGCAAACTCATTATTTTCGTACAACTTCTGTCGTTCTGTCAAACAACTTTAGTCTAGGTACTTAATTTAATTATTTATGTTACTTTGGCTAATTTGTTTTTCTTTTGTGATTTATTGACAGTTTCGACAGTTGGGGAGATGTTGTCTGACATTCTTATTTTACTAGGAATTTCTTTTTCTTTATAATTAACAACTCTGAGAGAATGTAGCGATGTCTTGATTTGGAAAATGGAATTGTTGTGAGAAAAACTATTTACTGTTTTGCTAATTATAGACCTTTAAGAGATTGGAGGGCGAAAAATTAAAGTTGATTTACAAGTATTTAATAATGTGAAGAGATTTTTTTAGATTCTGCATGCGCAGTTAATTCGATTAGTTACGACTGCATTATATTGTCTAATTAATTCATACTAGTATAAATACGACAGACTGTTAAATAAAATAAATAAATAAACCAAATGACTATTGAACATCCAGTACTCTTTTGCAGCCACAACTCCGCCTACATTCATTACAACGACCACATGATGATGAGTTACTTTTTCTCTAATTCTCTCGTACATGAGTCGTGTATTTAGATATCATCAAAGTGCAGATCGTTACTGCTCCTGGGAGGATCGACTGAAGATCTGAAGATATAATAACATCGGGTAACGTCTGCTAAGCATCGCTTCCATTAGCCGCGCCGATCTCAGCTATTGTTTTACTTAGTGTGGGGTCGCAGTGTGAGCGATCCTCTTTTCAAAACTGAACAGGCGTAACAAGATTTAGACCAAATGCGTTTTAGGTATGCCGAGACCAAACGGTATGGACATCATCGGCCTCAATCTGCATACGAAACTATATTTTTTAATGGGCAACTAGATTCATTTTTTTTCTTGTAAATGACGTCGTTAAGTGCCTTTTAAATGATCTACTAGAAATAAATGGTTTGACTTTGATGGCCTAGCGGTCTCAAGGTCCCTGACTGGGCGGGTTGGTCCTGTGTAATTAAAGTTTTCTATTTTAGAATATTATTGTCTATAAGAACCTAGGAACTCTGAACTTTGTACTCGGATATTGGTTATGGATTTGGACGTTCCCGGGTTTAGGATCGAAATCGGTAATTTTTGTGTGCTTTCTTAATCTGCTGTGCTTTGAAGTTGTATTTCATAATGTATTTAATGATTTGAATAATTAATCAACAAGATATAATTTTCCGTATTACAATGGTTATGGAGTATTTAATATTAATTTGTAATTGTTTTATTTAACTACTAGCTTTTGCCCGCGACTTCGTCCGCGTGGATTTATAGTTCCCGTTCCCGAGGGATTTCCGAAATGAAAACTATCCTATGTCCTTTCTCGGGCCCCAGACTATATCTGGACCAAATTTCATTCAAATTGGTTCAGTGGTTTAGGCGTGAAGAAGAGACAGACAGACAGAGTTACTTTCGCATTTATAAAATTAGAACGGATTGTTATTCATGTGTAATTGAAATACTACCACGAATACTACCTATAATTAACTAATAGTGAAATTCTTTATGCATTAGAGTTAATGTAATATTGTAGTTCCAATTAAGAGAAAATTGATTAATATTGGGCTTAATAAGAAAATGGCGTGTCAAGTGGTACTTAGGAACTGGTACCTAATAGTGGCTAATTTCTGAACAGTATGCGGTACGTGACGAAGAGCCTTGTTAAAGAATTAGCCTATAATGCGAAGCCATTGTAAAAAAATATTAATAGGTATAAAGAGAGCCATGTATGAAATATTCATTAATTTTTATTATGTAGGTAAGTATTTATCAGTATCTTTTACATATTTTTCCATATTAAATTGACAAACCGTTAGATAGTTGTAAATTTTATACAAGAATGACCAATATACTTTAAAAATGATGGTAACTTATTGTTGCAGTCTCAGAAGAAATCATAGATTGGTGTTATATTTACGAACGAAATAACTGAAAATAATAATCTTACGGGATTCACTGTTATTGTGAGCAGAACCGAAGTTATTATTTTTTGCCAATAAAAACATAATTAAAATGTCTTACAGTATCATGTCTACTTTGAAATACGTAGAAGGAGAAGAAATACCCCAAGATAATTAAGAATGTAAATAAGTATACAGGAAGGAACCACATGTTCTGGCCCACAGTTACACCCCGGAATAACTGAAGTTACTTCCATGGGCCAGAGTAAGACCCTGGAATAACCGAAGTTACGTCAATCTCAGAACGTTTACGACGGCAAGTTTATGCCCAGTCTTAATAGGGCGTCTTTATTGACGGTTAGTTTTCAAACACACGTGATTCGAGACACAATAGAAAGACAATAGCCGACAGCCGGCTGTCGTTTGGTCGTCGAGAAGTTAACATCAGTTACTTTTTACATCCGCCCCGCCAGCAGTGGGACCCCACATCTCTCAACAACTGCTATCATTATCGAGTTTCGTGTTCCCGCGGAGTGCTGAAATTCAGCTTAAATTTATTACTACAATATTTTCAGTGGAGACGCTTTTCTAATCTACGTTGCACGAACAATGTCAACGACACGTGTTGTGTCAACAATTACTTTAGAATGGAAGCTTTTGTTATTAGAAACGTTATTTTTCTTTTTTAAAACGACATAAAAGTAACTACATTTTTTTTTTGAGAAAATGAGCGTTATGTTTATATAATAAAACTGGCTAAGTGCGTGTGGCACACGAAAGGTAAATTTGTAGAAAAAGAGTTGAAAGGGGTACTTATTTTATTTCTTAATTATATTAGAGCAGCTATAGTACTACTACTAGTACTTAACTACTACTACTGGCACTTAACCTGTGAATATTTTAAGTGTTACCGTTAAAAAGATATAGCCCTGTGACAAAGAGACAAATAAAGGAGAGAGCCTAAGTACTTAACCCGGCTCGGCAGTGTTGGCACTCCTCGAATCATTTAATGCTTTTTTACATTCAACCCTAAAATTTATTATAAAATTTATTAGAATGATAATAATCAAATCGTCCTTCAGAAGATAAAAAGAAATTTATTTGATAGAACCTTTGTTTAAAGCGCTTTAAAATTGTAACAAGTTTATTTTTATTTTGATGATGTTTGTGCGGCAGTTATTTTTTAATAACATTTGCATACAAAAAGTAAACCTATTACTACAGTTACAACAAGTATGAAATGATTCCAACATGGCGATTTCTCTAAAACCTATAATATTACTATCAAGACAGATCGCTATGATCGTTGAGTTTCGTCTATTTTGCTGAATTTCAGCAAAAATATACGCCGCCATGTTTTTACGAGCCTTAGTTTTATTGGCGGCTTGTTGATACTGAATCTTATCTTTATTTTACGTCTGTCATTGTCGGGTCAATGTCATAATGTAGGTATTGTTGTGATACGAGATACCAGTAAGTACCATATTTTTTCTCAGGAAGTTTTTTGACCTTCCGTGTTAATAATACCAGCCTATTACTGGCCCACTGCAGGGCAAAGGCTTCTTCTCATACAGAGAAGGCACGAGCATTGATCACCACGCTTGCTCAAGACGGATTGGCGATTTCAGACTCATATTAACTACAAGTCCAGGTTTCCTCACGATGTTTTCCTTCACCGATGTCTGTGATGTCTAAGATAAACTTTAGAAAGTACACATATGAATTGAAAAAGTCACAGTGGACCTTCCGTGTTATACCAGTAAAAAAAGATGACTTGATTGCTATCAACCATAATAAGATATCCCGCTGGGTTTTAATAAAGACTACCTAATAATACTTTAGAGAAAATACATAGAGGTACACTAATAGTAAATGGTTTTCCTTGGACGTCAATGACTTCGTAGAAAAACAACGAGTTGAAACCTGGTTGGAATTACATTTCTCACTAACTTTCACCGTACTAGACGTAATTTTATAACCTAATAGCTGTCCCCTGCGGTTTTACCCGCATTTTTCGTTACTGCTCCGCTCCCGTGGGTCGTAGCGTGATGGTATATAGCCTATAGCATTCCTCAATAAATGGGCTATCTAAAAATGAAAGAATTTTTCAAATCGGACTAGTAGTTCCAGAGATTACCCCCTACATACAAACTTACAAACTTACAAATTTTACCTCTTTATAATATTAGTATAGATAGATTTTACAAATAAAGTAACTATCAGTGATTTCTTTTTGTTCGATTAGATAGATGTCTAGAGAACTTTTAATCAAACCTCTTTATTATATTAGTTAGGTTATATTCAGAACAGACATACAAGTCTGGAATCGCCAAATTGAATCAGAATAATACCTTCTCCGTATGAGAAAAGGCTTTTCCCCTGTAGTTTAAGAATAAGATTATTATTATTTTATCTTTAACTATCAAAGTCCTCTCTACCTCGTACACTGTACCAAAACACTACTACGAAACTCCCTATATGACATCCTATCCCAAATATTAATGATGTACACGCTCTACGAATAGAACCAAACGCCTGCCAGAAATATCATAGCAAGCAGTTGAGTAACCCGAACAGGCCGGACTCGCCGCACCGCAGGCGCTCGGACTGGTTTACTTGCAGATAATTTCCGACGCGGTAAGGAATCAAAATGGATAGTTCCGTCGAGTTAAAATGTCCGTTGACAGACCCGACCTTGCTTCTATTGAAGGTTTTTTATATATTAGTGGTTTGATTTCTACGTATGTTCTAGATCTAGACTAATCTTTTAAATTATACCTAATCTGTATTGCACATTAGCATCTCCTTAAGTGTTGTCCCTACAGGTGCCTTTGTGAAATGTTTCTTTTTACATTTTGTCTAGAAGCTCTAATAAATAAATAAAACAATCGCTGTATAAAGTTGCGACATGGTTCAAATAAATGGTATTCACGACTACCTTAACTTTTAGTTCGCTAATTTGTTTATTTGTAGCGATAAAATGTGTTTTAAAAAAATAACATTAATTACTGTCCGTGTATTGAGGACATCCATACTAATATTATAAATGGGAAAGTGTGTCTGTCTGTCTGTTTGTCTGTCTTTCACGGCAAAACGGAGCGCGGATTGACGTGATTTTTTAAGTGGAGATAGTTGGAGAGTAACATAGGCTGCTTTTTGTCTCTTTCTAACGCGAGCGAAGCCGCAGGCAGAAGCTAGTATTATAATATATATATATGTATAACATCACGCTACGGGTCCTAAGCAACCTAAGACGTGACTGACCTTATGAAAACGCAAAACACAGTTTATAAAGTATACATTAAATTTAAATAACCATTACTTACTCAAGTACCACAAAGGTCTGTTATTTCAAGTTAAATAGAATCTTTAATTACAACACAGTTTGACCGACGACGACGGGTCAAAGTACGAAAAGTAATTATTTAAGAACAAACACGAGTGCCAGACATAGTTTCTTGCCTTTTAATTGTTAAAGCCTTAATGCTACCTTTACAGCACGCAATCGTTTAACTTAGCACGTTGCTTAGTGTAAATTAACCTTTTTTAACCCCTGACGCAAATAAGTTTGACCGCTATGTGTGTGTGTTTGGAACTGTAGCTCCTTAACGCCACCGATTCGCATGCGGTTAAGAGATAATCTAGGAATGGTTCTTAACCTTTTAACGACCAAGCGACAGCCGGCTGTCGGGCTGCTATTGTCTATTGTGTCTCGAATCACGTGTGTGGTTTTAACATTTATTTATTTAGAAAAC
This sequence comes from Athetis lepigone, assembly GCA_033675125.1. Taxonomy (NCBI): domain Eukaryota; kingdom Metazoa; phylum Arthropoda; class Insecta; order Lepidoptera; family Noctuidae; genus Athetis; species Athetis lepigone. The sequence continues at coordinate 13,499,213 of CM066234.1, forward strand.
TTACAGCTACCATTACTGTTTCCCAATGGTAACATGTTAACATGGTTCATTCGGTTTAGTCGTTTCGAAATTAACAACACTATTGTTAAAATTTTAAGTTACACTTGCGTTATCCAAAGTAAGAGAATCTTTGATCATAAATCCATACTAATCCATACTAATATTATAAATGGGAAAGTGTGTCTGTCTGTCTGTATGTTTGCCTTTCTTTCACAGCAAAACGGAGCGATGAATTGACGTGGTTTTTTGAGTGGAGATAGTTGAAGGGATGGAGAGTAACATAGGCTACTCTTTGTCTCTTTCTAACGCGAGCGAAGCCGCGGGCAAAAGCTAGTATGTTCATAATTATCATAAATATTGCCTTCGGTTTTGCCTGTGTTGATAACTTTTGAAAATGACGAAATACAAAGTACTTAATTAAAATTCCGAGTTTGTTTCGGAGGTTTCTTCTCAGAATAGTCGGCTAAGAAACACCGCCGTCTCCGTTCTCTTAAAATAAGCAAAAACTAATTGGGAGAGACGTGTAAAAGTTTTATATTTAGGCAATTTACAAAACATATAATTATATCATTTTATGTCCACCCGCGTTACGTTAGTTTTTTGGTTACTGCCTCGCTCCCGTGGGACATAGCGTGATATTATATAGCATATGTTACTCAGGGATAAGTTAGCTTTCGAATGGTGAAAGAATTTTTAAAATCGATCCAGTAGTTTTTGAGGCTATTCATTACAATCAAACAAACAAAGTTTTCCTCTTTATAATATTAAGTATAGATAAGTATAGATTAGTGCTGAAATATCTTATTTGTAACTTACAAAAATATATTTGTATGACATAAAAGATACACTCGTTTAGCAAAACTGAGTTTCCATATCAAAGCTTCTATAAATAAATAAAAATCCTTATATTTACATATTTCCTATAATTTTCATGATCGAGTACACTTCACAAAGTTTTCTTTAATCATTTTAATAATATTTTCTCATGAAAACAGGATTCTTTCATCTTTGTAAACACTGAATAATGATGGAACCGAATATATTCGAACTCAAGTAACGAGTATTGACGAAAAGGAAATCATACCATTACGGTATTAATGATCTTGAATTATTACTTGATTAGGTAAAACGTATTGAATAATATATTACACAGCACATTACTGAATAACGGTATAAAAGCTCCGATTTCCTTGTTTACAAACTAAACTAAATTTTAGTTCAGTGCATCTTTCTCTTTCTATTTCGTTAAGAAAAGGACAGAAGATTGGTTCTGTCTGATAAAGACAATTTAAACGCGATTAAAAACATGGCCAATAGTGTAATGCGCCGATAAACGGGAGACCTGGAGACCGAGACGCTGACTAATTTAACGGGACTTTAATTATTATTTATCCACTGTCCCTTTCTTAATGAAATGGAGAGAAAAAATGCATTCTACTTAAATTTAGTTAAGTTTGTAAATACCCGTCATACACCGTTCCATACTATGACCGTACTATGAACGTATCAGGTACGAAAATACACTCGATACGGAATTATATGTTATATTAGTACGGCCATGGTATACTACGGTATATTTTGAAGACTTGTTTATGCATTTGATAAGAATCCAAAATCTATTCAATACTATTTTCGTGATGCATCACCAATTCTTCAAACATTACTTCATTGAGATTTTATTACATTTTCCTCAACACCAGGTCCTACAATCAGATAAACCCTGACAGAGTACTCATGACAGTTTACCCACATTTGCGCAATCTGAGGCCGTTGGGTGGGCGCTGAAACTGCACGCTATCTGTCAACCTGGGGTGGGCAGGAGCTGAGGTAATGGGGTCGGGGGTTAATGAGGGGTCTCGACCAAATGGACGAATAGGTGGGTTTGTATTTGAAGATCGTGAATGACGGTAAGGTAGATTTGAAATGAAAGGGTATACGTTTTCAAACGTTGCTTTGGGATCGATTGATGTTTGGTTTGAAGGAAAACTCTGTGATGTATTTGTCCACACACATCTTATATGGTCTAGCTGTCGCTTATAGTTAGCTCGATTATCAGTTTCTGTGCGGAAACCACTGAAGATAAAGTAGACCTTGACACTAGTAAGAAAAATACTGTTAATGATGAGTGACACTTTAGTATGACGAGGTCGAGAAAAATAAATTGTACTTAGCTCGCGCATTGCCCTGACTATATTTCTTTCTTTCATTTGCAGATTGTTAGTAGTGCGACAATGACTGATATAATGATTAGCACTAGCTTAGGAACGGTTATTTATTCTCGGACTTCGACCGAGATAAAAACATGTTTTTTCGTTTGTCTCTATCTGGTTGTTCAACAGATGTGCGACAGAGATAAGAATAATACTCGGCTATTAACAATTATTTGTCCCGTCCTTAATATTCAAATGAAAACCCCTCCCACTGCCTACCACATATGCCAACTTGGTGAAAAAGAGGAGCTTATTAATCTCGAGAGCGGCCTGTGTTTGCCAAACCGAAATATTAACAAACAGCAGAAACATAAAACATCACGAATCCAATTTTATAAAAGCCTTTTCAAACATTAATTATAGGTACGTTATATAAGTACTGACCGCGAACAATATGGCCCGGGGTTTCATACATTTCAATATTTCAAAGAATTGTGTTCCAAATATTAAGGGCATAGTCGAGGGTTATAACTCCCGGTTTCCACGAAAGTAGAGACAAGGAGAAAGGTCTCTTAATTAACTAATAGGGTATTTATTGGTGCCGATTTCCTTAACAAGGAAATCGGCACCAATAATACCCTACACAAATCAAACTGTATTGTGTATTTTTAACATATTAATGCATTTTTAAATAAAAATCGTAGCCCAACGGCATCGGAAACAGGGTCCAAGCTATGGTCAGGGCTCCAGCGAGAGTAACCTCCTTACGATGCGAGCCGTGTCCAAAAGTACTGCCTTCTGAGTCAAGCCCTTGATCCAGCTATCCAACGAGAGCCTACTTAGGTGTTAGCCCTTGTTGTAAACAATACCTTGTTATTATAATTGAGAAAATGGGTTCAGTTGGACCTCAAGGGCTCAACTGCCTTACGATAGAAATAGCCTGGTATAAGACGTCGTACTTTTAGCCAATAATAGAATTGAGATCGAACGAAGGTAAACGAAACAATGGAAAATGTCAAAAAAATATCACTTCATTGTATTCGATATTTTTTGTTACAGGAATCAATAGTTAATATGTAAAGGAAATAAATCGCTTCTACGTCTTAAAATAAAAATATACTATGAGGCTTCATGTTTCTAGCATCAGTAATTTTGGATGTGTGTTTATTACAAAACAAAAAAACTATTAAAATTTGCGTTTGTCGTGTTGGCCCATTGGTGAAGGCCTTCCATGGTTGTGAATGAAAAATGTGAGTCTTTCAATTTATATGTACTTTCAAAAGTTTATCTTGGACATCCCGTGCCTCGGAAAGCACGCAAAGCCGCTGGTCACGATTGTCATTCCTAGAACTTTGACAGTCATTACGGGCAGTCAGAAACTAGAAAGTCTGACCAGCCCCCCTAGACAAGTGGCATTGTAGAATAGATTGTATGTAGATCAGAATAGATTGTCAAATGTATGGAATTGACATAAGCTTTCGCTAAATAATTTGACATCTCTTTACATTTGATTTGAAATTTGACAATCTATTCTATTCCGCTATCTATTCTACAATGCCACTTGTCTAGGGGGCCAGTTTTACCTAGGAATGTCGCCCAGTAACAGGGTTGTGGGGGTCTGATAGGCAGTCAGTCATTCTACGTAAAACACAGGTACCCAGCTGAATCCGGTTAAGACTTGAAGTCGACCCTAAAATAAATGGGAAAAACAGGCTAGGGTAGGGAGATGGTAATTTCAGCAACAAATGAGTCACTTTTAAAAGAAAAATACACTGGTGAAAGCCACATTATTTCATGACCAAATCTGCGGCCGAAGCTAAAACTACATATTTTACTAATATGAAACCTAGGTTATTCTTCAGGGACAAAATATTTGATTACGTAGCGTGGGCGAGCCTGGTACCTAAGCTATAAATAAAATAATCGTTTCGAGGAGTAAGTTTGTCCTTCGTGGTCGTATTTATTCGGCCTATATCAGGTTAGGTGTTTTTTGTAGTACTGATATATAATAACGCTGAAAAGACTTTTTCTATTTGACTTCGTGTAAATGGGTTAACCTATCGACAAGCAAGCGACAGCCAGCTACTATTGTCTTTCTATTGTGCCTCAAATTACGTGTGTTCGAAGGATATGCGACCCACGGGAGTAAAGCAGTAACCAAGGACAGGGGTGAAATCCATTTAAAATATAACTAACAGTTAAATGCAAATAAATAGGGCATTTTAACTTATTCTCCTCCATTGAGACCTACCTATGTATGTTTAGAACAACCAAGCACCAACTTTTTGACTAACCGACCGTCTCCTTGACAATTTCAAACTGCCGTTAAATGGATTAATTGAAATAAATGCCTTGAAGATTTTTTTAGTACTTTCGGTACCTTCCGAGTATTCCAGCAGTCTGGTTATAAAGTGAAAACTCATAAAGAATGGAATGGGCGTATTTCATAGCTTTACGTGGCCAGACGCGGCCGTGATTTATACAGCAGATATTATGGCCAAGCTTTAAATTAGGACTGTGTTATTTCTGTACGTTTTTTGTCTGTACGTATTGTGTTAAACCACAGATTAATAAATAGTTTACTACGTAACAGATACTTCACTCCAATACAAAAACGCAAATACCTACGCTATAATAGCCTACACCCTACAAAATTATAATAATAATACCAGCTGTTTGCAGCGAGGAGAAATGTACCATAAGTACACACAAAGAGAGTTGAGATTCTTTTGCGTGGTTTCGGCATTTTGATAGTCAGCGCTGTACCCGTGACGCGCGAGCACTCAGGCGGGCGTGCGACAGCCCGGTGTTCGTTGTATCGTCGACGATACGCGAAGCGGTAGGCATAAAACGCGTGGCCTTGAGCGAGTGACGGACGCCTGGTTAAACTGTCTCTGAAATTATCTTTGTCATAGCGGTTTCCCAACTATAGTTCGATTATTTCTACCATCTAGTTGATGAGTAAATGTCAGTCAATTAGTGTAACCAAGAGGTCTTAGGGGCAGTCCCTAAGACGTCTTCGTTAAACTGTTTGTAGGACTTTCTTTCAAATATTTATTGTAGCAATTATGTAACTATTTCCGTTAACAGCTACAAATAGTTACACTGTGCAGTGTGCAGATATTAGCGCCTACCTCTGAGGGGACTTACTTCTGGCTTCTGATTTTTATGTTGACATTACAAATAGACGCTTTAATTGTATTAATTGAGACAGATTACCATTGTTCAGTTATATAATAGCTCTAATTACCACATAAAAAATAAACCAGTTTAATATTCAAGAAGTAGAAGTTTCAAGTGGTTATCCATACTAATATTATAAATGGGAAAGTGTGTCTATCTGTCTGAATGTTTGTCTTTCTTTCACGGCAAAACGGAGCAACGAATTGATTTGATTTTTTAAGTGGAGATAGTTGAAGGGATGGAGAGTAACATAGGCTACTTTCTGTCTCTTTCTAACGCGAGCAAAGCCGTGGGCAAAAGCTAGTTAAAAATAACAGTGTTCTAAATACCGGTGTTTAAGCTAAACGAGTGTTTTCATACATTTTTCATTGTTTGCAGGTAATTACAACGGCTTAATGTTAGTGGCTTCCAGCGGTGCTGGAGTTCTTCACGTAAGTTAAATAACTAGGGCCTGGAAGTCATGCACTTGTTTATCAGGTAATATTGTTTATGGCTGGAGTGTTTTACGTAGGTCTTTATGAAGATATGAGAGGAAAACCAAAGCAATAGTCAACAGATTAAAGAACAATGACATAAAAAGCGAAGAAACGTCGTCGTGACTTTTTATTAATACCTACACGAAAAATGCCCACTGCTTGAAAAAAAGTCTCCCCCCCTAGGACTTATGTATATTGTCATCTATATGTATAGCGCGACAGTTTTCTTTACAAAAAGAAATCATAGAAAGGAAAATCATAGAGATTTAAAATACTAGGAGAGGCAGAATCTATAGTAGCTAAATGGTATACATATATATTTTTAAAGGCTCTTAGCATTGGTCCTATATCCTTGCGGTGTAGATATTCTTCATTGTGAAATATACAAGGTGTATTTTTGGTCTTGCTCAACCCGTTAGGAGATGATTCTGCCCATGAAAACAAACAACTTTTGTTATGGAACCAACTCAGAAATCGCGAAAAAAATATCAGCTGTTTCTAAGAAAAGTTCAATGCCCTCGGACTATAATGTATGAACCAGCTGATATTTTTTTCGCGATTTCCGAGTTGGTTCCATAATGAAAGTTGTTTGTTTTTATGAGTATAATCATCTCCTAGCGGGTTACTAGTATTATTATAGTAGGACTACATAATACATGACGCTATAACTCAAGTGAGCGGAGCAGTAACCAAAAACCTAACTTAAGAACAAATCACAAACAACTCCAATGCACCATTTTAGTCCAACTTCAAAGAAATTTCAGCAAATATATCACCATTTTTGGAACTCGTAAAATAGGTCGTGAAAAACAATTTGTCTAATGTGTTCCAAAGTAACACAATGTCGTCGGTTTCTTCAATATCGACCGGCAAACGGCCTTGGCCTCGTTCTCTGCCGCCCCTCATTTATAACAAGGATGCTGATATTGAACTTATGAAGCTCTGAAGTGTTGGACAAGTTTTTATCAAGATCTTTTGAGACGAAACATTAGCATCGATGGGCTAGGAAAGAGATAGCTGTATTAAGTATAGAGTCATATCTTTCTAACTACTAGCATGGAATTACCTATTTTTAATCGGGCCATTATTTATTATAAACTTTACCGCACTACCTTCGTCCGCATGTAATTCAGCTATGTACAATCGGCAAAATAAAATCATGACCCACCATAAGCTTATTTTCCTACAGACATTCAAATACAATTAGGTCGACAATCGCGTAAACATGTATTAAAAATGTCACAAGTCGTCTAGTCTTATTATTTTGACAGCTTCAAACGATTTGTCATCGAAATGGGTCATGATTCAATTTTGTCGATAGTACCTTCTTCTGAATGAAAATTACCTTTTTCTGTAGTATCCATCTGATCAAACTAAGCTAAGTTTTTCATAATATTAGTGTAGGTTTTTTGTGTCGATATGTTTTAAACCTTCGAACATAGAAACCACAATAGAAAGACAATAACAGCCGGCTGTCGCTTGGTCGTTGAATGGTTAAAAGATTACTACCATATACTACACACACGACTACTACCTCTGGAAGGTCACAAGTATTAACAGTACAAGAACAGGTTCGATCCCGAGGGAAGCAACCTAATACTATTACCTGGGAATTGTCAGTTCAGTACAACCGAACGCCTCTGCCTCTTTAGGGATTACAGGCACGTGTCGCCTTTATCTTAGTGCCTGACTAAAACATGTGTCACAATTTAGTTAAAAGAAAAAACCGGATAGTGTAAGATGGACTTAGAACCATTATCGGCAAAAAATGGCAATAAAATCATGTATGTTGTATGGTAGCCCCACTTAAATATTTATTTGAAACGGTTTTTGGTTATAGCGGTAATAGAAATACTTGATCCGTGAAAATTTAAGCTGTCTAACTATCACGGTTTATGAGATACAGCCTGGTGATAAACGGACATAGGTGTCTAAGTAATATGGTCTCGTTTACCCTTTGGGTACGAAAACTTAAAAATGAAAAAGTATGAGCTATATTTTGTTTAGCTTTGAAGTACATGAGTTGTTTATTTATAGTTTTTGTAGAAAGGTACAAAGGCAGACTTAATGCCTTAGGCACTGTCTATTACTCTTATACATAAGAGAAATAAAAAATAAAATAAAAAGGGTCCTAATGTAAAGCAGTTGTAAAAACGTAAAAGAGTATCAAACACACATTTATTTAAATTATAAAATAAAGGCACAATATCGGAATATTCTCATTGAGTGCCCATTTTTTGAGCAATTAAATAAGGTTAAAATTCGGTGTTCATACTATTATTATAAATGCGAAAGTAACTCTGTCTGTCTGTTTCGCTTTCACACCAAAACCACTGAACCGATTGAAATAAGATTTAGAACTGAGTTAGTACATAGCATGAGAAAGGACATAGAATAGTTTTTATCCGAAAACTTCCTCGGAAATACCGCGGGTTCTAAATAACTCAAAAATATAAAATACTTAGTCCAATTCGAGAGCTCGAGATTAATAAATAAGTTGCCCGAAACAAAGTGTCCAAGTTTTCAAATAAGCTAGGAAACAAATAAATGCGTTTTGTTTCAACTTTTCAAGGAGCCGTTCCATTTATTTATGACAGGTCATTTTCACCCGAGTTATATATTTACACCGAGAACCTTTTTACTGAATCTTTCCTTCAAAGTATTTGAAAACAACACTGAAATTGTAAATAGTTTGGATCAGCTGTTTTGTTTTAATTTTTAACCGACTTCAAAAAAAGGAGGTTAGTCAATTCGACCATATATATGCTTTTTTATGTTTGTTCGCGGATAACTTCGTCGTTTATGAACCGATTTTGATGATTGTTTTTTTGTTTGATAAGTCATAATTCAGAGGTGGTCCTATATAAATTTTATCGCGATCGGTTCAGTTCTTCTCGAAAAATTCATCAAGAAAAAAAATTGACGAAATATACATTGACGATGTGCGTTAAGTACTTCAAGTTTCTAAGTTGAAGTTACAGCAAACGAATATCCATTCTAACATTTTAATGGGAAAGTGTGTGTGTTTGTTTGTCTGTCTTTCACGGCAAAACGGAGCGACTAATTGACGTGATTTTTTAATTGGAGATAGTTGAAAGGACCAATGTGACATTTTCAATTCATATGTATTTTCTAAAGATTATCTTAGACATCGCAGACATCGGTGAAGGAAAACATCGTGAGGAAACCTGGACTTGTAGTTAATTAAGTCTGAAATCGCCAACCCGTCTTGAGCAAGCGTGGTGATCAATGCTCGTGCCTTCTCTGTATGAGAAGAGGCCTTTGCCCTGCAGTGGGACAGTTATAGGCTGGTATTATTTAGTTGAAAGGATGAAGAGTGACATAGGGTACTTTTGTCTCTTTCTATCGCGAGCGAAGCTGCGGGCACACAAATGTTTTCAAACATGTCCTGCGTTGGATCAGAAATGCGTGAAAAAAAATGCTAGAGAGCGATGTTTTATTCAGTTGTTACAACGAATTTATTGGAGCTGTTAGCTGAATTTATTTTTATTCTGACGAAAGAAAATATTGACGACCAGCGCCCGACCAATACGCGTTTTATCAAACTTTTTTAAGCACAAAGGTTCAAAAGCTTAAAGGGTTCTAAAATATTAAAATACAAATACTAATTTATGTACCTAATCTTACTAATCTAGTACATACGTTCATTACATCTATTTTATTTTGCTTATAATTAATAGGATTATTAAAAAAACCTTTATTTTCATAAAGGCATAACACACACATTTAAATTCTTCTACAACAGTTTCACAATCCAATTTTAATAAAAGTTTTAGTTAGTACCTGAGAACTTATTTACCTCGTACTTGTTTGAGCTGTATTACGAAGGAACAGTTTTCTTCGGTCGCGGTATACCTTGCCTATGCTAGTGGCACTTAAGTTATTCTGTAGTAACAAATCAAATAATAAGTTATTTTAGTCACTCTATTAAAATTAAGAAACCTACACGTTATGTCTTAAAACTCAGGCGGAGATCGGCGTCACCGAGGGCTCCGGTCGCCGAGCCCGCATGCTGGAGGTCCCGGGGGCTACCAGCGGCCCTGTCGCCGATGCTCTGGCCGAGAGGCTGCGGACGTCGCTCCAGGCGGATGAGGCCCGAGTGTCCAGGCCTACCATGCGCATTGATAAGCGCGTCACGGGCCTGGACGACTCCGTCACGGGCGAGGAGTTGGTGGCCGCCGTCGCCAAGGCAGGGGGCTGTCCCGCAGGCGACGTGCGGGTGGGCGCCATCCGCTTCGACCGCTCCAGGTTGGGAGCGGTCACCGTGAGCTGCCCCGTACCGGCGGCAAAGGCTATTGCGGGGGAGGGCCGCAGGTTACTGGTGGGAGGCTGGACTTCGGCGCAGGTCAAGCTGCTCGAGCCCAGGCCTCTGCGGTGCTACAGGTGCCAGGTAGGGCACCATGTGGGTGTCCGTTGCACCGCGGAGGTGGACCGTAGCGGTGACTGTTTCCGCTGCGGTCAGCCCGGTCACAAGGCCGGCTCGTGCAATGCCGCGCCGCACTGCTATGCATGTGCGACAGCTGGCAAGCCGGCTGATCACCGGGCTAGGGCAAGGCGGGGGCAAGGCTTGCGCCCCGCCTGCCAGTACCAGAGGCAAGGGCAGAGGGCCCTCAGCCTCTGCCGCCGCTACCGCTGCTGCCGCCGCTACCGCTGCTGCCGCCGCCGCCGCTCCCGTTGCTGCCGCTGCTCCCGCCGTCCCCGCTGCTGCCGCGTCCGCCACTGCCGCAACGACTACCGAGGTCGCAATGGAGTGCCGATAATGGCCCCATTGCGACGGCGCGTTAGGGCTCCATGCGCGCCTTAGGGAGAGGTCAGCGAGCGAAGGGGCCCAACAGGGCCAGCGCCTGCCGGGGTTGCGGAATGTTTTATAATAGTTACCGTGGCCCCGGAACATAAAGGGCAACCGAAGAAATGAGTGGGTTTTAGTCAGTAAAAGTCTGACACGTCCTCCCGCCTTGGGCGGGAGAAGTCATTTGATGATTTCCCACTCCCCAAAAAAAAAATGTCTTAAAACTCAAACTCAAATACAAAACTATTTTATTCAAATAAACCAGTTACAGGTACTTTTGAATCGTCTAGGTGTCAGTCTGTCAGAAAAATGAAGCTAGTTGCTCGTTCCAAAAAGTGGGTTCCATGGAAAAGAATGAACAAGAAACTCCATGAACACGCTTTTTAAATCAATAGATTACAAAAATTTGGTTACATCGTTCATTTTTGAATCTAAGGTACTATGTGAGAACAACGATTCTAAAATGAAAGTCAAAAAATACACTCATCTAATGAAATACCAATTTGAACTTTTGCCACACACCCGTCAAGCCTAAACAGGCAACATAAACAAATAATAAAATAACATTATCTATTACGAAATTTCGTCACAAAGTGTTTGACGCTAACCCTCCGCCGCCGCGGTAATAAGATAACGCAAAATAATAATATTTCACGTCCTCACGGCGCGTCACGTCGGCGTGACGTACGTTGTACAAACATCGTAACGATCGCGTCGCGTGTCACGCTGTGTTACAGCGTGGAAAGTGGGTTTTTACGATATTTTCAGTACATTGAGGTGAGCGATTAATTTATTTTGATAATAATGTGCTAGTTTTGTTGGAGCTGATGGCGCGAGGTTATGGGTGTGTTTTTAGCTATTGTCACTGGTTCGTGTTAGTTATTATGTGACGGGGTACGGATTTGTATGAACGTACTTTTCTTATAGGCGTTGCAATTAAACGCAGGACTAAATCCTTAGTTTTTACCAAGGATTTAGTCCTGCGTTAACTTTTAACTAACTTTTACACTTAACTTTAACTTTTGTTATAAATAAAAATCCCTATGGAAAACCACTTGTCATATCATAGACCCACATTGGTGTAACTAATTTCAGAACCTAGGGATTTCGTATCTATTAGAAATATTAGTAGCTCACAACGTAACATATTCAAGTCATACCGAAAAAGGTTTATCTATTAATACCACTCACTACGATTAAATTCATACCCTTGTCGTGAAATAACTCGCAATTTAATATATTCAAAACAGTAGTGGAAGTGCCATCGGGACCCTCGTAGACGGGATCAGCGACCATTATCGTCGGTTGGCCCAAAAATATGCCATATACAGACCTCCATTGCGGTTTATTATGACATTTTTGTAATACCCCAGATATTTGAGGGTTGGGCGACAGGACCTTATTAAAAAATATTATGGGTTAACTATTATTTGTTGTTTTATGAATATTTTGTTACCTACTTATATTTACTAGAATTCAGTATCGTGATAAATAAAAAAAAATATTTTGGTAAAACTTTGTACTTAAAATTCTTTGCTTAGTATGCTTTGTATATAGCTAAAAAAAAGCTAAGCTATACAAAAAAAACTGCGATTTGCGGCTTGTTAGTAGAGGTTGCAATCGAATATTCGAATTATTCGAATACTCTTTCCAAATACCAAAAAAAAAAAATCAGTTTAAAGTCTATTACGCTTACTAATAATCACTGTATAAAGTTATGTCATGAATAAAGCGCGTGTAAGACGCTATGTTGATAGAGCTTGAAAATTGTTGTTGGCAACACTGCTTGACTCGACGCCATTTTGTCACTTACAGAACATGTTGTTATTTATGTGTAAAGTGGTGCATTGTCTTGTTTGAAGCGATTTTAGATACTTTTATTTTGTTTTTATTATTAAGGAGAGAGAACGACTTTAAAATTTATTTAAGAATTTTATAATATGTAAATCTGATTTTTTGAATTTGATTTTTAGTGACATGTGATAGTTTTTCTTTTTATTATTAACGAGCGAGAGAGAGATGTTTATTTTGTTCTTATTATTAACAGGAGAGTTTTTATCTTATCTGCATAAAAATATAGTTCCTAAAGCAATAAACGCTGATATTCTGTTTTTTTTATTTATTTTTTAATATTTGAATAAAATTCGAATAGCACTGAAAAAATATTCGAATATTCGAAAATTAAAATTATCGAATTTTTGCAACCTCTATTTGTGAGCTTCTTATTTAGGTGTGTATGTATATACTTTGTGTTGACAGCTTAATCCTTCGAACACACATGATTTGAGACACAATAGAAAGACAATAGCAGCCCGACAGCCGGCTGTCGGTTGGTCGTTAAAAGGTTAAATTAATTTAAAAATATAAAAAGTCGAAGTCGTCTCGAAGTGTTAGAAAAAAACTTGTGAAGTCAATACTGTGGAAGTTAGAAACCGCGGGTATAAGCAATTCAATGATCAAGTCAAGTCAAATACTCGAGGATACTTCAACGAGGCTTACTTTCAGCGAACCTTTTAAACTGCGACCCTCAAACTTGAAGCCAAGGGATGGGTTTGCCAGTTTCCGAGATTTTTTCCAATTTGGAAAACTTCGCGAGCTTGCCAGCTAAAACTTGAAGAATTTTAAACATCCATAGTTTAAGACTTGTCGAGTATTTCATGATTTTATAACTTGTTAATGAAATAAATAAAGCTTACAAATAATCAATTTTGTTAAAATTCTCCCGTCGTTTAAATGAAAACGTGAAGTTTGTTTGTTATATTTTCGTACAAAACCCATTAATTAAATTTTACCAAAGTTAAATTGAAATGCTTTGCTAAGTATTTCCTGAGAAATATGGTTGGTATTATTATAATTATACTGGTTCGAGACTTGAGAAAAAAGGTAAGTAGCGGCGATCTTTATTGTTATGTTTATAGGCTTACTGAAGTACCTACTAAAATTATATTTTTTTCATAAAGTACTACTTTTACAAATAACAAAGTTGCCTAACTCAGGTAGAAAGCCAAGCCGTCCATTTGCTGCACAAGCTTTAACCACAATAACATGCTTGGCGCGCAGTGTAACCAAAAAATCATGTCAGCATGCGTCGGCGGCGGTGGCGCGGGCTGATGACGTCACGCACTTAGCTAGTGGCGATAAAATTGGACGCATGCCTCGACTCGTCGCTCAGTCCATCGGCTATGCTGCTCGCTTCGCGTTACTAACGCCGCGAGTTCGAATCTCGCGGCAAGCATGACGCATAGATAGTCGACTATTTGATAGTCAACTCATCTGCAACTCCATGCGAGATAGTTTGGAAGCTAAATTTGATCAACCGACATCTTCGAAGGTTGGGTCTGTGTACACTTCCGACATTTTTAGAAATTTTATTTGTATTTTAATTTTCTATTTTTGCACTTTGATTTTTATTAAAATCAATAATAATAATATAAAAACCGTATTACTAGCCTTTTTATAAAAATTCTAATTGAACACGGAATCGGGATTAATTATATTGTTTTCGATGGTTTCGTATTTATAACTAGCTTCTGCCCGCGGCTTCGCTCGCGTTAGAAAGAGACAAAAAGTAGCCTATGTTACTCTCCATCCCTTCAACTATCTCCACTTAAAAAATCACGTCAATCCGCCGCTTTGTTTTGCCGTGAAAGAAAGACAAACAGACAGACAGACACACTTTCCCATTTATAATATTAGTATGGATTTCGTCACTCAGTAGTCAATTACTTACGCATGAATGCCAAACGTGCTTTTGCACCTTTGTAATAAGTTATTACTTATTATTTATAATTATCGTTATGTAGTGTAGGAATTTGTATAAAATGCAGCGGAATAGTTGTAATAAATATCACTATTTTATTAATACTGTACTTAAATAATTGCTAATAATAATAACTAAAATTAATTTGAAATTCTTGTCCATTTATGATATCGAATAGGTATAACAACATTCTAGTCTTTATGCATTTACGCCGGTATTTTTGATTTATTTTCAACACAACAATGTTTAATTTAAAATAAATTTTAAACTCTAAAGGTTATTTTAAATACTGACTAATATTATATTATTCCAAATTATATTTTAAGGTTGGAAAACAATTATATTTTGCTTTCATTAATCAAAAGATGTAAGACTTGAAGTGCGCCATGTTCATTACTTAATTACACTTTAGAGTTTAATTGTAGGCATCGTTTTAACTGTAAATTAGTTTAAATAACTTTGAATCTATTAATTTAAGATATTTTACGATTCACTTGAATTAGTCCTGAGTCTATTGAAATTCAGCGGAGAGGAATCAATTATTAAAACAATTTAGGAATGTTTTATTGAATCAACGTAAAGGGAATTTGATATAAAGATTTTATCAAAGTATACAATTATGTAATAACTAAGCTGATTTGAAATTCTTGGTAGAAATAACTGATGTTGGAGATTATTAACTTGAAAGTTGGTAATATCTTCTAAATTCTAGGAAATATTTCTTTTTGCCGAAAATAACTAAAGGATAATAGGAATTGGAAATATTATATTTTTTCTTCAAAAGCGTTGCCAACATCATAAAGCGCCTATTTTTATATTTTTAATCTTTATGATACGAGGACCGTGAATTCTCTGAAAGCTTGACGTTGATCGAAATGTCTTACTAAAAGGAAATTTTAATAAAAACCACTAAACAAGGAAACATTGGTACTGATTCTCTTGTTCACAAACTTAACTAAATTTAAGTTAAATGTATCTTTCTCTTCCCATTTCTTAAAGAAAAGGACAGAAGATAATAATAGGTATTTTTCTTGGGATCCCTTCTTTTCGCATAATATTCTTTGTCCTAATATACTTCGGCATAACGATTTTGGCACAATTTGTTTTGGCATAATAATACTTCGGCATATTTTTTTTAGGCATACATTTTATGTTGGCATAATCATGTTAAAGACTAATTTGTTTTGGCATAAATTTGATTCGCATAACTTTAGTAGGCCTAATGACTATTAGCATAACGTTAGTAGGCCTAAAGACTATTTAGCATAACGTTAGTAGGCCTAATGACTATTAGCATAATAATGTTTAGGCATACAATTAATATAAATAACAAAAACAATTTTCATGCAAATGATATATAAATATAAATATACATGACATTATGTAAAGCAAACCAATTTGCTGTAGTTTCTGTAACAATCAAACAAATTGTTGGTTAAAAAGTTAATATGCTGTGCAACAAAAATTAGTGACAGAACCGAATTGCTGCAAAACCGACTCCACGTAGTCTTGTTTGCCCTACCCCTAGAGTGTTATTTAAAATCGCGTAGGCGCGTGGAGCCGCCGGAGGCCCGCAGCGCCGGAGCCGTCACAGAAACCCTGCCTGCTGCATGTTGCATGCTTGCTTGAATGCTGCATACTTGCTTGCATGCTGCATGTTTGCTTGCATGCTGCATGCTTGCCTGCATGCTGCATGCTTGCTTGCATGCTGCATGCTTGCTTGCATGCTGCATACTGCATGCTTGCTTGCATGCTGCATACTGCATGCTTGCTTGCATGCGGGTATAGTGTCTAAATATTCTAGGTGTTAATAAATTTTCCATTGTTATACCTATAAAAATATGTTTTAATATTTTTTTAATATTTTTAATATGTTTTAATATTTTTATGCGAAATTTATGCTTTAAATTTTATGCTTTAGGACATTATGTTTACAAATGTTATGCTTTAGAACTTTATGCTTAAAAAAGTTATGCTTTAATGCATGAGCAGTTATGCGTAATTATGTTATGCGAAAATATAATTATGCCAAACAACATGTTATATATGTGTGTGTAATAGTGTGTATGTGTGCGCGGACTGCGTCCGCGCCCTGTTGCTTACCTACGAATAAACCAGTGTGCTATTAGCTGCCAGCCGTTTCACTCGTGCCATCCCTTACGTACCTACCTACACAACAGTGGCGACGAGATTACCCACAACAATCGTAACAGTAGCGTAGCGTAGCGTAGCGTAGCGTATTGAATAATGGCTCAGTCGTTTTGTGGTATTTTATCAAGTTTCGATCATAATGTTAGTGATTGGAAAACATACAAAGGGCGTATTACGCAATGGTTTATTGCAAACAACATCGATGCGAAAAACGACGCGGCGGGAATCAGGAGGCGAGCGATACTACTCAGCGCACTCAATGACAATACCTTCAAGTTAGCAGCCGATTTAGCTTTGCCTAAAGACGTACAAGAGGTACCATATGAGGATCTAGTGGGGTTATTGGATAACCACTTCACCCCAAAACGTTGCGGATTCAGCGAACGGTACAACTTTTACGCAGCTACGCAGCAACCGGGCGAGGCATATACTCAATGGTCGGCAAGATTACGTGGACTAACAGTGCATTGCGGATTCAGTAACGTCGAGGAGGCGTTGCGTGATCGATTTGTGATGGGGATGGTAGCGGGTCCTGAGCGGGAGAAACTGTTTGCGCAGGATTTGGAGACCTTGACCTTGGCGAAGGCGGTGGAGCTAGCAGAGAGCATAAGATGTGCGCGCGCGGGCGCGGCTACTGCTTCGTCTTCATCGACAGATCAAGTACAGGTGTTCAAAATCGCGGAAGGACAAAAAAGTGCCAAACCGATTAATAGTGCCGATAAAGAAAAGTGTTCGGTGTGCGGTCGTGTTAATCATAAGTCGTCTCAATGTCGGTTCGCAAAGTATAAGTGTAAGAAGTGCAACACAGTAGGGCACTTACGTAGAATGTGCAATAAAATTAATTATGTGTTAACAGGGGATGTGAGCGAGGACGACGATGGTAAGTCGCTTTTTAATATTCGTTCAGCTCGGGGGGAGCCCATGACAGAAACGGTCAAAATAAATGGTCAGAATATAGTTTTTCAAGTAGATAGTGGATCTGCGGTGACGGTCATATCTGAGAGTACATATAAAAAATTGTTTGCGACTATACCACTGCATACGTCCCACAAAAATTTTTATAGTTACACGGGAAACAAGATGGAGTGTGTAGGTTATGTGCGTTTAGCAATAACATATTTACAGCACACGCACACCCTTGATGTATTTGTAATACGTCGCGGCGGCCCACCGCTGCTAGGCCGTGATTTTATTTCAATTTTTAAACTAAACTTAACTCGAGTAAATTTTTTAAAGGATAGTCAAAGCGCAATTGAGCGGTTGCAAATAGGGTTCCCTGAAGTGTTTTCAGAAAAGCTGGGTTCTTTCAAACACTATAAAGTAAAATTAATACTAAAGAATGACGCAAAACCAGTATTTTTTAAAGCGCGACCAATTGCATTTGCTTTGCGCGACAAAATCGACAAGGAAATAGATAGATTACTGGACCTAGGCGTGTTAAAACCGGTAAAACATTCCGATTATGCATCACCTATTGTGCCCGTGCTCAAACGCGATGGTTCCGTCAGATTATGTGCTGATTATTCTGTGAGCATTAACAAACAATTAGTAATCGAACAATATCCCTTGCCAACGGTTCACGAATTATTCTCTAAATTACACGGTGGCCAGCAATTTTCGAAAATTGATTTGTCAATGGCTTACAACCAATTACTGCTCGATGAAGAATCGCAAAACATAACTTGTATCAATACTCCCCGGGGATTGTTCAAATATACACGTCTTGTATTCGGTTTGTCGAGCGCGCCGTCTATTTTCCAGCGCGCAATGGAAACAGTTTTGTCAGGATTAGACGGAGTATTATGCCTGTTAGATGACGTGTTAATAACGGCCGAAACGGAAGAGTTGCACATAGAGAAACTACGTATAGTTCTAAGAAGACTCCGGGACGCGGGACTAACATTGCGAAGGGACAAATGTGAATTTTTTAAACACGAAATTAAATACCTAGGTTATATTATCAACAAAAACGGACTAAAGAAAGATCCGACTAAAGTGCAGGCTATCGTAGACGCTCCCGTACCTACTAACGTAAACACCTTACAATCGTTTTTAGGATTAGTCAACTATTATCGGAATTTTGTTCCTCAGGCATCAAGCATACTTAGTCCTTTGTATGATTTGCTAAAAAAAGGAATTAAGTGGCATTGGGATGCTATTCATCACAATGCGTTCAACGAAATTAAAAAATGCTTAACATCGGAACAAGTGTTAACACATTTTGACCCAAATTCTAAAATAATATTGACAGTAGATGCATCTCCACACGGGTTAGGCGCGATCTTGTCGCAAGTAGGTAGTGATATGTTAGAGCGACCCATATCATTTGCGTCCCGCACGCTTTCGTCAGCCGAAAAACGATACTCACAAATACAGAAAGAAGCTACAGCGATTATATTTGGTATTAAGCGATTTCATCAATATTTGTACGGCCGATCAGAACCGTTTATATTACGTACCGACCACAAACCATTGATTTCTATATTTGGTCCCTATAGAGGTATTCCTGAAGTATCGGCGAACAGACTACAAAGATATGCCATGTTCCTAAGCGCGTATAATTACACGATCGAGTACGTTCGAAGCGCCAATAATAACGCGGATTATTTGTCGCGAGCGAGTATAGGGCGCGAGCGGGAACAGCCTGAAGAGCGGGGGGACAGTAGCGCTCACGCGGCTGCGGCCGCGGCGCCTATCGACCGTGCCGCTTATGTTAACTTTGTGGTTGAAGGCAGTATGCCCGTGACACTGGACGAATTGCGCAAAGAAACCACTAAGGACCAAATTTTCGCGAAAGTAATTAATTATATCCATCAAGGTTGGCCTAGACAATTACTGTCGGATGTTAGTATAAAGCCTTACTATTTGTGTAGGACACAACTCTCATACGAAAATGGTTGTTTAATGAGAGGACATAAGGTAGTTATTCCGGAAACGTTGCGCTTAAAACTTTTACACGAGCTACATAATTCACATCTAGGCATCGTGAAAACCAAAGCAGAGGCTAGATCACGGTTTTGGTTTCCAGGGATTGACGCGGCGTTGGAAGAAATGATCAACTCGTGTGATATCTGTCAACAGTTACGCCCCTCTCCGCCGCGAACGCCGATTGCTCCGTGGCCTTATCCGCCAGTGCCGTTCTATAGGATACATATCGATTTCCTAGGCCCATTAAATAATCAGATGTTCCTAGTGGTAGTAGACGCGCACACAAAATGGGTGGAGTTATACGATGTCACCATGTCTACAACTTCCACAAACGTTATAGAAAAACTATACGAGTTTATGTCTAAGTATGGCCTACCACATACAATAGTAAGTGACAATGGGACCGCGTTTACCTCATTCGAATTTAAGAATTTTTGTTCAAGAAACGGCATAGATCATCTGACGTCACCAGCCTACAATCCAGAAAGTAATGGCCAGGCGGAAAGTTTCGTCAAAATCGTAAAAAAGGGCATTAAATCATGTCTTATCTCTTCGCGCAATAAAAGTGATTATAAGTTAAAAATATTAAAATACCTTTTTGACTATAGGAATTCCGTACATTCTGTCACAGGGTTCTCACCAGCTGAGCTCGTGTTTGGCCGCAAGTTGAGGTCACGTTTAGATATAATTAATCCGAAGACGCCGGCGCCGGCGGTCTCTCTCACATCCCCAACTAATAATGTTAATCGCCAACAGTGTTCGCAAATTAATTCGTCCAGAAGACATAATAAACAAGTGTTTAAGCCAGATGACGAAATAATGTACAAAAAGTTTTTTAATAGTTTTAAATTCCGTTGGTGCAGAGGTATTATTGTAAAAAGACTAGGTAAAGTACTATACCTAATTCATGATTTAAGTTCATTGTGCGATGTTAAAAAACATAAGAACCAAATTAGGTTATTTAAAGGTAACAAGGGCAATGTTTCACAACAGCCGCAACTCCATTACGACTTCGATAACTGTCAAAGTGAGCCGTCATCTGACAACCCTCAGGTACAAAGTTCCGCAGGGGAGGGAAATAATGAAGCGACTCTGCAGTCACCACCACCTTCTGCTGATGCAGATACAGGGTCGGATCCTGTTTCCAGGAATGCTGACAGACTTTTAAGAAACATTCCAAGGGTAGATTACAAACCTTTGCTATGACTTTTGTATCTATGTAGGTATTTGTTTATAAATCTTGTATTGTCAAATGAGGGGAGGAGATGTTATATATGTGTGTGTAATAGTGTGTATGTGTGCGCGGACTGCGTCCGCGCCCTGTTGCTTACCTACGAATAAACCAGTGTGCTATTAGCTGCCAGCCGTTTCACTCGTGCCATCCCTTACGTACCTACCTACACAACACAACATTATGCGAAGTTATATTAGGTCTTAAAATTTTATGCAAATGGATAGGGTACCATTTTTCTTGCACATAATCATATCCTCCGTTGCAAATCTCACTACAAAATTTTTGGTTTGCTGTTAAATAACTCAATTTTGGGTTAAGCTCGCCATTGTACATAAGTCTTTTGTTTGCTATAAGTTTATTATGTTATGTTTTTTGTGTGCAATAAAGAATATGAATATGAAGATACATTTTAGTTTAATCCTGTCAAATTAGACAGCGCCTGAAGAAAATACACGTATATTTAGACGCCATGTTTTTAAATCGCGTCTAAATTATCTATGGAGTATCTAAATTTGACAGGACTTAAGTTATATTTTATCTTTTGTCCTTTTCTTAATTAAATGGAAAGAGAAAGATGCACTTAACTTTAGTTTGTGAAAAAGAGAATCGGCACCAATATTCAGTCAAACAACCCATACCAATATTATAAATGGGAAAGTGTGTCTGTCTGTCTGTCTGTATGTATGTTTGTCTTTCTTTGACCGCGAAACGGAGCGACGAATTGACGTGATTTTCTAAGTGAAGATAGTTGAAGGGATGGAAAGTAACATAGGCTACTTTTTGTCTCTTTCTAACGCGAGCGAAGCCGCGGGCAATAGCTAGTGCTAAATATTCAACTTTCAGTGCCCACGTTAGCCACAAGTTTCAGTAACTCTTCATCTGACAAATATGTCCTCAACATAAAGTCGACCGAGCGGACCACTTTTAAATACTTAAATCTGTCATCCCTCAAACCCCCAAACCCCTAAACCCCACCCGACCCCTCCCCTTTGAAAGGTATTTCAGATCAGGGGCTGAATTATTGATGTACAGTAAAGCAGTATTGGTGTCGCCGCTTCACGACTGTCACAATTAGACACGTCGAATTGATTTTGATTATAAAAGGATTAATTGCCATCTATTATTCAAACGCAGGTGGACTGGATAAATAAAAGAAAAGCGACCTTGTGGCTAAATGTAATTTTTGGTTTATTATTGGAATTTTATATTTGTCGGATGGTGTTTTATTATTTAATCCTTCGAATACACTTGATTTGAGACACAATAGAAAGATAATAGTGGCCCGACAGCCGGCTGTCGGTTGGTCGTCAAAGGGTTAAATAATAATACCCGGTGAAGGAGGATTAACTTAATTGACGCATAAAAATAGCAGAATGTGTATAAAAAAAGTTGGAGGACGTTTACACATTTTTATTGTAATATTCTCAGAAAACATAAAATTAATAGCGAATCCTATGTCAGACATAAACCTACTTTTAAATTCTATATTGATTAAAGCGTCACACGAAGAATTTGGCACAAAACGCAATATTTTACGGGACATAATTTTATGTGCATAAAATATTAACGTTATGACACACGAAACTTAAAACACAATAATAAGTTTGCGCGACATTTACTAACTTTTGAACCAACTTCCCGCCTAACTTTTGCTTGCGAAATAAAAAATGAAGCTGAAATTCGCAAATTTTCTCTCTCGACGTAAAAAGAGTAAAATACGACCGCATTTTGATAAGTCCCCCAATATTGTATTACGTTACAAATGTCCGCACTTGTGAAGGAAGTCGAATTAAAAAGTAAAGCGACTTCCATTTTGACTAAATATTAGTTTTTACGAGGACGTCAAATCTTTTGACGGGAATCGCCGCAGTCTGGGCCCCGGGCCACGGGGGCCAGGGTGCTGCCAGGCCCACAAAGACCGGTATTAAACAGATTTTTATACTTTTACAAAGCTGTCATGTTTTTGACTACGATTCTTTGTTCAGATATTCAATTGTTTATTTGTGAGAAGGTTCTTGCGATAACTTTTGATATAATCCCGTTGAAGTTTTAACTAAGTGATATGATTTTGGTCA
This sequence comes from Athetis lepigone, assembly GCA_033675125.1. Classification (NCBI taxonomy): domain Eukaryota; kingdom Metazoa; phylum Arthropoda; class Insecta; order Lepidoptera; family Noctuidae; genus Athetis; species Athetis lepigone. The sequence goes on from CM066234.1 coordinate 13,521,980, forward strand.
TTCTGAGATATAAAGTTAGTATTTGATGAAGAACCGGCTTAATAAATTTGTGAGCATACATGGATGTAGATACTCATTCACGAAAAAACTACAATACGGATTTTGATGAAACTTTAGAGTCATCATCGCCTAGTCTTTTTCCCAACTATGTTGTGTTGGTTTCTGATGAACCTTTAGACTGATACAGCTTATCAAAATAACATTGGCTATAAAACATCACGCTATGACCCACAGACACGAAGAATTTAATACTTAATTTAGCAAGTATAAAACCGTGAGAGGCAGCTATAACTATGAATAAAGAAGTAAGTCGAGAAAGGCACTCGACAGGTGGTCTGACAGATCATAAAAAAACATGGCGTCTAAGTTCCGGTGTAATATTACAAGTTCCAAACATACCCAGGAAGCGAGTAATGTTAAGGGCTTCTAATTCGCAGTATCCAATTAAGTCCTATAAAGTAGTTATTAGTTTTAACAGAAGACTAGAATTAACCCTATACCTTTTGCGGGTCCGTTAGGTGTACTCATGTGTGGGTAGTTATTGTAAGGTAAGACCCTGAGTCTTGTGTACTTAGGTAGGTTATTATAAATTAGTTTTTACTCGGAACTTCGTCCTTGAATAGAACTTCGGTATTCACTTACTCCGGGGTTACGGAATGTCCGGGGTTGCGGAATGTTTATAATAGTTACCGTGACCACGGAACATAAAAGGGCAACCGAAAGAACATGAGTGGGTTTTAGTCAGTAAAAGTCTGACACGTCCTCCCGCCCCGCACAGGATGGAAGAAGTCATTTAATGATTTCCCACTCACAAAAAAAAAGAAAAGAGGGCCTGAAGAAACTGGAATCGAATCAGGATTTTCAGAGATATCTACAAGCAAAATAAGCGACTGTAACTTATTTTTTCCTGAACTTAAAGTTTGATTTTGCGCAGTTTTAAGTAAAACTAAGTAGGTATTCAGTTTAAATTTCAATGCGACACCTCCACGCGTTCTCGAGATAAGTAGTTTCGACAGGAGACAACAAAGTAATCCTATACGAGTAACGTTTTTCCTTCTCGAGGTATGGAACCCTAAAAATAAAAACGTTCCCTCTGTTATATTATACTAAATAAATAAATGCACAACTATCTTCCGCGTTAAAAGTATAGAAAGTTCACACAGTCAGGTAGACATACAGATACCATATTTTTATTTAAAGTAACACCACTAAGCACTGATTGATGCAGAGGTTACCAACACCCCTTAATACTAAAAAGAATATTTTTTACAGCCCACAAAAACTGTAATCCCGCCAAAATTTAATTAACCCAATTTCTATACTACATAGACAAAGCAGGCATTTTTCGCTCAGATAGTAAATAAAACTTGCTGCCCATACATTACTGTGCGGGAATTAATCGGAACGTGCACTAAATAAGTACTGGTCTTAAGGCGGAACCACATTACCGTGTCGTGGCGCGCCATGATGCTTACTGGCGTGGCGGTGAGTGTGCACACTTACGTGTCGTGTCGTGGCGCATTCTGGCGTTTATTTCTGAACAGTTCTTAACGAACCTTTGCAGCGTTCAAACGTACATAATGATTTCTTTTGATGAACACCTACAATTTCTATTAGCATTGAAAGTTCTTCAGACCAAAAAAATAAAAGAAAATACTGGGTTTACCCTATTTTATTTAGAAAGGAACTCCAACAAAAGAATACACATTACATGCATTATTATACAAAGTTCTTTGAAGATTTGTGCTCCTTCAGTTATAGGAGAACACATCATGCATACATCATCATTTTAAACATAGTTTAGAATTGTATAAGTTAGAGTACACAATAAAATTAAAATTACAAACAATTACTAAACAGTATTAAATTGAATTAAACATTACATGAACATAAAATTAAATTAAACATTTGAAATTAAAGCGCGGGTTAAATAGTAAACAATTAAAGAGTAAAATTTAAAAAAAATTAAACATTAAAATATTCTAAAACACAAATAATACAATGAAAGAGAAAAAAACAGAGATAAAAAGAGGATTGTTAATTTTGTATAATTATTCATTTATCCATTTTTACCGACTTCACAAAAAGGAGGAGGTACTATGTTCGGCTGTTTGTATGTTTTTTTTTTTTGTATGTTTGTTCATCGATTACTCCGTCAATTGTCAACGGATTTTCAAAATTCTTTTTTTGTTCGAAAGCAGATAGTTCTGAGGTGGTCCCATTGTCACCAAGTTAGGATCTGATGATGGGATCTTAGAGAAATCGAAGGCAACCCTCAAATTTTATAGGCTCACTTATTGTTTTTGCATATTTTATGAAGTATCTTGTGTATTTGCGTATGGTTGTCACCATCTCAGTTAGCTGAGCTGATGATGGAAGGTACAACTCCTTAACAGTAAGAAGTTACTCGAACAGGCAAGGACTGTTTTAGTAAATTGTTTTGATGTTTGATAGGGCATTTGCCACATTTGGGCTCATGATCATCAAGTCATGACCTGATGCTGCAGTCAGGATAGTCTGCAGAGTACCTAACTCCTCGACAAATAACAGCAGATATATCGTGTTTAGGCTCATTGAAAAGGGCTCGATGTGTGGATAAACGTACTGTTAATGAGGAACACCGAAGTACATAGAGACCTGATGCTGAAGCCAGGAGCATCAGAAAAAGTACAAACCTTGAAATTACAGCAAAGTAGTCGTGTTTGGGCTCATTTTAAACAGGACTAAATTTTAACTCGACACTAAAAAGTAAAAAATAAAAAACTTTTTACAAAAAAAAATAACCGACTTCAAAAAGTAAAAACTTAAAAATAACTTAAATTTCGGAAGTCGGTGGCAACACAAATTGACTGGCAGAAGAAAAGACACCGACTTCCGAAATTTAAGTTATTTTTAAGTTTTTACTTTTTGAAGTCGGTTATTTTTTTTTGTAAAAAGTTTTTTAAATAAATAATAAAGTAATATACTATTTTATTGACTTTCAAAATTTCAGTAATTCCTTTCCAAACACCATTTACAAGTTCAATAAGATCGTCAGTAATTTTGCTGCAAATATTAATAAATCCAAAAGTGCCCGCCAGATGTTCGGTTCGCGCCACGAGCCACGCGCCGGTACAGAAACACATTTTGCCCGTGTGTCGTGTCGCGTCATAAACCCCCACCACCGCTCTGGCGCAATCGGTGGCGAGCAGTCGGCGACACGGTCGAACGTGTCGCGCCACGACACGCCATACAAGTGTGTCTCTAACCATACTAAATGTATGAAACCGATATGCTTCTGGCGCGCCACGACACGCCACGACACGGTAATGTGGTTCCGCCTTTAGCCTGATAATCTGGGGTAGTGGTGGTTTCATTAGCTAAGTGGGGGGAGGGGGGGCGCGGTCTGGTAGACCGCACGCCGGCTTTTATTTCACGGAGGAAAATATCTAATATTGTATTTGCATTGGCAGGTTGCAGTGATGACGTAACATACGTTTTAATCCATACTAATATAATAATTTCACACTAGTATTATTGGATCTGAAGAGTCAGAGATTAATTAAAGGAACAAAAGTTAGGCTATTCAAATAATAGTACGCTACAGGCTACGGGTGCAGTAACCAAAGATGACGGGCCAGTTGGTCCAGTGGTTAGTGACCCTGACTGCTAAACCGGAGGTCGTGGGTTCGATTCCCACCCAGGAGAAACTTTGTGTAATGGGCATGATTGTTTGTTCTGTGTAATTTATCTTTAATATGTAAGTATTTATAAAGTATATAAGTTTGTATATATCAGTTTTCTGGTTACCATAACACAAGCTCTGCTTAGCTTGGGATCAGATGACCGTGTGTGAGTTGTCCTAAGATATTTATTTTATTTATTAAAGATGCAGGTGAAACCGCGGGGGATTACGGGTCTTAACATAGTATAAACTGTAGTTTTCTGTCTGTCAGTATAAACGCTTAGATCATTTGAATTACGAAACAAATATGAATGCATTTTTTATGAAAACATACAGTTATTCCAGGAGACGGTTTTTAAAATAAAACATGCTTATTATAGTTAAGAAAACCAAGATTTTCAATGATTTATAACCCTTCGAAGCTGGAGTGCGTAGTTACGAGTACCTACATACATTGAACGATGCGGTCAGGATAACTCACAAGTAGTGGAGTTTACATATAGGGCGGTGCTCTGACCGCTAACTGTAGTCATGACAATAAGCTGCCACACTTAGTACGACTGTCTCAGGGTGTTGTAACTATGGCTATGTTTTAATGTAAATAATTAAACAGTTTAATTTGTTAACCTATTTATGTATGTTAAAGCGTTAAATGTTACAATAATCGGTAGGTTTTAGCTTGACAAGAAGCATGCTGTAGGTACATACTCGTATACAATGACATTATAAGTAAAAATGTGTAGATAGGTTACCTAAACGAAAGTCTATATTCAAAACGGCACACTAACGCACACATACATTACACGTCAAAGTAGGATGACATGATTGAAGTAGTGCAAGTGAAAAAGAGATAAACGCCAAATGTCAATGCGATACTCAGTATCATGTTGGTCAATTGGCAAACTTTTAATGTGCCACTTTTTGACTGCAGATAACCTATCTACACATTTTTACTTATAATGTCATTGCTCGTATAGGAAACAATTGAACACGGACGGAGCAATATATTTTACATTTAGATATTATAGTTTACAAGTATGTGCGCAAACACAGATGCACTCTTTCCTTCTACTCTCTTCTTCTTTCTTCAATTTAGGTATGAAATAAAATGTTTTTATTAATATTCTAAAATCTGGTTTATGTAGAACCACCTGGGTCGTACACTTAATATGTAGAACTGATTAAAAATAAATAACAATGGAAAATACCGGCTAATTAAATATCAGTTACCAAAGTAGTTTGAGCAATTAATAATAAATCGTCTTGAAACTGAAACCGATTCCAATAATTAATAATTAATCATAGCTTTGGCAGTCACAACAAGTTTAGCTTGAGGCATAAACTGACTGAACACTAATTAATGAGTTAGTATTTTATTTACAAACTAGCTTTTGCCTGTGTGTTCGTCCGTGCGTGGTTTTGTAGGTTTTAGCACTCAGAAATGAAGTACCTTTCCATCAGTATTTTTAAGATGTGTAAGGGTCAATTTATCGCAGAGTCGAAGCGCATCAAAGCGTCTGTCCAAAACTGAACATAACAAATTCAACCTTAACTCCACAGCGTAACGCACACATTACTCTTGAGACTTTAAAAAGTCGCGCACATTCTTTCTAATTCGTGCGTCTGCGCATGAACAACGCTGATTGGTGCGCGCGCATTGTCGCGTATACATGCGCCCTCTAGCGAACCTACGCGTCACACAAAAAAAAGAACACTATAATTCCGCTTTCTTTTTCTTCTTCTTCAACTTCCGATATAAGTCATATCATAGCAAGATCAATGTCAAACATTTTACACACGTTTCAGTTACGAGAGTCAACTGACAAGTGATTCAATAGCTCTGCTGTTGATGCCCATTACTACATGTAAAATAGTATTAGTATTCTGGCGAATACGCGCGCATTCGTGCGGCTTCGCTTTAGTTGTAAAAAAATTGACGCTTCGATGCGCTTCGACTCTGCGCTAGTATAAATTGACCCTAACTAACACGACTTTCTTTTTTATATATAGAAGATTAGTCTTGATAACCTAGTTCGGCGCCTCAGTTTGACCCACAGTCTTATTACAGCTCCGCTCCCGTGAGTTGTAGCGTGATGTCATCATTGTCTTGTAACGTTGGTAACATCTATTCTGCAGATAGTATCGACCTGATCCTTCAAAATATTTTTTATTTGTTTATCCCATCTTACATCTATCATTACAAGTTCTTTTTTGTGTCCCAATGCGACAGTCATGCTTTGTTTTTATTTTGTTTTATGTGCAGTTTGAGATCGCACTGATAAACCTAGATGATTAGCCATTGTTAAATAAAATAAAATAAAATCGTTACTAAATATTTTTTATTTCTATTTTCAGGTAATCACATAAACATTTTTGGCGCGGTTCTGACAATCTAAAACGTAAGTTGTAATGCATGTCAATGTGGTTATGTTTAATCAAATAACCGCATACTGGCGACATAAATAAACTCTTTTAATTAATTTCTGTACATTTCGCATTCCGTCCTTTTAACGTGCGTGCCTGAAATAGGGCGTGGGACTAAAGCACTAAGAAACAACATACAGAATTCCAACTCTTAATAAACCTCGAAAATTGTTCATCACTCGCATGAAAAATATTCTTTGTCAGACCTAGACTTATTGATCCTAAACTTTTTTTATTTTTCTAATATTTTGTTCATCCGTAAAACGTACCCTATTAGTTATAGTCGCCTACAAAACCAGTAGCTTTTATTATATAAAATATGAATAATAATTAAGAAATAGTTAAGAAAATAATAGGAGTCCATATTGATTCTTTGCTTAATTGGAAAAACGAGTTAGAAGCCATAGACGGATCGATATCTTCAGCTTGCTATGCGCTCAGGAGTTTGCGAGATGAGCTTAATATTAACGTATTAAAAACGGTTTATTATGCACTAGTGGAGTCTAGATTAAGATATAGTATTCAGATGTGGGGTAATAGTTACAAGTATAACTCTGATAGGGCATTTGTGCTGCAAAAAAGAGCAATTAGAACTATAGTCCGCATTCCACAAATAGAGTCCTGTCGAGAATATTTTAAGACCCTTTCTATACTAACGGTACCAAGTCTGTACATTTTAATGGTATTAACCACCCTAGCAAAAAACATCAGTGAATATGAAAATAACAGTGAAAGACTTAAACGGGAAAGCACACGAAATAAATACCTAAAACATAAAACGAACACCAAATTAAACATTGTGAGACATTGTGTACAGTATCAAGCGGTTTTGTTATTTAATTGTTTACCTAAGGACTTGAAAGAATTTTTATACAAAACAAATATGTTTAAAAAAAAAATAAAGAATTATTTACTAGAAAAATGCTTCTATTCAATTGATGAATTTCTAAATGTGAAGTCATGTTTATAGTTAGATGGTGCAAAATTGGTTTTATTATTTTTATTAAATTATATTTGAATACTGACATTTGTTGACATCTGTTTATTTATTAAATTATTATTATTATTTGACATTTATGTGATTTATTATGTAAGTGATGATTATCAATGTTTTATTGTCAATGGTTAAATGTTTTATGTTATGTTATATTATAGGTAGAAAGACATTCAGATACAATGTAAATTGTTTAATGAATAAATGAAATGAAATGAAAAATGAAAATAATAATAATTTAAAAGGTTTTTTTATAATCGAATCAGTATTTCGGTTATCTCTTAGCTAATCTCTCTCATACTATTATTGTGACATCTTTTTAACAACATATTATATGAATTTCATACATAATCCGTTTTTTGCATACTTATATTACAAATGCGAAGTAACTCTGTCTGTCTGTTTCACTTTCACTTTCGACAAAACTACTGAACCGATCTAAATAAAATTTGGCACAGAGTCATAGTCTGAGAAAGGACAAAGGGTAGTTTTTATTTTTTACCCAAAAAAAAAACCACGGAAACTACGCGGGTAAAACCGCAGAGGGCAGCTATATATAAAACAAACGAACTTTCTCTTGATATTGAAGATATTTATAGGTGAAACTATAGCTTATAGTGTTCATTTATTTAAAATCAAAGTACAGTGCACCACAAGGCACCTATTCTTTGCAATTTTCTTTGAGTACAGCACAGAGCTATCTATTACATAGTCGGTGTAACAACCTGTCCTTCTGCACTTGTCTGCGTGGTGTCCTCTGTCACTGAGCCCTGTTTACACATGCTTCATATGAATATTGAGTTTATTTTATCTGTACATCAGATTGAGTTATTTGCCAGGACTTGTGTGAATTTTACAATGAATATTTGATATTTGCATTGGTCCTTATATGCAATGATTGAATACATATGTGTTAAGTCGTTTATTTACATTACCGTAGAATGAAAACCAGAACTTTTTCACCAACTTCACAAAAGCTTTTCGAGTTTTTTTATTTTGGTCTGTGTTTCGAACTAAATGTTTTTTGTACCATATCCCATTAAGGTTGTCCTTAAGCATTTTACCTTTTCTAATTAGATATTACCACCAATATCACGTTAGTATATTCAAATACTAGCGACCCGTCCCAGCTTAGCACGGGTGTAAATCTTTAAAGATTTTGGCTTTACTATAATGTGCTAGTAAAACTTACACATGTCCTTTTGAATCAATCTATCTAATATACACACATCAAAAGTGTCTAGGGATATTTTAATTAAACCTAAATAACTAAAATTCTATTAACTTTTTGTTAAGACACCTACACTTTAAAATAAACCTTGTTTAATTGCCTATCTAATCTGATAATAAACTTTTAGATAAAGTTAAATAAAAAAAAAACTTAGAAGAAGAGGAAAAACTCAACAAAATTTCAATTTAACTTTATTTTTGAAATTTCAAAACCTAAACAACAAAACATTTTTTTTTATAAAAATTGTTGAAAACTTAAAATTAATAATTCGTGGATCCACCTAAGACTCTCCTGACACATCTGGAGCGGTTCTGCATACTCAAAACAAGGGTGTCAATATCCTGTTGTGGAGTACTGTCCCAAATCCTGCTAAGATGCAAGAAAAGCTGGTTTTGATGCACAATATCAACAGGGAAATTCCTACGAGCTCTTCTCTGAAGCATATTCCAGGCATGCTCAATAGGATTTAAGTCAGGGGATTGTGCAGGCCGGTCTAAAGCTTGGATAACATGCTGTTGTAACCAACTTGTAACGATACGCGCCGTATGTGGACGGGCATTGTCGTGCATTAGCTGGAAATTTTGTCCCATTTGCTGTTTGTGGGGCAAGATTACAGGCTCTAGCACCACATCTCGGTATTTTCGAGCAGTCATATTGCCTTGTATCCAAACGAGGTCCGTTCTACCGCCGAGACGAATTCCTGCCCAAACCATAATCGTGCCACCTTAATATGCATGAACTTGTTGTGGGTGCTGCAGTCGATTCCAACGTCCAGGTTTTCTCCAAACGCGTACTCTTCGCGAATCAGGATGAAATCCAAACCTAGATTCATCAGTGAAAAGCACAAGTGACCATTGAGAATGGTTCCAGTTTTCGTGTGCAATAGCCCATTGTAATCTTCTTCCTCGATTACCTCTCCTTAGTGCTGATACCCAAAATGGCCTACGAGCACGTAGATTGACTTCATGCAGTCGCCTTCTCAAAGTTTGACCGCTTACCAGCAAACCATACTCTTTCTGTAGCCTTTGAACCAATTGCATCGGCGCTGCATTTAGTTGACTTCGTGCAGCATTTACTATGAATCGGTTCTGTACATGTGTTGTAATGCGTTGAGGTCCTCGGTGCCGTTCCACCACTTCCTCCGTGACACGATAACATGACCAAAGCCTGGATATAACGCTCTGACTGGTCTTCATGGCTTCAGAAACGGCAATTATGGGACAGTATTCCACAACAGGATATTGACACCCTTGTTTTGAGTATGCAGAACCGCTGCAGATGTGTCAGGAGAGTCTTAGGTGGATCCACGGAATATTAATTTTAAGTTTTCAAGAACTTTTATAAAAAAAATTGTTGTTTTGTTTAAGTTTTGATGGTTCAAAAATAAAGTTAAGATTGAAATTTTGTTTGAGTTTTTCCTCTTCTTCTAAGTTTTTTTTTAAATTTAACTTTATCTAAAAGTTTATTATCAGATTAAATAGTCTATTAAACAAGGTTTATTTTAATGTGTACATGTTTTAACAAAAAGTTAATAGAATTTTAGTAATTTAGGTTTAATTGAAATATCCCTAGACACTTTTGATGTGTGTAGATGAAAACTGCATTTAAAACCGTTTCGAAGTCCAAAAGATCGAAGCGTAAATACAGTCAGGAAACTTTATATTATTATGTAAAGATATCCTCCATTTTCAAAGACATGTAAGTAGATACTGTAAAAAGGCTGAGTACGCATACCATTCGTGGTAAGCACCAACATCTCAACATAATTCGCAAGTTTCCCGGTCCCCGTTCTATTATCAAGTCATCTTTTCCGCTGATCCTCAATACCGATATACCAATTTCCAATACATTTGCCATATACGGCCCCATACAGCGCCATATAGCGGCATCCATTGCCGGCCCGCCGCGCCAATTCGCCAGAACGGCCAAACTTACGGAGCGAGCGATACAAAAGTGACGCTATAATCCGCGACCCCTGCTATAAGGGCCATGCCGGTGCAATACCAATCGCAAAGTATGACGTCACGCGGCTATCGGGGGACGGAACTGTCGCCTTTCTTTTGTTACATGTTTGTGTTTATAGGGACGTTTCGTGATCCCTGCGGAATAAGTTTTTGAGAATATTCTGTGGCTTGCTTTGTGTGGAAAGTGATACTTTGTTGTAAATATAAATATCGTACAGTATACGCTGTTGCTTAGTAATTTTATTTAGTAATTTTGTCAGAAAATCTTTTTTTCTTTCCTCTGTCAAAATGTTTTATTATGATTTAGCAAAGAATAATAAAGACATAATCCTTTATTAAACCAAACAACCCTAATTATCATAATGAGTTATTATAAAGTCCAGACGTATGTTGATCTCATCAACAGTAATGGCCGCCCTCCTAATTTTACGACAGCACCCCGCCATCTTGTTCACTAATACGGCGGCCATTTTGTCGGTGTTTGCGCCATATTTAAATCACCTGGTCATAACAAAGGCCTCCACGTAATAGAAGCCATTTAATAAGGGCCCGAAAGTTCATAAAATCAGTAAATTGTCCACGTTTTCAGTTTAGTAGGGAATCCTTAAAATAATTATGTTCTTGGTATGTAAATTTTCGTCTCATGAAAGCCGTAGCGTAAGTTTCGGCGACAGTTTATAAAGACAGAAGTCGTTCGGAGTAAAATGGCATCACGTTCCTCGCAATTTTCATTAAGGGTGACATAATATTAAATAATAGGCGTGTGGTGTGTTGTGGGACATACACACTCAAGATGGTGTTGATTTAAGACTGAAAAAAGTAATTTATGTTCTCATACTTATTGTCTCTCTCTCCTGTCATGCAGTAAACGAAATAATTTCGTAATCTGGTACAAAACATTATTCATTTATTCAACTGATGGATTTTCCTTGTAAATGTTACGCATCCATTAGGAGTAATATAATTCAAGCAGTTTCTTTTTTATAAGATGTTTTCAATATTTTGATGAATAAATAATAAGTGCTTACTAAAAGATAGATCATGATAGACTTTAACTACGAATACATCTTCTTTATATACAACTAGCTTTTGCCCGCGACTTCGTCCGCGTGGAATAATAGTTCCCGTTCCCGGGGGATTTCCGGGATGAAAACTATCCTATGTCCTTTCTCGGGTCCCAGACTATATCTGTACCAAATTTCATTCAAATCGGTTCAGTCAGTTCAGTGGTTTAGGCGTGAAGAAGAGACAGACAGACAGACAGACAGACAGAAAGACAGACAGACAGAGTTACTTTCGCATTTATAATATTAGTAAGGACTAGTTTTCGCCCGTGGCTTTGCCCGAGTGGATGTTGGAATTTTCAAAAATTATAATAAATATTACAACAGTCAGCCATCAGTTAGTCAGTTTACCATTTTATTTATTTATTTATTTATTTATTTATTTATTATACTAGCTTTTGCCCGCGGCTTCGCTCGCGTTAGAAAGAGACAAAAAGTAGCCTATGTTACTCTCCATCCCTTCAACTATCTCCACTCAAAAAATCACGTCAATTCATCGCTCCGTTTTGCTGTGAAAGAAAGACAAACAGACAGACAGACAGACAGACAGACACACTTTCCCATTTATAATATTAGTATGGATAGTAGACAGATTTTAGTAGTAATAATGAACGTCGAAACGAATGAAGCTGTAAACATAAAGTAATTTCTAATTAATTAACACAAATTTTAAAGATTTGTCCTCTATGTGTGTGCGTCCCCCTGTGGCACTGGACCTCTTAAACATGTGAGCCGATTTGGATGCGTTTTTTATTTTAGAGAGGAGTAGGTTAACCAGCAATGATTCTTAGACCTGTTTTATTAAATCGCTTCCGCCATTTCAAAACTATCAACGTCTTGTTAGCTGCACTCTCAACCTTAATTCTTCGGTGGCGGGGGTGTTCACACTACACTTCTTACGACATGAAGGGGTCCTTAAAAGCCATTTTTGAAAATTCAACCTCCAACTGGAAATAAGGGCCCATGATAAGACAAGCCGCAAGCACACCTAGTTCTAGATAATATGGGGCAAGCATTATTGGTGGAAAACGGTCTTATTTCTGTAAAAAATCAATGTTCATGGCAGCGAACACAAATCATTGTGTTTACAGCGCTATACAGCAATACAATAGTTCAGATTGAAAACACGCTTCAGCGCAAAATGTTTATGTTATACAAAATGTTATACATTTCTCCGTAATTCTGGGAGCTTCTAGAGTTCCCAGAATCCCTGGCATGGTACAAAACAAAAATGGGATCGAATGAATAATGAAATGACATTGTTTATTATGCAACTAGGTTAAAAATCACTATTACACGAGATATTTTTGAAAACTAGATGGTGTCGGCATTTCCAAACTGATTATCGTCTCTTTTTCATCATTTTTTTATCTTCAGGTGAAACCCGAATAACTGAAATTTATAATTATTATTATTTGAAAATTATTAATATCGGCGTCTCTGGCCATTTCAAAAATAACTAGTGGTTGGTCCTGATTGAGGGCCTTAGCTTTAGTTGAGGCCACCACAGGGTAGCCCCGTTGACCAGTAAACACCCTGAGCTGAACAGCTTGTAGTCCCTACAAAACAAAACAAGTGGCGTCCTTGAAAATCAATTTCACCCATGGCCAAGGTTTTATAAATTTATATTCGTTGACAAAAAAATTTTGTGATGTAAACCGAATACGATTGCAATAAGCATCACATGCGGTTGCGCGGACAGCTTTCATGCCATATATCAGCCAATGAGCGCGTGTGTGCGACGCATAAAGCACACGTTTTCATTCTGTCGGTAATAATTCCGTTTGTGCGGATAGTGGGACCATCCAGATCCGGATGAATACGTTCATAGTTTATACGATTATTGGTAACAGTGGTAACAAGGCATATATTCCCTACATGATAATATTTTATGTCTTACCTTGCGCTAGTTTTTAAACCGACTGCAAAATTAGGAGGTTCCCAATTCGATTAGTTTTTTATTTCACGGAATAAGTGGCTCGTGCAAAAAAACTCTAAGAGCCTCTGCTTGGCTTCTATGCCCATAAAGCGGGCAAAGTCACAGGCAGTAGCTATTATCAATAAGAACCGGATTTAAATCTCCGTTCTCCCAACAAACAAGATTATATACTGTGAAGAAATATCTAAATCGTACCCGCGGAGTGCAATGAAAATAAGTTTCGACTCATGCTGAACTGGAGCTCAGTAATATTTGCCCAGGTTCACAAATAGATATTCTGCAGATACATGGTCAATATTGATGGTTTTATTGCACCGGCTCTTTTACAAACATTTGAAGGAAACCGGAGGATATTGTAAAATAAATGGATCTGACTTGTTTACTGAAAAGTATGAAAAGCTATGTTTTTGTGATTATGTGTGTTGGTTTAGTATTGCTTGAGTACAGGGAAACTGCGGTTTTGATTGTTAAAATAGTTTACAAGTTTATCAGTTTTGTGAAGTAGAAAATGCAAAAGTTGAAAATATGATCGTTATATTTATAAGTTTAAATTTTCCACTCTGACGAAACATTTTTATTTTTTTTGGTGGCTTTGGATTTACACTTGTATGATGCTCGTCCAAGACAACTAAATAGACCCAAACTCGAGGGAGTTATAATTAATTAACCTCTAAAGAGGTCCACAACCTTTGACTCCATCATTAGACAAAGTTAAAACAATCATAATATTGTGTTGTCACATAAACATAATAAGTATGCAAAGTTTCCCAAGAATCGGATTAATGGAAGTAGCTGAAAAAGCTATCGCAAGATTTGATACAACCTAAAACACGAGATTAAAAAGAGTCAGTGTTATCGTCTCATCAATACATACGTAACATTCACGCTAAATAAGTCGTACTAAATTGATTGAATCAACAGACAATTCCATTTACTAAAGCTCCGACATCGGCAGCAAATAATTGGTTGCCGCAGTCATTTGTTATTGTATCATTAATTATTGAAGCATTGGAAACTAATGTAATTAACACACACAGGTAGCTAAAATCTCCCGACGTTGCCCATAATATCCCGCCTATTTTCCGGGCAATCTGGGTCAGTAGGCATAAACGTGCGAATTGTGAATACAATAAAATATTCAATATGAATGATGAGCAATGCTTTTTGTGTTCCAATTATCTGTTTTTTTCGCTCTGTCAAGATTTTTACGAGTATATTTCATTCGTTAAGCTGATGTGGTGCGGGGTTCGAGGTTCATTAAAATTTCGAAAGTTGAAAGGTTTTTTTTAGGTATACGTGTGCTTGCATTTAAACGTAGTTGGTTTTTAGTTTTTGTGTGTATTATTAGAAAATTGTTTTGTTTTTTGTTTTAGGGGCGTTTTTCGTAAGAATATAACTATTGAATGCAGGGAACAGGCCGCCAGAGTACATAGACGTACGAGCTTGTACGACGAAATTAGTACAAGCTCAACATATTTTTACGGTTAAGGAAAACCTCAGCAAAATCGATGAGACACTTCTCTAAAAGCTATTAAATTTCTTATATAACATATACTTATTTATATATTTTTGTTTTCGAACAGGCTTTTATTATGTTCTTATTAGTGTAAGTCCGGGTTTTCGACTTGTTACACAAGTCGAAAACCCGGACTTACACTAACGAAGACACACAACTGACGGTTGGTTAAAGTTTTGTCTGCCGCGCTGTTGCGAGTGGGATCCTCTCATAGAACAAGTGATTCCAGTTTATATACTGTATATCCATACTAATGTAATATTCATACTAATATATGATTTATACAAGCAAATGTAATTTTGTCTGTCTCGCTTTCACACCAAAACTACTAAACCGATTTAATTTTAATTCGGTACAAAGATAGTAGCCATAGCCTGAGAAAGAAAGTAGGATAGTTTCATCCCAAAAACCCCTTAGGTACGGAAACTACGCGGGTAAATCCGCGGGGGACATCTAGTTTGTATATGCATCTGTACAAGTGTACAATGAAAGATTCTTAGTATGGGTCAACGGTAATATTTAAGCAAAGAGAAAGCTTCCTGGTTGTTACTGCTAAGATCCTAGTCAGATCAGATATTACAGCGAACTTTACACAGCTTAGCTCTTCCTCGAATATACACTGAACCAAAGTAATCGATATTCTAAGAGCCGCATGTTCTGAGATAATGGCGTCTTGATGACACTCAGACTAACACTCACGTTGTACCTCAACCACGATTAGAACACATTACCGAAGTTCAAACTTTACATATGTTCCACTAGCTGTGCCCCGTGGTTTCACCCGCAATTTGTTAGGTTTTTAGTCACTGCTCCGCTCCGGGCTCCGGGATATGCCTATGTATTATTCTGATGTATTTAAGCTACGAATATCTCGCAAAGCCATCAGCCGGCCTCGGTACTGCATGCAAGAGAAGCTCTTAAAATTAAAATTTTTCCGTTTTTGACTCATTTTTCATTGATGCCCCGTTCCCGTAGGTCATAGCGTGATATTGTTTAGCCGGTCTTATTCTGATGAATAAGCCATATTATTGTAAGGTTCATCAAAATCCGTTCAGAAGTTTTTGCGTAAGAGTAACTAGCATCCACATACACATACACACACACACAAACACAAACACAAACTTTCACAGATACATTTTTAGTAGGTTTGGTGGAGCAGTCAGCACGTGACGGTGCCCTCTAGGGCCAATGCCTGCTGGGTTGCGGACTTGCGGAAGAGTTATAATAGTTACCGTGGCCCCGGAGGGTGGTTTTTAGTTAATGAAAGTCTGACACCCCCTCTCGCCCCGCCCAGGGCGGGAGAAGACATTTGATGATTTCCCATCTATAAAAAAAGTGGAAATAGCAGGATAAGCACCAGTACATCACAACTCGAGTGCATAACGCTATTATCTCCCACTCGAGGATGCTGAATACTCGTAATCTGCTTGGTATTCAGCGCGCGACGGTCAGTGCGGTATCTGGTCTGAGTAGACCGTCCACTATGATTTCTAATGGGGTGTTATGCGCATTGGAGTGGACTTACATTAGTGGAAAATACTATATAGACGGAAGATATTGTGTTATAAAATGTATGACTGAAAGGGCAAGGAAAGAAAACATGAAATATCAATCTTTGTGATAGTTAGAATTAGACAAAACAAAACAGTGATATAAAAATAAATAAGACTGTTCCATACTTTATTATAATCCTATGTCAGGTTTTCGATATACAAAACATAAATTTGTAATACTAATAAGTTTGCTTCAGTAAATTAATAAATGATCAAGATTATTGTTGCGTAGTTCACAGTGTAGCCAAGCGCTACGCATGTCTACGGCGTAGCTGCTACGACACCGCTTTCATTCGCTACATTTTTAACGACCTCTCTCTTACAAGCTCTTACAGATTATTTTTAACCGACTTCTAAAAAAAGGAGGAGGTTCTCAATTCGAATGTTTGTATGTTTTTTTTTATGTTTGTTCGCGCATATCTCCGTCGTTTGCCAACCGATTTGAACAATTCTTTTTTTGTTTGAAAGGGTAGACTTCCCAAATGGTCCCATTGTCATCAGGTCCAGGATCTGATGATGGTATCACGCCGAAATCGATGGAACTCCTCAATTTTTTTATAGAAAAACGTACATTTTTTTTAAAGTTACTCTAACACGTAGTTGGGTCTCTAACTAAAAAGTAAAAAATAAAAAACTTTTTCCAAAAAAAAGATAACCGACTTCAAAAACGAAAAGCTCAAAAATAACTATTTCGGAAGTCGGTGGCAAGGCAACACAATTCGACCGGCAGAAGAGAAGCCACCGACTTCCGAAATAGTTATTTTTGAGCTTTTCGGTTTTGAAGTCGGTTTTCTTTTTTTTGGAAAAAGTTTTTTTATCTATACTAATATTATAAAGCTAAAGAGTTAGTTTTTTTTTGTTGAACGCGCTTTTCTCAAGAACGAACTGAACAGTTTTTTATCTTGGAATAAACATTTATTCGAGGAAGGTTACAGGCTATGTAACTTTACGCTTTACTGCGGGTGTAACCGCAGGTGACAGCTAATAAAAAAAAATCTTGATTCAACAACTTTAACTTTTAACCTTTTTTTATTTATAGCCTTTTTTTATTAACGATACCATTTATTGGAGATCGCATTTATATCATCGAGCGATCCAATCTACTGGGCTGTCGCGTATGGCACAATGCCGCACTTCTCATCGCCCGCCATTGTGGGGCGCTGGAAACAATGCCATTGCCAATATAAGACTGTAAGTCACAATGTGGGGGGTAGGGGGGTACACGATCGTCATTTGTTGTCGGTGCCCATTGAACGGTATTTATTTTCGAAGCAATTTTTCTATTGAAATTGTCATATTTTGTTGTTGTTCAGTCTTGTGTGGAGTTTGTTGAAATCAGAAAGTTGGGTTTTCTGAGTTTGTCACTAATGGTTACTTGAAGCTTAGAACTCCTTACAAATGATGTACTTCTGTGTAGAAGAAGAAGCCCTTGTCTTGCAAAAGACAATGTTATCTCTTTCATCTCCTTCAATATACCCAGCTGGTTCTAATTGGAAGTCGGTTCCAATCCTATAGGGTAGTGAGGGTATTCTAGTCGTGTTTTGATATCAAATCAATATGATGGAGAATACCACTCGTTATTCTGCTTCACCGAGCGACAATAATGTGGGTATTGTTGACACTGCCTGCTCGGTTCATAGTCTGTACCGTGTTGTAGATAGGTTCAGAAGGTTGACTTCATGTAGATTGAGCCAGAAACTGTTGTTTAAACCTTTGAACACAGCCCGACAGCCGGCTGTCGCTTGGTCGTCGAAAGTTTAAGCCACTGAAAATACGTATACACAATAAAAAGACAATAGCAGCGCGACGGCTGGCTGTCGCTTGGTAGTTGAAAGGTTTAACATGTGGGAATAAAATTAAAAGCCACTTCAAAAAAATACGGGTCGACCTTCTGTTTTAATTTTGTTACTGTAACATGCCCGGGGAATATATACACTGACTGGGTAATACCACAGATTAATAAATAGTTAATACGTATACTGGCTACTAAATATAAGCTGTGTTGTGGTTCCCACTAATTTTGGGTGATGTAAATAAATTATATTGTGAATTTATATGGGTCATTTAAAATTCATTATTATTGTTTTCGGGAGCCGGTGAGCGGTACATTTTAATGAAATTAATAAAAAAAATATTTCAATTCCACAAAGTTGATTTACTTATTTTCCACGTGCGCGGCTTAAAAATATGATGACACTAATGCCCGAATACTGAAACGCTACTCAAATATTTAAGAGCTGCTTAAACGACTGAGCAGCTCTTAAACTTTGATTTCATATTCACAAAACTTACTTTTGAGTATCTGTTAAAATTGAGAGCTTCTTAAATTAAGTTGTGTAAAAACGCCACTCAGTACAAAAATCGTATACAGAAACGCTACTTAACGTTATCTAGCTGTCAAATCAACTGTCAATCTGATTTGAGCAGCCCCTAAATTTGAGAGTGGTCCCGAGGACTCTTAAATGTAGCGAAATCAATTGAAACTACACAAAAACTGCTAAAAATGTCTCTATCGCCCTTGTATTTTCTTTCGAACCACGAAAGATCACATATCAGTCTCAGAAAAGAAAGTTTACGCCTTTGAAAAGATAAATAAGTTTAAAGTACAGTGTTTCGATTGAGTCCACTCTCGACCCCTCGACCCCCAAGAATTAAAGTTTCCACTCGACCCCTAACTACAGTTTTTTCTCGACCCCTGGGGGGTCGAAAGTGGAGTTTATTTTGAACCCAAATTTTGGTTTCCACTCGACCCCCAAGTACACTTACGATGAAAAATCATCAGTACCGTCTACGTTGCATACTGTTTTGTTGAAATAATAAACATAGTTTCTATATAGTTCTTAATAAACCTCTGTGTTGTTGGAATATTAAACATAAAGTTTCTATATAGTTCTTAGCAAACCTGTCTGTACATTTTTTGTCAAAATTCTTTTACCTATGGATTCGTACTATTGTATATATTTTTTTCGGTTTTTTATAAAGCGTAAAGTCCCTGGGGTAATCCAGGGTTTTATAATGCGCTTGCTGTTAGGTATTTTAGTTATAATAGTACTTTTATTAATGGACTCTGTTAGTTTTTGCACCAATAGGTTAGTTAAAGTTTCCGGATCCCTACAAAAAATTAAATCTGCTAAATTGTTTTTCTTGTTGTGGTTTTAGTCTTATTAGCTGAAGCGGTATTTTTTACTTTTGATAAGGATAAAAGGGTGGTGTAGTGATCAGTAATACTAGTGTGTAGGATAACGATAGACGCAAATGTTCTTTGTTTGTTTATTTTCAGCATAAAGTGGTGTAAAAAAAATTCCATTCTGGTAGGTAGTGTATGTCCAGGTAATATTCCGTATAGGGACAAAGTGTTAAGGTAATTAGTTCTATTTCTGTATTCATAAGAATGTTCTATATCTTTAGGTTTAATGTTTATGTTAATATCTCCCGCTATAATAATATTTTCCTGAGTTTGTAGGGTATCCAGATGAGAACTTAAGGAACTGATGAATGTTTCAGTGTTTGTGTGTGATGGGGATCGGTAAATACATAGTATAATATTAATTAGTATGTCTAGTTGTAAACAGGAAGCCCCGGATAATTTTATTTCTTTAATTTTAGATTTAAGGTTATTTTTTATGTACGCCACTACCCCATCATTTTAGTTTGGTGTATTAATTTCATAAATAAACACTTAAGTTTTTTCTAATAGTTTTATTATATTTAACATTATCATCATAACGTTACGCCTGTAATTCACAAGAAGTTAAACAAAGGTGTAACTTATAATTACACCCAAAACCTCACGTAAACCTATCCAATATTGCCATCAGCTAAGAACGTATCCAGACACCGTAGTTGCTAGTGAGAAATTCCTAATAGAAAACCTAGATACACACACTGCGTGAGGAATCAGTGCTTCAGCAGTTGCACTTGCGTCCACTAGAGCGACGAGGCAGTCTTTTCAAATACCAATTCCTGAATTTCGCCTTTAGTACGTCACTGTACCAAAATATTAATTGAAAAATGAAAAAATGAAAAATGGTTTATTTGGCAAAAAATACAACTCTGACAGATATAAGCACTTATTAATTAAGTTTACAGTTGTTCAAAAGTTTGAGCCCTGTCTCCTAAACTAGGAAGATCCTGTATCTTAGGAGGCAGTGTTCACGCGTTACATAGGTATGATACTAGGGGACGAGAGTGGACTCAAGGTGCGGGTCCTTTGTATAAAAATCCATTCTCACCCCCTAGGGGTCGAAAGTAAACTAGGTTTAGGGGTTGAGTGGAAACCAATAAGCAAATCTTTTTTTAGGGGTCGAGGGGTCGAGAGTGGACAAAACGAGATGGTTTATTTAGGTACTCAGTACTTTTTTCTTTATCCGTTCAAAGAGCATATCTTTCAAACAACATCCACGTTTCTGCTTCTTCTCCCTTGTAACTAAATTAATAAGAAATTTAGGTAATTCGATGTAAACTTGAATTCTTACATTGCTCTACGACTTAAGGCTATGCGTGCACTACGATTTAATATCGTTGCGAAAAAAATATCGCAAGTGTACATACAATAGAAAAACACAACATAATTCACAAACGATTTATTTTCGCAGAGCGCGGATCACGCGGTTTGTAGTACATTTCTGTTGTTCACAGATTGACGAATTTTCTTCTACAATAAAATATTGTTGCGAAAAAATATCGTTAGTCTGTGAACTTTAGAAATACACTACATAATCGCAAATGATTTATTTTCGCAGTTTGCGGATTGTAGTACATTTCATTAAGGAATTTTCTTCACAACGATTCACTTTCATAGTGTGCGCATACCCTAAATATTCGTACGTAAGATGTCAATCAAGCAACTGTAACGTTCCAATCTACGATATTTCTATCTTTAGAAAAAAATATTTTCAAATGACGATTTTTTTATTATTATCTTTTAAATTTAATGTATTTTTTATGTAAATAAATACATAATTTCAATCTTAATTCAAATCAGACTTACGTAACGCTAATACATTTCAAATGATTAATATTTCTAGAAAATATTTGTACAAAAAAGTCCGCGTGGAACGAATACGAGGCGTAAACTAAATAGATTTGTAACTGAGAACGTGCTGGTAAAAAGTTGAGGACTGCTTGACTAATCATGGTTCCAAATTACTTGAGTGGTCTTTCTGTATACCATTTAAATTTGAGGGATGCTTATATTTAAGTAGCACTTGGATGATTATGAGATTTGAGTGACGTTTCAGTATTCCGGCATACATCTGATAAGCATTGCATTGCTAGTTGGGTGGTACAAAGCGAAACTTAACTGGAGGTTATTTTTGCCACATCTATATATATAAAACAAAGTCGGGTTTGTTACAACACTTATAACTCGAGATCGGCTAGACCAATTTTTTGGTTCGTTGGATTTGTCCCCGCCCCGAATAGCAGAATACATCTTAAAAATAATGAGAAATCGACGAGAACATAATTATAAAAGATGAATCATTATCCCCTATAGTTAATTCTAAATTCAATTAAAGATTGAAAACTTAATAGTACTAGGAGCGCAGTAATGTGAAGTGATAATGTGAGTAAATTTAAAATACTGAGATACTTAGTACTTAAATCAAACAAAAGTACTAGGCGCGCAGTTGTGTGAAGTGGTTAATAGAAAATGTGAGCGCAATTTTAAGAAAATATATGTTTATGAACTTAAATAATATCCATCCATACTAATATTCTAAATGGGAAAGTGTGTCTGTCTGTTGTCTTTCTTTCACGGCAAAACGGAGCGACGAATTGACGTGATTTTTTAAGTGGAGATAGTTGAAGGGATGGAGAGTAACATAGGCTACATTTTGTCTCTGTTTAACGCGAGCGAAGCCGCGGGCAAAAGCTAGTATTTACTAAACTACTAAGGAAAGTCCACATCTATAATTTAATAAAATACTGAAGTACCCTCGAACTAAGTTTTCTGTCAACTCTACTTAGTCGCGGAAAGTTTTTTACGAGTAGAAGGAAGAAAACAAATTATTTTCGCCAAGTTTAAATGAGTTTACTTTTATTTGAAAGAATCCAGTTCTTTTTAAAGTTTTTTTTTTCTATCATTTGAGAATAAGTGGAAACTAACAAATTTTAATCATAACACACTAGTTGTGACCGCAGGTTTGCTTTTGTGGACCTAAAAAGGAGTTCAATTCAAAGGTGAATTTAAAAAAAAATGATGGTTTTGGTTATTTTCCGAAACCGCTAGACCAATTTGAAAAGTAATTTATGTTTTCATTATAACTTTTTTATTTTGTATTAAAAAATAAGCAAAAAACTTGATGATATGGGAATCCATGCTAATATTATAAATGGAAACCCTGTGTGTTTGTTTGTCCGTCTGTTACGGCAAAACGACATTTGACGTGATTTTCAAGTGGAGATAGTTGCAGGAGTGGATAGTGACATAGGCTACTTTCAGTTTCTAACGTGAGCGAAGCCGCGGGCAAGAGCTAGTAAAATATAAAGCCAAATAATAAATTCGCCTCACAGACGACGCTTCACCGACTCACAATATCTCTTTGAACAAATTATAATTACATTTCCATTGCGCCGTGAGCATGACGCGTGTTACATGACACGCGTTACATGACTCACGTTACAGGATACACGTTACACGTTACCCCGATATCTGATGCCGTTGTGGCCAATCCGTTTTCAGCAAACACGTTTAGCATAATTAGATGATTACTCTTAGTAGTCCCTGTTTTACGCTGCGGTGGACAGATTCTGTCTCATAATAAACATGAGGAAAATGTACGAATTGTTGATGACGGGATTAATTGAGTTTATGTGATTTTCCGCGAAGAGAGGTTATTTTGGTCTTCGCCCGATTCTTGTCCTTTTCTTAATGAAATGGAAAGAGACGGAAGAACTTATGAACAAGTGAACCTCACTACTAAATAAGCTTTAACCTTCGAGGATGAAATAATTTCTAAAGCTAGTAACCTAATTACGAATTGGTAATTAGCTTCAGGTACACGATTTAAGAGGTACTTGACGTCGTTACCTTTATTATATTTTTATGAGGTAATTATTAAACTGCCTCGGCACTGCAGACTTCGGATAGTTCATTATTTTGCGTAATTTTAGAGTCTATAGCTGTCAGGAATATAATAGCTTTCGGATATATATTTTTTTGCAATCGTACCAGAGTTTAACGAAATTATATTCTATTAACAAAAATCAACAAATAAATAAAGATTTATCTCACCTCCTTTACAAAAACCTTGTTAATAAAGAAAGTACCGGATTGAGCAGCTTAGTGCCAAATAAAAAAAAAATTGCCAAAGTTCCCAACAGTTATCTCTCTTGAGTGTAAAATATACATTAACATGTATCAAATTACTGATAACTATCTTATTATTAGAATTCATTCCTTTCATCATGAAATTCTACCAAATATATTAAGCCAGTAAAGTTTATTACAAAAAAAAATCCAGAATTAATTTAAACCAAATGTTCTAGGAATACGTGGGTGCAGTCACAATTAGGACTCGTATGCATTGAGAAAATCGCGTTTTAACGTGAACTTAACTACAAGTATTTTGGTCTTCTACTAAAAACGTCGCTTAAAACCAGCGCTTACGAACCTTTTAGGACTTAAGCATTATGCTGAGGCATTAAACCTTTTGCTTCCATAGCTATAATACTGGAGACAATAAACTATTATTCTTATATTCTACTATAAAAGGAACCATCGCCAAAACTCAAGCTTTTTTGAATTAAGACAAAAGCACAAAAATTAATTAAACTAAATTGAACGCTGTGAAAGAAGAATCGAATTATAAAAAAAAAACTATAAGTCTATACATGGCCTATACTAATCAACTTGAAAATAACATAACTAAACACCGCCGTTAAATAAATTGACTATACACTTTTAACTTTAAAGCATCTATTATTAATTTACTCAGTAACGTAAGAACGAATGCTTACAAGTTTCTAATCAATTTCTATCTGATAACAGAAGACGAAGCTCGTTATTAATTAATGTTGCCACACTGCTAATTGGCGCGCATTTGATACGTGTAGACGCGTCTACATTGTCGCTCGTCGCGTCAAGCCGCGCGATACGCTGTGTGCGTGACGCCTAATTGCTCCGACAAATTGCACCGTGAATTTAATATGCAGTTTGTCACTATGTATGCAAGCATGTCTGTAATAGCCCCGAGGGCATGACAAACGGACAAATGAATTACTAATATGTAATGAAACCCTCAACACTATTTAGCTGGGGCAAGCAATTATTTTAATTGAAGCCGTGTTTAGAATAATAAAATAATAAAATAAAATGTTTTATTTCATCAACCATGTAAAATTTACAATTTTAAATTTGGAGACACCTTTTAAGCAAAGATTTGCTTGTGTTAGGTGGTTCCGCACCTTCAGTTTACAATAACTATACATAATGTGTGAAACAAAACTTTAAATAATTAATTGTAAGCATGCAAATTTAGAGACAATTTTAACAAGTGTTAAAATTTAAGTTAGTGGACAATGCATAAAGTGTGCGCAAGGAGTTTTAATGTGAGTGTAAGTGTGTGTTGTGTGGGAGAGTGTGTGATGTGGGGTGTGTGGTAAGGGTTGTGTATAGGTGTGTAATTCAGCAGCGATCGTGATTATAAATGTTTGTGTGTAATATAGACTCAGTTTCTTCATAATTTTTATTTTTTAACCATTCAGTCAGTGTCTTTTTGCAGTCGTGATATGTCATAGGGTATATAGTGAGTACTTTGTTAAGGGCATTGTACATGCGAGAAGATTGTTTTATATATTGTTTTGAAGCAAATGTAGTTTTGACTGGAGTTTCTGGTGCTACTTTGTCCGTTCTCCGAGATTGTGTCCTGGAAGTCACAAATGGGAGCGATTTATGTCTTTTTAGAACAGTCTGTAGAACATACAGCTTTCTGACGGACAGGACGTTCGCTGTTAAGTATAGGCTATCAGTGGGGAACCTTAATGGTTTAAAGAACATGACTTTAAGTAAAGCCCTCTGCGCTCGCTCTAGTTCTAAAAACTTTGTTTTTGATGCTCCACCCCAAATTGGTAAACAGTATGTCAGTATAGATTGTCCCAAAGAGACATAAATTTGCTGGATAAGATCCTTAGTGGCTACGTGGCGGAGAGATTTAAACGTCCAAATTAATTTGTAGAATGTAACGATTAAAATTGTAGTGGTTTGTGGTCGGTTTATTTAAATGGTTTAAGTTAAATTTTCTGTTCGAGAGGTAATTTTGATGGTAATGAATTGATAAGTTTGGGCGTGTTTAATAATGTAGATGGAATTTTCCTGCGTATAAGATATTTTTCAAATAAATAAAACGTCGGAAAATTACCTATCTTATTAACTAGGTCGCCGTGTTTGTAAAAGGCTCGAGCCAGAGATTTTTCATCTAATTTTTGTTATTAAAATAAAACTTGTAAAAAAATGCAGAACACACACATACGCTTAAATTTTCCACACCTACGCAAATAAACACCCATCGGCTTTATTATTTTAAAAAGACTTTCACTAAAGAAAAAAATAAAAATCGCGAATAGACATCTAACTAGGGTTGGCCATTCATAAATAATGCTGCGGCGGATACCCGGTCTAATTGCAGCGTATCCGTATCCGAAACGTTATCCGCGATTGATTTGTTGTCCTACCCTGTCTACCAACCCGCATTCGGCATCGTCCGGGATTTCGTATCAAATGTCCGATGCTATAAATAATTTTGCCGCGCGAACCCATCCAGACTGGTATTGTCGGTCTCGTTTTTTGCGGATTTGGTGATTGACCCGCTAGTATTTTAATAAAAGGAAGGATAGCGGTAATAGCGTAATGATCATAGATCATACAAAACATTTATTTGCAAAAAGTTGGAAGGCCGAACTTAACCGCACTTAGGGCTAATGGTAACGTTTGACCAAACGTTGGCTGTGTCGTTGGCGGCTGGGGCTTTAGGGAGAAAATGGTGCCGATTCCCTTGGTCACAAACTATTCTAATTTTAAGTTAAATGCATCTTTCTCTTTTCATTTCTTAAAGAAAAGGACAGAAGATACAATTTAGTTTAATCCTGTCAAATTAGACAGCGCCGGAAGAAAATTGACGTATATTTAGACGCCATGTTTTCAAAACGCGCCTAAATTATCTATGGAGTGTCTAAATTTGACAGGACTTAACTAATATTTTATTTTCTGTCCTTTTCTTAATTAAATGGAAAGAGAAAGATGCACTAACTTAAATTTACTTTAGTTTGTGAACAAGAGAATCGGCACCAATATCTCATCCTACGCTCTGTCAATTGCCATCGTTAAATCTGGTAAGCAGAATCAAAGCCATGGTTTTGTTTCACAGAATTTTGTGGTTTTATAACTCGAAAAGACATTATTGTTTGCCTTTTCGCCGTACGTCTATGTCAAAAGAAGTATCTTTTAATTTATTTAACAGAAAATTCTCACCTACTAAAATATGGATAAGGATGAAAACCGATCGTCCTGCGAGCTTCGTGTCTCTAACGTATTCGACCGCATTCTGCACCAGTTCAGGGTCGGTCAGGCGCCGAATATATAACTACAGGCTTTTAGATTATGACGCAAGTCGAAGGCCGAATGTTTACAGCCGGAAATTTTGCATAAGTATTTCTGCCGCAGTGTTTATGCGGTGTTTTAATGAGCAGGTAGAGCGCTGTAAAAACGTCGCTAAAACGCCTTTTTAGATAGTAATGTTTTTACATCGCCCGCTTCTTTAGTTTTCGGATTTCGGTTAAATATCTGCAGTATTTTAAGTCTTACTCTGTCTGAGGCGCAGATCTACGCGAGACACGATGTTTTTTTTAAATGTTTTTTTCAATTAAGACCGATTAATGCAAGCCACATATTATTATATTTACACAATTTCGAACATTATATTTTGTCCTAGTATACCGCAGTATTATTACAGTTATTTGAATTAATTGTTGGACACAATCACCATACCTTCAAGGTTATTCACGATAGGGCTGGGCAGACGGTAGCAGTCATAAATCATACCAGCACCATTTATCAAATGGTTAGAACCCTTTGCATATTTTGCTTATTCCTTCATTGTAAGGACAAATCGTTGTATTTCTTTATTTTGTAGGCTTTCAGAGCGATTTATAAAATACTAGCCACCCGCCCCAGCTTTGCATGGATGTTTTCGCAAATTAATAAAGTCTCTATTCATTTACGAAAACAGTATAAAAATCTATCCTAACCTAACCGTACATGAAAACAAGAACTTTTTGTTTTATATTATGTAAATAAGTTAGTTATACGTATTCCGTATCATATCCTAATGTTAGTCCATTTTGACATTGTGCCTTGTAAATGGTTTCCTGCCCGGTCTACATAGCCAGGACTGGCTAGCCTAACAATAAGCCGAGGCCGCGTAAACAACATAAATCATTAGTGAACAAAACTAAGTTAACCCTAAAATGTTCCAGTTTCAATTACTAAGCGTTACGCGTGTAAAGTTTGTAGGAGTTGCACGCCGCGAACCAATTAGAGGGAAGGAAATTAATTCGGTGACGAGACGTGTCGCCGCGTCTTGTTGACGACGGCGAATGAACGCAAAGGAGGGTTACGGAATGAGCAGTTTTTGAATTTGGAACTTTATGAGCAACGGTAGTTAAAAAACCTCCTTGGTAAGGTGAAGGTTTGTTTAGGTTAGCTGTCAATGTGACATTAGGTGGGATGACAGATTGCTCTATGTTTACTTCACTAATCACCATTGACCTTTCTCGGGTTACTTGTATAGGATCGGTTGTTTATGTCGTATCAAGATCTTAGAATTGATCATTTCATGAAGTCATATTCTGACGTAACCTGATTAGGTTCATGAAATGGTCGAATGCTGGTGGAACGTTTTAATAAATTATCAGTTTTAGTTCAGGTAACTAAATAAACATAGACAGCTTAGCAGCGGCAGAGTAAGTTTTATCAACAAGGAAGACCTTGGACGACTCTTTAATGCGATTGTATGAATGTTCACGCGGACGAAGTTGGACGAAGCAAAAGCTAGTGTAGTTTTTTTCTTCAAAAATTGTCATTTTTGTTATTCCGTTACATTTTTTTCTTAAGCTTTTCGGTCTCTCTCCTGCACAAAAGCCTCACTCCACTTCTTTTTCTGCCCGTAAGAGTTATATGAAAATTAAAACTTATTACTTCTGTTTTCTTTTCAAGCAAACTGTAACCAAGACATTTAAAACTGCCATCGATCGTGCCAAACTTCTAGTAATTTCCCCTGGCCTCATTGTCACAGCACGAAAGGCACGTATTTGGCATGTACGAGACGCACCCCTAACGAATTTACATTACATGCCGAATGTAGCTCTTTCTAGTGACAAACTACCCCTTGTATACATGAATAGAAGGTTCACTAATACTTTTAAGTTTATTAAGAAGCTCTTTTAGCGTTATTTGTGCTCATGTTCGCGACTTTGACCACATGAATCAACCATATCGCGAATACTGACTGACTGCAGTCACTTGAAATATTAAAATTCAATAACGTTTCTTAGCATTGAAGCTTATTCTGTGACTTTATCAAAACCATTTCAGTGTTTAAGCTGTGAAAGAATCACGTATATATATATATATACAATGGACTTTCACATTTCTAATATTAAACAACTTCCCCAAAGAAATATTAGGTCACTAATTATACCAGTTAAAGTAACGGCCATATCCATTAACTTACTAGAGGTAGATATTTGACTTATTAAGCTCCATAAATAATGTATCAAAATTCTATATCTAATAGCTAATTCCGCCGATAGATAGGTTACTGAGAACAGCCGTTAGTTTTATAATAAACTAACTTTTGCCCGCGACTTCGTCCGCGTGGAATAATAGTTCCCGTTCTCAGGGTATTTCCGAAATGATAACTATCCTTTGTCCTTTCTCGGGTCCCAGACTATATCTGTACCAAATTTCATTCTAATCGGTTCAGTGGTTTAGGCATGAAGAAGAGACAGACAGACAGAGTTACTTTCGCATTTATAATATTAGTACGGATTATAGTAGAGATTTTGTGTTTATACTGTATGGATCTGTTCCTGCTGTTTTTTGATCAAGAAGCTTTTTATTTCTTTGACGAATTTGAGATGATTTAAACTTTGACTTTGTAAATTTTATTGTGACTTTTTTTTTGACTTGATTATTATGTATGTGTGATTTAACTGTTATTTCGTTTGACAACTATTGAAGAGAATAAGAATCCCTTACCAATAAAATAATATGACTATGTCTATGTTCCTATGTTTATGAGACTTGGTCTTCTGCTAATGTGTGATGTGACGGCAGTAAGAACATCGTGGGTAGCGAACGTGACTGATATATGAGGAGGGTAATTTCAGGAGCTTATGTGCGCTCTGACAACCTGACGCGACGCGACTGATAGGGATGATTTCTTTGTGTGTCTCTTAGTTTTAGCTAGTTTACACATCCAGCAGATAACTGTACTTAGGACTGTTGGTTTTTTAACGTATAAATAAAGAAATATCTTGGGGCAACTTACACACGACTGGTCCCAAATTTAAAGAATTCTGGTCTGAATCGAAAAATTATTTTAGTGTTGGACGGCCAAAATGTCGAGGAAGACTATATGTATGTATAGAAGCAAAGCTGTAACAAAAACGGAGGTGAACCCAAATAAATTACATCTAGACACAAAACAAACAATCAAGCTCATCAAGTAACCTCCGGCTTAGCAGTCTACCAAAGCACTAGACTCAAGGCAATTCTAAATATTAATTCTTCTTCTTAAATCTATGGTTGTACTTGGAGCCTGTAGGTGACCATGTTTATCGCGACCTCAGTGGAATTTTTAATGTCCTCTAAAGTGCAGGTGGACACATTGGGCACTCTAGAAAGTGGGCCATTGTCGGGTTCGGAAAAGATTTTCATTATTTAAGGTAATGAGAAAGTTCTGGTCTAGTTTTAAGGATATTAATTGTGCAAAAATGCTTTGCCCAATATTTCTTTGTTCAATAACGTAAGTTGCAAAATATATAAATCGATGGTTCAGGAGCATTCATAATGTTTAACTATTTCTAATTATCTTATTATAATTATCTACTGAGAGATAGTTCCATTTATGCCATAATAAATAAATTATTCTAATCTTAGTTTTGAATTGCCAAAAAATCATTTATTTATTTATTTACACTTTATGCACAAAATTCATGTACAGAGGCGGACTTAATGCCTTAGGCATTCTCTACCAGTCAACCATCGGTAGTGCAGAGATATGATGGCAGGTGCAAATATAAAGTAAAAAACCGGCCAAGAGCGTGTCGGGCCACGCTCAATGTAGGGTTCCGTAGTTTCCCGTCCGTCACAATAAGTGTTCCCACTTATAAGTTTAAAAAAAGGCTTTTGTTACGTTGACATACTTAGTACGCAGAAATTATTTTGTACAATCTTTTTGTCTTTTTTGTACAAAAACTGTTCTTTCTATCAAGTTCAAAATAATTTTCCTAGAAAGTCCTTAGAAAGTTCTACTTTCCAGATTTTTTTCATGTTTTTTGAACCCTCGGGTCAAAAGTTAGAGGGGGGGACGCTTTGATTTTTCCTTTTGGAGCGATTATTTCCGAAATTGTTGACATTATCAAAAAATGATTTTAGTAAACCCCTATTCATTTTTAAATACCTATCTAACAATATATCACACGTAAGGGTTGAAATTAAAAAAAAATCTCTTCCCTCTTTACATATATTTACCCTAATAAATCATTTTTTAACCGACTTCAAAAAAAAGTAGGTTCTCTGTTCGACCTGTATGTATGTATGTATGTATGTATGTTTGTCCGCGATTATCTCGCGTTTGGCTGAACCGATTTTGATGCGGTTTTCAGCAAAGTGTTTGTTACATTCTGAGGAAGGTTTTAGTATATAACACCAATAGATATCCCGTGACGTTGCCCGCATATATCGCGTTTTGCTTTCTTGGATTGTAGATTTTTATAGGATTATAAGTTTTTTTGAGAGCTACCCTAAAACGTAGACAGACACTGAGACTCTAACTAAAAAGTAAAAAATAAAAAGCTTTTTTAAAAAAAAGATAACCGACTTCAAAAACTAAAAGCTCAAAAATAACTATTTCGGAAGTCGGTGGCTTCTCTTCTGCCGGTCGATTTGTGTTGCCATTGCCACCGACTTCCGAAATAGTTATTTTTGAGCTTTTAGTTTTTGAAGTCGGTTATCTTTTTTTTAAAAAAGCTTTTTATTTCCAATTTTTATTTTACCACTTTGTCGGCGTGATTGATATACATATTGGTACCAAATTTCAGCTTTCTAGTGCTAACGGTCACAGAGATTAAGCGAGGACGGACGGACAGACAGACATGGCGAAACTATAAGGGTTCCTAGTTGACTACGGAACCCTAAAAACAGATGATCATCATCATCATCAGAATCATCTATTTTATCAACATTTCATGATCGCTTAGGTGACATTGGCCTTCCTCGTACATGACCAAGACTGAATTATGAACGGTTTCTGTTAAGAGTTGAAGGTTTTTCTTTGGCTTTTTCCATCTGTTTTCTTCTTTCCATCCTGACCGTTACGGAGACAGTATTCCCCACGAGTCCCCAGCGACTAACACTGATTAATATTGGCTCCTGATCTAATTAGTCTAGCTTTAGGCAAACGCAGGATGGCAATTAGTTACTATATGAGGGCGAGGCCATCCAATACTGTGGTGGTAATGAATTGACGTTTGTAAGGATTTGTCTGGTGTGACACATTATGGCGTTTTGATACGTATGTTTATACAGAGTCATCTGCATCTGAAATGGGTTGATACTACCAGTCATAATGGTCAAATTTTCTTATGACAGCCGTATGGTTGTGATACGGAAAACAATTTATTGGTACATGCATCGAAACTGCCAGACTAATAACGGAGTCTTTTTCTAAAATAAAGACTGTTAAGTAAAGTTGTTTGAAATGTTGGTTAGATTCAGCCCCTGGACGGATACAGGAGACTTTACTGCACCCTGTTTGGTAGTCACTTTTGTAAAAATTTTGTTAGTATGCGCTTCAACCGTTGACTACAAGATTATCCTAACACAGTTAAAAAAAGTCTTGCGGAGCTAGATGCAAGCGCATATATGTAGCTGGCTGTTATAACAAAATTCATTTATCGCCGCGATTTGGTTGCAGAGTTCGGAGACGCCCTAAATCAGCTGTGATCTCAATTACTTATATTGTAGTAAGAAAAAAGTAAGAAAGAGCAATATGAACATGTAACATCTACATGACAATCGATTGAGATCGCTAGACTCCGTCCACAAGCCCTCTTTATATTTCATAAAACTTTTACGTCGAATACTAAGTTAGCATACGGTCGACCATAAAATATATTTGCCTGACCTAGACGGTACCTTTTTATTCGTGACTATAGCGTATATATTCAAACGTTTATCGAATACTAGTGTCTATTTCTGACTAGTTTCTGTTCGCGAAGTCTACGTGAAAGACAGTGTGCTAGACAACTGTCTGTTGAACACAGCTGTATCTAATCTAGGTAGGTATCAAAAAGATTTTTTGGAACGAGTCAAATACTTACTTGCTCTTATTAAAAATACATACAACAAATCAGCTTGCTTTTTGGTCTAAATCCAGGTTACCTAAAAATAGGTTTTCCAATAGGTACCGGTACCAAGATAAAGTAATAAATTCATATGAAATTAAACAATCGAAATTATACACTTCTTTATAATACTGGTCTAAACTAAATAACCCACCTGTATCCACAGCTCATTAATTACCCAAAGACGTCAACCCTCGCCCGTTCCCACCACTAAAATGTCAACTTAAGAACTTTGTAACTCAACACCGCGTCATCGTTGTCACAACTCCACTGTGTTGTTACGAGCAACAGCTCTTGTAACGTTGTAACACGTGGTGTAACAATTGTTGTAACCGTGTAGCTTCGTGTCTACTCCGGCTGCGGTGGACCAGTGCGCGGCAACTTCGTGTGGGCTGCGGTCGTGCGGTTGGGACTTTTGGAAGTTGAATTTGGAATGTCTTTTAAAAAAGGAGGTTCTCTATTTGGCTGTTGGTCCTTATTTTGAGGTGTTTTCTTTGTGTGAGCTCATGAGCCGACTGTCAAGCTGCTTGTCTCTTTCTATTATGTCTCAAATCAAGTGTGTTAGAAGGATTAGAGAAATGACTCCTGAATAATTGAATTCAATATTAGGTCATTTTAAAAGCTGCCGCTTTAGCAGTAAAATAATATGACCAGCCTATTGCCGCCCCTATGCAGAGCAAAGGCCTCTTCTCACACAAAGAAGAAGCTCAAGATTGACGATATCGATTTCATATTTATTATGCATAAGTCCATCTTTCTTTACAATGTTTTCTTTCGCTTTGGCGAATTAGTTACCTGTGATTTATATCTTCAACAAGTGATTACCTTAAAGTGTGCCTTTACAGATTTCCAATTCTTTTTCTACAAGTGACTTTACCTTAAAAGTCACTTATTAAAACATTATCTAAACCATATTGGAGCCATAATGGTGCTTACTAGTACTTACATGACAGTAAGCACTAGTAAGTACCAATATGACTCCAATGTATGTCATAACGATGTAAGCACAGATTCAGCGTGAGACTCTACCGACAGGCATGAGTAATGTAAGCGGGTCCGGGCGCACGACCTAACTAGCGACAGTTATGAGACGATATGACTTACGGCCCAAACGGAATCCCTCGTAAAAGTTTTACGACCCCAGCCAACGATAGATTTATACATGTTACCGGAATTGTATGAGATTTTGGAGTTTTGTACAATTTCTAGGAATTGTTTTTCTGTTGAATAGTTATTACAATGTATGTATTCGGTACGTAGGTAATACATACATTATGATAACTCTTGTATGTAATTTTAGAATCTAGAAAATGTGTAAAAAATACATCTATATATATTATGCATATACTAGCTGTCCCACGCGGTTTCACACGCATCTTTCGTTACTACTCCGTTCTCGTAAATCGTAGGAAGGCTATAATAGGCTTTATTATATTATTATAAAGCCCATAGCCTTCCCCGATAAATGGGTTAATTAAATAAAGGATTTTTTTACGGATTTGTAATTCCCGATCCCGACATTAGCGTGTTCAATCAAACAAACTCTTTAATTTTATATTACTAGTATAGATAAAGGAGCCTATAGGTTGAAGCTAAAAAGAAAAAAAAAATGTACAATAGTGATGACGTAGAGGTGCACTACGAAGCAGTTTTTGAAAAAATAGACGGTAGAGGTTTGGAAGAAAATTTTTGGGCGGAGTCATATAAAACAATTTATTAATTATAACAGCAGAGTGTTAAGTAAATCAGACACGACGTGTATTACCAACAAAGTATACATTTCCTGTTCATATTCTGAACTACATACATTTCCTAGAAATTCTATAAAAAGACGGATTCTGAAGACTTTCGGTAACATGTACATCACAGAAATAATGCGAAATCTCACCTTTCAGCATAAAAGTTTATCTGTGTGAAAACAATTTTGTTTTTATGTTTTCTTGCTGTCGACAAATACGGTGTAATGTGGCATTCAGTTACAAAGTATGGCTCATCACACATAGTGAAAGCCAGGTGAAATTGATTTACGCTGAAAGCGCGTCTGTGGGGCAGAATACTAGCTTATGAACGAAGAAACACACACAGCCACAGTCTCGTGGCTGTGTGTATTTCTGTTGAGCAAACGAAAACGTATTAAAAGGTAGGTTTGCTTTTTAGGGTGGGTAGGTATTAGTAATAATTATATCATAATTCATCAACATTGTTTAGCGGTTTAATGTCATGATGGCCGCGTGGGTTCTGGATTCAAATCCGGGCAAGAACCTCTCTGACTTTTTTAATTGATATGTAGGTTCTCTCGAAACTTTATCTTGGACGCCACGGACACCCTGTGCCTCGAATAACACGTAAAGCCGTTGGTCCCGGTTGCCATTCGTAGAATTTGACAGTCTTTACGGGTAGTCAGAAGACAGAAAGCCTGACCAGTCTAACCAAGAAACTGGGTTGTGGAAGTTTGGTAGGCCGTGGATTCACGTAAAGTACTGGTAACCAGCTAATCCGGTTAGGTTAGAAGCCGACACCAACATAATTAGGAAAAGGCTAGGGAGATGATGATTGGTTTATCGGTTTAGGCGGAAAAATGTATCAAAACACTTTGGCATTTAGTACTAAATATACACCTATACTTAGTACCAAATTCTAAAATTTTGTTTGTTACGAAACTGTTATGTAGATTTTAATATAAAGGGAATAATTTAACGAACTATTAAATTCAATGGATGGGTACAGAACCAGGCGTCCGTCACTCGCTCAAGGCCACGTGTTTTATGCCTACCGCTTCGCGTATCGTCGACGATACAACGAACACCGGGCTGTCGCGCTCCCGGCTGAGTGCTCGCGCGTCACGGGTACAGCGCTGACTATCAAAATGCCGAAACCACGTAATTATTGCGTGATTATTGTGCAATTCCCCTGTTTCCCAATTCTCCTGTTTCCCTTTTGATTATTTATTACAATTATTCACGCGGTTTTGGATATTTTCGACACTAAAATATAATAATCGGGAATTCAAGGAACGAAAAATATGCATCAGTCATTTTATTAAAAGAAAAAATATTTGATCAACAAATAAAAAAAATATTGTTTTTCTAAATCATTCTTTTTATTACCATTATCATCATACGTATAACCCTAGCAGATTTGCTGGACGACACGCACACACGTTAGTCGCGCGGCGGGCAAAAAAATCTCAACTCTCTTTGTGCGTACTTATGGTACATTTCTCCTCGCTGCAAACAGCTGGTATTATTATTATGATTTTGTAGGCTATTATAGCGTAGGTTTTTTCGTTTTTGTATTGGAGTGAAGTATCTGTTACGTAGTAACTATTTATTAATCTGTGACAGAACTCCATCCATGGCACTGATTCGCTGAGCTATCCCAATTCATGCATACCAATACATTTTTCATTAACTGTCGTTCTTAATTTAATTATATTTTAAATAATTTCTGGCACCGGCGCTAGCTTATTCAGCGAATCCCGAGAGACTATTTAAAAATGGAATTCAGGTCGCTCATTGGATATTACATTTTATTAATTTGAAGCGGTTCGCGGAGCAAATTGACGAATTTCGTTCGCGCCAACGGAGCGAAGGTATTGGCCTGTAGGGCTGGCAACAATTAGATTATGTATTCTATTTCGGAAAGGGTAGGATGTCTCTAAGAAGTGCTTTTTTATGTTGAAGAATTCGTTATGTTGTTTGTTTAGTCTGTTTTTTTTTTGTCTCGTGTGAGAGACGTGCAGCTAAAATTTCGCATCTGCTTGTTTGTCATAGTGCTGTATCTCTTTACTCATAATCGTAAGGCTTATATAACACAGGCCCCAAACTTTGCCATATATCACACTTAATATTTGCAATTTTGACAAAGTGAGAAGGTTAAAACGTATTTTTTTCGAGCATGTCATTTTTTTTATACTATACGAGTATGTTGTCGTGTGGGATGGAGTTGGTTATCTTTCGTATGCGAATTGAACTTGAACTTGAAAATGACGGATATTTTACGTTACTTATATATATAAATAGAAGTTTACTAAGCACTGACTTTGGCTTAGCACTATGCCTGTCACCGTTACACATCTGCTAAACGTCAAGTGTACGATAGAGACGGAACACAGCTACGCCAAAGTACTTGCTTAGTAACGTCTATTTATCTCGCCATTAAACTGTCAAATGCAAAACAATTGCGTCACCGTGTCAACGCAGTCGATTTGCCTTGCAAATGTATTATCATCACTTAGCCTGGGGCTCGTGTCTCAATGATCGATTTTTGACGTCAAACTTTTCCCATACAAAAACTGTCAAAGTTGTCAAACATTCGGCCGATGACTGGTCATTGCGACACGATTGTAATAGCAGACTAGGGCCCCTGGTGTGATTGCTAAAAGCGTGGCAGCCCTAGCGTTGTGCATCGTATCAACGGATAGTGAGTCGATCATCATAATCAGTTTCACGAATACCCGGGATCTGTCTGCTCAATCGACGGAATACGTAATGTACCGTATTGTTGGTTTATTTGTGTTGAAATTGTCTAGTTCAGTTTAGTGATTATGGCTTTGAATGACCCTGTTAATGATTATGTTGATAATGTATTTAGTTTTGTTTGTGTTACGTCCATGTGTACTTCGGTTGTGTAGAAGTAGGTGTCCTCTACGGTTTCTTATAGGTCGTCGCGTGATGTTATATAGCCTAATATACAGGGTGTCCCACGGCTATGCCACATGGAGGGAAAGTACCTTAAATCTTGTAGATAGAACATTTTACTGAAAGAAGACATTAATTAAATTTTAAAAACAATTTAAATTGCATTCATAGATTTTTAAATAAATAAATGGTTGGGCCGGGAATCGAACTTGTTGCCATGGAGGGAAAGTACCTTAAATATTGTATATTTAAGGTACTTTCCCTCCATGTGGCATTGCCGTGGGACACCCTGTATAGCGTTGTTCGATAAAAGGGCTATACAACACACTTTTTTTTTCAAATTGGAATAATCACAGCAACTAAACATTTTTTTTAGTTCCTGTAATTAACCTCCTGTGTTCCTGTGAGCAAAATACTTCTCAGATTTTTTATATTAGTATAGATTAATGTAAACAAAGTCTCAGATTATAAAGCCCTTTCCTTCCTTAGGAAAAAAGCTCCATACTAAAAAAATAAACCGTGAGTTCAGTGATAGCAGTAAAACTACCATTGGTAGAGAATATCTGCTTGTAGATTAGCTAGACCAATAAGACCTATCCATAGATTTGAACAAAAATTAAGTAACCAGTAGCAATGCGAATTGCTTCAACAACCATTTACATTAACCATATAGATTTGAATAGAAAAATTGAGCCTTCCTCAGACTTGGAAATACCCAATAAAGCCAATCCAAAGCAATGAATAGTAAACATAGTACCCATGAAAGGGTTTCCCATGGGTATCGGTCCCTTGCCGGGCTATAATAGTCGCCGTATGAGGCCTGAAATAGCCGTCACTTGGTCGTCACGTCACACCACACTGTGACGC
Organism: Athetis lepigone; assembly: GCA_033675125.1. Classification (NCBI taxonomy): domain Eukaryota; kingdom Metazoa; phylum Arthropoda; class Insecta; order Lepidoptera; family Noctuidae; genus Athetis; species Athetis lepigone. The sequence continues at coordinate 13,560,465 of CM066234.1, forward strand.
TGTGACGTGGGTCCCAGGACGAAGGTCTTGTGGCAATGTGACGAGTTTTATAGGAATCATGGTGCTGCCAAATGTTTGGTCTAGTTTTTACTTGTGTGTGTGTGGAATAAAGTCTTTATTGTTATTTAAACGTTTTGTTTTATGGTCCATGCTTTGAATTAGTTAGGTATGTTTTGATGGGTTTCGGGTTTGTTTTCTTTGGTATTAAAAAGTTGTTTGTAGTCCGACCTGTGAAAGTCTGAAATAATAATTATAATAGCCCTTAGGCCAGACTGAACTGTAATGTAACAAAAAAACTTTTAATTTTAACTTTTCCTCTCATGCATATCTAAAAACTTGTCACACAAAATCTTTCAGCTCTCGTATTCTTAATACTGATTCACGATCAGGCTAAAAACATAATAACAATCTGAATTAGCTACCTGTCGACTACTTATTGAATTTTTTTTAACTGTAAGTTTTCCGTGATGTATAAATGAATAAAAACGGAACGACTCCTACATTCTCGTTCAAGCGATCTTTCCCAATCTTTCAAAACTTCAAAACGCCGCCACAGGCTCCACAAACAAGCAATCTGGCATCAAACCCAACCCCTTCCTGGTTAACAGCCCAATCCGTAACTTAAATAAAGAGGCGAACGGCCGCGGGTTCGAGTCCCGGACGATTACCATATAAATTGTGTGCGCAGGCCGCTCCTACAGTAACTTACTTTATTTGGGAGTAAATAATGGCGCTATATTTTAAGGCAACAATGCTGAAAGGTTTAGATAAATGCATGCCTTATGTGAGGTCCAATTTAGATCAGAGGGAAACAATTTGTGGGGCCCTTTCATTGGAGCCACATACGTACACGTGTCTTGACTTTTGTGTGTGGGTTGATCATCTTTTAAAGTATAAAACATCTTTGGTTTAGTATTTCCGTGTCCACTACCTTTTAGGAGCGGTATTTTAATCTCGGCCTAAAAATAGTTTGTTAGACAATACAATTAAAATAACACTTCTTTCGGCAGTCCGGTAAAAACTAGGAGAAACAGATGCATTTTTGACATTTATTATGGTTGCAAATCGATTAAATAGGGACCTGAAGACCATTTCTAAAATGAAACTACAATAAATGGTCTTCAGACCACTCTAAATTCCAGACTTGCCACGGGCCACGGTAACTATTATAACTATTCCAGTTATAATAGTTACCGTGACCCCGAAACATAAAAGGCATCCGAAGGAACATGAGTGGATTTTAGTCAGTAAAATTCTGACACGCTCTCCCGTCGCACCCAGGACGGGAGAAATCATTTGATGATTTCCCACTCATCAAAAAAAGACCACTCTAAACTCTACCAGCACGTAACAACAAATATTTCTATGTTTTTTTTTTAATATTTATATTTAATATTTAATTTTTTTTGAGGAAGGTAATTTATTTGTAAATGTGTTAAGTACACTAAATGTTCGTGTACTCGATTAGTTTCCATTTCCTAATTAATTTTAAATTTTATTATGTTTATATACTCTTTTGACGGAAATGGTTTTGACATTATATACATTCTTCTCTTCACATTTAACAATGTACAATTAATAATATTGTAACAACATTATTTGAAAAGAGTAAGTATGGAGTTTCTTGCCCATTCTTCTCCATACGTAACAACATTTCCGAATGGGCGGTAGATTCACTTTTGTTTATAAGTATGACGTTTCAAAGTGCCTTTTTTGGCCTAATGGAAATAAATGATTTGACTTTGACTTTGACTTTGAAATATTAGTCGCTCCATCAACCCCTAAGTTCAGTCAATAGAGATCCCTGATAAGTGCAGTGCCTCTAAGCCCTCGTCGGAGTAATATCAGATGCTTACACCCTGAGCTACTCTCCTAATCCCTGCAGAGTACTTCTATATTACGGAACCCCTATCTTTGCTGGGGTTATGGGACATCCCGCCCACGAAAGATCTCGCCCCCGGGCGAGACGTCCACTTTTTAAAATGTGAATGGGTATATTCGCCCGAAAAATAATGTCCTGTGTAAAATAAATGATACTGGGATATCTCATATTAAAAAGTAATGAGATATTTTGACTAAATCGTGAATTTTTTTGCCTATATATCAAATGAATCTGCAAACCATAAAGTCAAATGACCATATTTAAACTGGACATCATTTTTCGGGCGAATATACCCATTCACATTTTTAAAAGTGGACATCGCGCCCGGGGGCGAGATCTTTCGTGGGCGGGATGTCCCATAACCCCTTTGCTGTACGATATTATCTGCACAAAAGAATGTTTCTTCACAAATAGAAACTTGGGGGATAATATCACTAACTTCGAAAACACGTGATTCGAGACACATTAGCAGCCCGACAGCCGGCTGTCGCTTGGTCGTCGTAAGGTTAAGACATAGGGACTACGCACATTTATTCAGCTCCATTCAGCTTATGCCCATATAAAACAACGATCTTGTACGGAAGCTGAACGGACGCGGAAAGCTGAACGGACGCGTACGCGTCTTCATACAAAATAAAGCTGAATAGAGCTGAATAAGTGTGCGTAGTCCCATAATCGGACAATAATAATTATAAAGCTGAAAAGTATATCTAGAGCGGGCTAATTCGAAGCATAATATGTCAGTCAGTGATGTCCAAGATAAACTTAAAAAAAAAAATGAATTGTTAAAATCAGGTTTATCAATGTTTTTTTTTTGCATTTTCCATCTTTGCCATCTTCACAACGATTTTGAACCTTTACAACTTCTAAAAATCCAAACATTTTTAAAACTACTAAAATCTGGTCTTACATCAACTGTTTTAATTTGGAGAATTTGCTTTCAGCCGCATTAGATTCACAAGAGAAACTGAATCAGCAGTATTCAAGGAAGTTAGATAGTTCGTAATCATTTTAACTATATCTCCGCCTGCCGATAATGCTCGGCCTTTGATTGGTCCGTGTTCAGCATCAATCCGTTTACATTACAGGCTGTATAACTTATGCCGTCTCACGAACTAACTTGGGTTTCTCTTACTAATAGTTCCCAATTTAAACATAACTTAACCCAACGCCATCTATCGGCGACCCGGGGTACTAGTTAAAGAAAACAGCTGTTTTGAGTACTTAGTTCTTAGGATCTAGTGTACATATTCTACCTTGTACCTTGTTATACTTGAAGTTAGTAAGCAATAAGATTTAAACTGTAGTTTTATTAGCTTTGCGTGTCGAAAGGGGTCACTGCGAACAAGCTTTTAGCAGTTTGTCAATTCATTAGTTAATATTTTGCCAGTAAACATGGCTGGCACGCAAGTTGGTACTGGGGTCACTTGATAACTTTCTCACATTTTACTGCTGTGGTTGTGTACGGACCTAAGTCGTTATTCTACTACCGAGCTACTACCTAATGTCGTTAAACACGAATTGTGAATGTTTGTTTGGATGCTTGTTACTTTTGAAATCTTACAGTAACTTTGCTTCAGTAAAATCAGTAAAATCATATTTATTTTGTAAATAGGTTATAAACATAACACTTTTACACGTCAATTTTGTTTTTTTTTAAATTAAGCGAACGATGGGGCCGGTGTTTCGTAGCTGGACTGCTCTGAGAAGAAACATCCGAAACAAACTCAGAGGTCAAAGTCTCTTTTAAAGTCCATACAATCGTATTGGTCAAAAATGTGCGAGAACCATGGAGGTTTGTCTGAGGTACTCTCTAGATGAGAGAAGCACACAGATTTGAGTGGACCTGTCCAGACAGTGCAAGCATTTGTCAGTAATCGTTTAGCTCAACTAAAAACTTTAAGGAGCTCAACGTCTTGACGAACAGTACCAAAGTAAGGACATTTGGGTAGGCCGCATTAAATACTCAAACCGTCAGACTGCACATATAAAAAAAATAACAAAACTTAGAACAACCACCTCCATAGTCCTTACATTCACAAAAAATAAAAAAAATATACAAAAACAATACTTCAAAAAGTACACGTCAATGTCAAATAAAAATAATAATAATAAAAAATTATATACTTTAAAAAGTACACATCAATGTCAAAATAATAATTAAAATGTCAAAGTAGAAAAAAAAAATGTGCATAAAGTAAATATTGGCCAATGTATCAATCGAAGCAGCTCAATCCCAAGCATTAGAATCCTCAATATAATCTTTAACAGAGTAAAAAGCTTTCTGACAGAGTTTACGTTTAATAAATAATTTAAATTTAGTAATGCTAAGTTCTTGAATTTGGCTGGGAAGTTTATTATAAAAGCGTATACATTGACATTTAAACGAACCACCTATTTTCTTAAGCCTAGTTGAAGGAACCACGTATTTGTTCTTATTTCTCGTATTTATATTATGGATATCACTGTATTTTTTAAATTGATTAATATTTTTATGTGCGTACATCCAATTTTCATATATATATTGACACGGCACAGTCATAATATTCACCTCGCTAAATTTGCTTCTGAGGGAGTGTCGAGGACTCAATTTATAAATTGAACGAATAGCCCTTTTTTGCAAAACAAAAATAGTCTGAATATCGGCGGCATTTCCCCACAACAGAATGCCGTACGACATCAAACTGTGAAAATAGCTAAAGTAAACTAAACGGGCTGTTTCCAAATCAGTTAAACCACGAATTTTTCTGACGGCATATGCTGCAGAGCTTAGTTTCTTAGATAATTTATCTATATGGGGACCCCACTGTAATTTTGCATCCAAAGTTATTCCTAAGAACACTGTGGAAGCCTCGGGCTTCAATTCCTGTCCCTTTATTAGAACACTGGTTTCTACTTGTCTAACATTTGGTAGCGTGAATTTAATAAGTTTAGTTTTTTTCTCGTTTTTTTCTCGTTCTACAGCCAATACCGTTTATCAATATTACAAACATGTAATTTTGTGGGAATGTACTACCAATATTTGTAAAACGTATAGTTTTGAAAAGAGTACTAGTGGAGTTTATGCTTGTTCTTCTCCATCGAGATCTACTTATGTTTTCGTACATAAGTGCCTGTCTAAGTGGAATAAATGCCTTGAATTTCGATTTATGTTAATTCATAATTGCCGTTTCATTCTTAAACTAGGAAACGTATTAAGCCGAAATTTCACACACATAACTACGCGAGCAATATCTAAGACTTAAAATGTTTGCAGAAGTAAAAAACACAAACTAGTCTATAATAATGATACAGCACATCTTCAACATAATAATTCACGGAACGAGATTAGCAGAGAAACCAGAATCAGAACCCTGCAAACGCGAGACGGGCGAACATTAATATCCCTTTTCACCTCCATATCAACACGGGTTATTATAATCGACTTTCTCGAGTTAAAAGCAAAAAATACCGTTAAGACAACGCGTCGTAAAAATTAAATTACTTAGTGCACATTACAGGCAAGCGATAAAGGGCTTTGCAGCGATACGCGGGACGATAAAGCGCTTGAAGCGATCTCAGCTGTACCTCGTCAATGATGGCAGCGCTTTACGTTAACGGCTTGTCTTGATTGTTTCTTTAGTGCAAATGAAGCTTTTTACTGTAATGTTCGCTTTAGACCGCTGTTTTTTTAAAGCGCGGTAGCGGGGAAAGGAGCGATTTTCTTGGAGGTTTCTGCCACAATAGATTGTTAAATGAAGGGGATTGACATAAGCTTACGCTTAGTGATTTGATATCTCCATACAATTTATTTAACTCTACAATCTCTTTTTCAGTGCCACTTGTGTAAAATGTAAATAGGTTTATAAATAAGAAAGTATCTCTTCCAATTTCCTGTTACACATAGGTGCATCCTGGTTCTATTTTAACAAACAGATTATTATTTAATTTAAGCTAAAAGGGATATTGTTGGGGCGCTAAGAAATCGCCCTTAAAATCAAGCTTTTAGGTCGCTTTCATAACGCACTATACTTTATTTTAGGATTGTATTATCAATGATCTATGTGAAATCAAAATCGAAGCCACTAACCCAAAAAATACCATGATCACTTCTAACTAAACGTAGAACATTGTAGGAAAATGCCTGACAAAGCTGCTCTCGCTGCCATTTTCCCACTATTTGTTATCAACAGAACCGCACCCTTACAGCAGTTTCTCTCCCTCCGCTGACAGTATCTGATTGTAAACTGTAGCGATGTTCAGAGAGTTAAAAACTCATATCTACTCTCATATAAAGTTTTATGAGACGTCTGAACTTCCACTAAGTGCGGACGTAACCTTTAGAAAGAACTTTTGGAAATTGTTTCAGTTTGGCTAAAAACAGAGTTTTGGCAATGTGCAATTTTGACTTTATACTTAAACTCACAGTTTGTTTTAAAACCGACCATTAAAAGGCACCTTGGAACGACATTTTGCAAGTACACAGAAATTAAAGTGTTTTGTATGAAGAAGAATGTGCCAGAAACTCCATATTTTCTCGTGTGAATACAATGTCAAAAACCACTTTAAGTGTGTCAGAAATATTTGTAACAAAAACATTGTAAATTAAGAAATAAAAGCTTTATTTGTTCACGAAATAGTTTTCACAAATATTGAAGCATTGTAGACGATCACGTTTAAAAGTATTCTTTAGTAGATTTCTTTAGTTTCTAAGTAAACTATCAGATTTTCGACACAGTTATGAGATGACTTCTGATAACTGTGACAAAAAACTAACGAGATAGGCTTCTCATTATATAACGTAGATATGAAGTCAAACCAACATTCTTTAAATCATTTTAACAAACATTTTAAAGCCTAGATCAAACTTTCAAATATGGCGACAAGCTTAAATGGATTCTCAGGATAAGCCACAACAACTTTCAATTTTCATAACAAACTTCTTTTAGAAAATTCTTCAGTCTACCAAGCAAGTAAAAGTAATGAACAAATAACTTGAAACCGAAGCACATTCCTAAACAAACCTTACTTTCTAATTAACCCTAAAGCACTGCAGTACTCAATATTTAATTAACCTTAATTTGTTGCAGGTAAACATACGAGAAAAACTTCAGAGAAAACAACATTACTTGGATGTGGACGAAGCAAATCTAATATCCTCAGGTTCTGGTAGTGGTTTAGAAGCCTCTAACAAGGAGGAGGGGGGGAAGCACTTCCCGTCATCTAATGGGCAGCTTTCGGGACCTTAATGACGTTTGAGAACATTTTTCTAAATTCCAAAATGAAACGGCTCCTCTTAATCATCTGGCGGTGACGAAGTGGGACCGACTAATGGATTAGAGTGCCGATTCAAATATTTATGAATATGCGTGGTTTGAAGTAATTAGTGATACTGCAAAAATAATTAATGTACATTCTTGTCGCAATCAATTACGATATTCTAGTCAGTAAGCTCTACAGATACTTGTGAAATTAAAAGAAATGTCTTTGTTACGCTCTCGCTGTTAAAGCATCGGGACGTAGCAAGCTTGATCCTAATAAAACGATGTACCCAATAAAACGATATACGATGCTTTTTGATCTGTGGCTTTCTATTAGCGGCAACCTTCACGCAGACAGTCATAGGTAAAAGCTAGTTCTTCTCAGGCTTTAAACGTCAAACCAATTTTCCTACTGCAACTTTCTAGTTTGTTCGATGTCGATCGCCATCCATAAAGTAAAACTTTACACAGCACCGTCATCAAAAATAGTTTGACACGCTTCATCAACATCAAATTCAATTTTAGTAAACGAGCTTTTCAGTAAAATACATAACAAAATGTACCCGGACGTTACACAGGTGTGTATACATCGAGATAGCAGCTGTATACTGCAGGCTCATTCAAAAGCATGCACACATCAAAAACACATTTAGATAAATGTGGACTGTGCTAAATATTTCAGTTTATTGAACCACTAGCTTTTGGGTGCGAGTTTGTCCGTTTGACGTTAGTTGTTGTAGTGAATTTAAATTTAACTTTTGTCCTTCTTTATAACTAAACCACCTTCTTCATCAACATCAGCCTGCATCAGTCCACCACTGGGCACAAGCCGCTTCCAAAGCGCGCCACTTAATCCGCTGTCATCCGTGGCTGTCACTGCTCTTTTCAAATCGTCGCCCTATCTGCCTTGAGGCATCAAATGAATTCTTTACTATAGAAGCTTACTCTTTTCTATAATCAAAAACCGTTTCAAACGAACTAAAACGAAAAATGACCATTTTAAAATTATTGTAATTTCTAACACGAAAACTGCATGCATTATGTAGCGTACGAAATGACTAGGACAGTTTTTGGTACGTTTCGCTGGGTTTGGTAGTTACACAATTTCCATATAAATGTGCATTCGGAACATAGAACCTTAAGTGGTCGTCAAAATCGTGAGCAATACACAGCAATCACATCGGATTTGTAGACTAAATAAAACTTGAATAGATGGCAGATTTATATCTAATAAACTATACAATTGCAGAGAATCTCGCTTCAATGGCAAAATAAATTGGAAGATTCCAGATATTACCTTCATGATATCTCCATTTCCAGAGATTTTACAGTTATGTAAAGCCAAAACTGGCGTCTCAAAAAGACTCGTATTAATTTCAGAAGCAGCAGTAACAAATGGCTCCTTAAGTATTATCCCGTCTAAGCTGCTGATTTACGAGCTCAAACACGTCCGATATAATTCGATACTGCGAAATGCCGTAACAACGTTAAAACCTATAATTTAGTGATGTAATATAATCTATTAAAGTTAATTAAACGCCACGTTTCTCCAACTTTGTTATTGGCGCCCAGCGTGGGACTCTTTCCTTAAAATTGATATTTACTGTAATCTCATCTAGATCTTAATAACATTTTATGAGTAAAATTCTGTATTTTATTTCTTTTGGAGATTTTCATTTGTGGAACGATTTTTATTAATTTTACATTCATTTCTTATTTTGCTTGGCTTGTGTTGCTCTGGCAAAAGAAAATGTTCTCAATTATTTGAGTACGCCATCCGTAGTCATTCTTTTTATATCCTAAATAGAATAACAGAGCTATTTCTGGATACCGCCAGTTTTAATTTAATAGTGTTTGCTAAAAACTTTTGCGTTTCTAACGCGATAACAGACAAACGAAAAAAGTAACTTTTCTCATTTCTGTTAGCAATGCCTTGAAACTTGAACGCTGCATAATGAGAACATTCTTGACTCTCATCTTACAAGCTTATTATCTCTGTTACGAGTATAATTATTTACTTTGTTAATGTCTTTGTTTACACGCATCGCTGGTAATGCTCGTGAAAAGCTGAGCTGAGCATGTTTTAGTGCTCGTTTTAAACTTGTTTCGGCTCCGTGAGCATCTAATGAGCTGTGGCAGACACAATGCTTCAATCTGATTAAATTATTTTGATCGTATCCCGTTTGTTCGTTGAGTTGGTTGCCGGGTATTTCTGTGTACTGGATTTTGCTAGAAAATTAGACCGGAAGTTTACCTTAAACTGTAAACTTCCGGTCTAATTTCGGGAATTTATGAATAAATCGGGTAACAGAGATTCCTAATTATGCTTGTTACTGATATCGTATTCTACATAAAAGAGTGTTTCCACATAGTTTTGTACCATGACCGTAATAAGACAAATGCATGCCAAGCTCGAAAAAAAAACATTTCAATGGACTTTATAGTACTTTAATGAGTACTATCTTTTCCTAACAGCCTCCACCATTTTGAGGATTAGCAGTTTCTTTAAAATGTAGGGTAATTTTCCCGACATTTTCATCAATCCAATACGTTCCATATCATCAGGACACTAATCCCCGCGACGTCGAACACACCGCTCAATTCGAAACTGTGATCCAAAAACTCATCAACTTACACTCGCGAGACAGCGATCCATCACCGCGTCGCGTTGTAATTAGCTTATTAAGCACAATGCGCTCCGTACTGAGCCTGCAATGGATGGCGCGCAACCGATTTTAGCCGCTAGTTATCTCTTATTAAAGATGGGAGTCGCGTGTTGGGATTGTAGATAGTAATTGTGTGTGGTCTTATAGGGATTTAAGTCGGTTACGTAATTCAGAAAATTAAACTCAGTTTAAAGACATTTCATGAAAAGGCTTTTATCAGCTACAAATAAACCTACACAGATAAGTGAGACTGCGATAGTAATAGTGTTATACGTAATCTAATTGATGTGTAGGACGTGAAACCTTGTTTCTAAATCTGGTTCAATCAATACATCGTCAACACAACCTTAGCGACAACCAGTTGAACCCTCGAAGTCAAAGGTTCAGCCAAATAGGCGTAGTATTAACCTCTAAACGTTAGTGCTTGGGGCAACATCAACACACGGCTTAAAGTATTAACATAATGGCCGTAGGGATTATGGTAATGTTCAAATAATGACAGCTCTCTTATCTCTGGCCCACTATTAAGTAATTTTAACTTCAACTTTACATCTGTTGCATGTTGCTTTGGTTGAACGAAATGTTTTAGATGCAAATGCGTTGACCAATCAATTCTTGAAGATAAAAGCAAAGCCACAATTCAGAAACTAAGACAATATGAAGGTATCCAATTAAAGCAACATCTGCAAGGCTGTTGGTATTGCAGATGTCTGCGTTGTTGAACACATCTCATTTTAACATCAAAGGATCTGTCAGCTTGCTTGCAATAGTATTATAAATAGAAAGTCTAGACTGTTTTAGAAACTATATCTTTACGTTTCTGGCACATATAACTGTTATGGTAAACATTACGTGTGTTCTATTATTCGACTATTGTCGTATACCATCAACTTTGATAGTCAAATATTTTAACCTTCTTTTGGTATTACAAAAACTCGAACAATCCTTCCAGATGCCGATTTTACTGTTACCAGAAACATCATTCACATTGAATACATAGCCAAAACCTTTGAACCTGAACCGTTTAACATCAGACGTCCGGCTCGTTAGGCTGCCGAGCGGCGACTGACACTCCCCCCACTGCCCCCACTCCTGGCGTGAGTGATGGCGCCTGGGACAAACAGGTCGACGGAGACGGATGGCCGGCCCGACACTTAATATTTGCCACCATTAGTTCTGTGTAGTGCACGAAGATTGAATTGCGATGTATTGTGTGTTGTTTGGCCACTTAAATATGATATTGTTGTTAGGTCAAAGGTTTTGTGGTATTGTTGGTTTATATTTTGTACTTTTCTCAGATAGTCTGAAACATCTGGGATTTCAGCAATGTCTAAATTATTCGTAGTGGCCATTTTAACTATCATGGTGTTGCTTTTGTAAGTTGTTAAGATAAGAGATTTTGTCTGCGAATATGCCCGCTTAAGTTTCTGTTATAGTGATTGTGAGTGTCAGCCAAAGTCGCAAGTAAAAGTAGCTTTGGTTTTTCCTTGAGGCCCAAGTTTAACCCATACCAAATTTCAACAAAATTTCGTTCAGCACACAAAGAGGCTTTCGCATTTTTAATATACAACTAAGTGTGGATAAGGTATGCCAGTTAACGTCTTAATATAAATTTCTTCACGGCCGAAAGTTCGCAAAAAGAATACCCTTACAATTTAAGCAACGTATCAAATAGTTGCGGTCGTTCCGCCGGAAGCGCCCGCGGCCATGACGGGCGCCATTAGCGGCGGATGACGCGCGCCACCCGACTTCCGCCCATAGAGAATACCTACGTCACTAGCGTATTTTCTTGAAAATGTTATTCGAGAGTCTTACTTGTATCTTCTTAGGAGAGAAAAAAAATTTTAATGTAACTTTTAAGTAGTTTTAAAAATACGAGTAATATTATAAAGAAATGTGAATTTTTGGTAAAGACTCTAAAACTTAAAAAACCATTAAATATTTACGACAGTTTTCCGCCATATTGGAAAAATCCTAACCTATTTACTAACCAAAAAGTATTAGCTAACATAGTAACTATTTGAAACATAAAATGTTATTAAAAAACTTGTTTAAAAGCTTTAATAAAAACGTACTTTGATTTTGCTCCACCTCGGGGAAATCGAGGAGTTACCTTTACGACGCCATCTTGGAGTAATATCGTTGTAAAACGTCAGCTTGGAGTTTAAAACCAACGAGTTTTTAAATATTTGTTGGCTGTTCATTCATCGTGTTTGCTGTAACAGTGTGTATTAAAAACTCGTTAGGAATGAAAAGGAAGCTTAAACAAGTATAAAATCGCATGTTTTATGCTAAATCCTATTTGTGTTTAAAGTGCTTTACTGACAATATTCTTTAAAAGTTACGATTGAAGTTAGAGTAAAACGATTATTTCAAATCCATACTAATATTATAAATGGGAAAGTGTGTCTGTCTGTCTGTTTGTCTTTCTTTCACGGCAAAACGGAGCGACGGATTGACGTGATTTTTTAAGTGGAGATAGTTGAAGGGATGGAGAGTAACATAGGCTACTTTTTGTCTCTTTCTAACGCGAGCGAAGCCGCGGGCAGAAGCTAGTGTTTAATATATTTCACGATATAAGTAGCGGAGTTTTCACCTCGAGCCAGAATAAAGCAAGCCTATACCTTAAGTACGAATATGGAGAGTTTACTATTAATCAAAACTGTTTAAATTAAAATACAATTAAAATAAACGCTTCTAAGTTTTATGCAGTTTGCAGGTGTTGAAGAACAACACTACGTGCTGCCGTCGGGCGACCGCGGGTGTAGCGGCGGTCGACGGGAGGGGCACTCGAGCGGCGAGCGCGCGTCGTCGGGTCGGCTCGGCACTGCATCATCACGGTTCACTGAACGCGCACATCTCCTAACTACATACATATTGTTCTCTCGCGTTTCATAATTTGTTAAAAACTGTTACCAATACAGTCCTCTAAAAGTTACCGCTGGTTTTTCCTACCACCACCTGTAGGATAGTATCACCGTTCTTTCCATGGTCCTTCGAGCAAGAGTTACAAGAACTAGCAGGGAGTGACAAGCGGTTTTTCAAAATTTGAAATCGGCCGTTAGTTAACAGGACTTCGAGATCAAGACGACATCCGCCCTTTGTGCGTGCCTGTTCCAGTCTTCGTCATCTTCGGAGTCTGAAGAAGCTTGAAGCTTTGGAGCGAACATAGTTCTTCAGTGGTCATCATAGCTCATCAGCGGCATCGTAGCGTAGCAGCCGGAGCAGCCCAGGGACATCGCCATCCGTTGCAAGCAGAGAGACGTTCAGTCGGAATCGCAGTCAAGGATTTCGTGAGATCTTTCCATATTCTTACTAACATTTACATATTCATACACTAATTTATCGTTCCATTAGAGTATTAGATAGTGCATTAGACCAGTGAATCACACATCCACACACAATCGTATTCTTTGTTTTTTCGTTTCTTTTAATTTATTAGTCAGTAGTATTGGCTAACGGTAATAACATTGTACATTTGTGTTATCCGGTAGAATCATAACTTATTAGTCCAATTAGTGTTTGTCCATTTTATCCACTTGTTTGTTTCAACATTCAACCCAATCAAGTAGATTTCCCGCTTTAGTAGAAACCAATGCATTACTAATATTAATAATAAGTGCTTTGATCCTCGTATTAGTAATAAAGTGCTTTTAGTGCTTAAATAACCAGACACTTAAAAAATTTTTCAAATTATTTTATAGTACCCACATATTTTTTTTTTCTCCTCAATTTTAAATTTGAATTTTTCCAAACGCCTAGCAGTTTTTGAATAGCAATACATTAACGGTCACTTTGCTGTTTGTTGTTTTATAGGCGCATAAATTCAGTTCTTTTATCCTATATTCTCTTCTTTTATTCTTCTTTCATTTAGCGCTTACTGCTATACTCCTGTTTAGCCATGGCTGAAGAAGTAACGATGAAAGAGCTTACAAGGAAACGCGCTTCAATTAAATCACAGCTCACTCAATTCACAAACTTTTTAAATACCACTAAGTCTTGTGACCAGCTTAGTGAGGAACAACTGGTCGAGATGGAGATCAGAGTTGAGAAAATGGTTACCTTATATGCCACTTACGATCAGTTTCAGGGTCAACTGGAGTACCTGTCCACAAGGCCCGACGAGCAATTTTCCGAACGGGAGCAATTCGAGACTAGCTACTACAAGCAACTAGCAGCTGCGCGTGCGCTTCTGTCAAGGCATCGTGCGCAACTGGCTACTAAGGTAAGCTCCAATGAGCAGTTGTCAATGGCAAATAGACATAGTAATGTTAGACTACCTAAAATTAATTTACCTCACTTTAGCGGCGGTTATAAGGACTGGTTAGAATTTAAAGATATTTACGTTTCATTAATACACGAAGAAAAAAGTATTGATAACATTAATAAATTTCATTACTTGCGTTCGTCACTTAATGGCAGCGCAGCATTAGTAATTAAAAGTTTAGATTTTAGAGGCGATAATTACGAAAATGCATGGCAATTATTATGCGATAGGTACGACAATAAGCAGTTGCTGGTGAATAATCATATTCAAGCCTTATTTAATGTAGAACCACTACAAAAGGAGAGTAGTCAGGGATTACGAGAGATCGTTGACGTCACCAACAAAAATCTGCGTTCACTGGCAACATTAGGCAGACCCGTACAGCATTGGGGTGATATGGTGATTCATCTAATGGCCTCTAAATTAGACTCTGTGACCAGCAGACAGTGGGAAGAACATAGGAACACTCTTACTGATTATCCTTCTTTAGATGTTTTTATTAAATTTGTTTCTAGCCGTTGCACTCTTTTAGAAACACTTGAGGAAGCTAGGAGTATAAAGTCAAAGCCAGAGTCGTCGCATAGTAAGCCTAAAAGCTTATCTGTGGTAACAAGTAAGGGTAAATTTAATATTTCTTGTCCCCTTTGTAAACAGAACCATTACATATTCAGTTGTGATCAATTTAAGGCGCTTACAGTTTCTTCACGTTTAACGAAAGCAAAGGAATTCAAACTTTGTTTGAATTGTTTACGTCCAGGTCACTTTGAAGCTACTTGTCCACTTGGTCACTGCAAATATTGCAAGAGTAGGCATAATACGATGCTGCATTCTCATGATGATGAGCCTAGCAATAGTAAAGAACACATCGCTTTAACTGGTAGTAATAATGATTTCTCATCTCGTCATGTTATACTTTCCACAGCTTTGGTAAGGGTGACGGACAATTCCGGGTCGCCGCACAGCGCCAGAGTCTTACTTGACAATGGAAGCACGGCAAATTTCGTTACCAAGGACCTTTGTGGTAAGCTACATTTACCTATTCGTAGTGTAAGCTCACACGTCGCAGGCATAAACAGTCAGATGTCTACCATTACGCAGTCTTGTTCTTTGCATTTACAATCATGCGATGGGTCATACAATATTGACGTTGATTGTTTTGTCCTGCCTAGCATAACCACTCATGTACCACATACATACATAGACTTAACAGACTTACAACTACCAGCAGGAGTGAGTTTGGCCGATCCATCTTTTAACGTCCCTTCCTCCATCGACATACTTGTTGGAGCCGACATATTTTGGGGTGTTATTGGTCGCAATCGTATACATCTAGGTAGACATATGCCAACGCTGTTCGAGACCAAGCTCGGATGGCTCATATCAGGCGCAATACCTCAAACTCGCTTATCCAACTCCTCGGTGTGTATGTTCGCACACGACACGCACGCCACTAACTTACAGGCACCTATGGATCTCTCACGATTCTGGGAACTTGACTCCGTTTCGCCTAAGTTCAATTTCACAGCAGAGGAGCGGGCATGTGAGCGGAACTTTCAAGACACTACGAGACGCAATGCCGATGGACGTTTTGTCGTCACCATTCCATTGAAGGAATCTCCCGACGCATTAGGTGACTCCTATCAGATGGCTAAACGTCGCTTTCTGTCGCTAGAACGTAGACTTGAGAAAGATCCCGTACTTAAGAGTCGCTACGTAGACTTTTTGCAGGAGTATGAAGCGTTAGGTCACATGAGTGAAGCTTCTCAGCCTTCTTCATCTCCTTCATTCTTCCTTCCCCACCACGGGGTCATCAGGGAGTCCAGTACAACGACAAAACTTCGGGTTGTCTTCGACGCATCAGCCGTCACAACTTCGGGTAAGTCGTTTAACGACATTCAAGCTGTCGGACCCAGAGTGCAGGATGACTTACTTTCAATACTGTTAAGGTTTCGTCAGCATAAGTACGTAATCTCATCGGACATCGAAAAGTTCTTCCGACAAATCGAAGTTGATGAGTCGCAGCGATCATTGCAGCAGATAGTGTGGCGTTCTGACCCTTCGTTGCCTCTTAAAACCTACAGGTTAAACACCGTGACTTACGGAACGGCATCTGCTCCATTCATTACCACACGGTGTTTATCTCAGTTGGCAAAAGAAGTCACAAATAAACGTACACAACATTCGATTAAGCACGATTTTTACGTGGATGACTATCTCTCTGGTAGTGACACTATAGAGGATACTATAGCGCTATGTAGAGATGTCATCAGCACACTTAAAACAGCACAACTTCACCTTCGCAAGTGGCAGTCTAACAACACACAAATACTACAGGCTGTCACTTCGCAACCACATACTTCATCGCACACAGACACACCTAACACAGTCAGCTTAAGTATAGACGAACCAAGTAAGACCCTCGGTCTTAATTGGCATTGTCTTACTGACTGTCTTACATTCTCCATACTTTCACAGATTCAAAATAATACACCAATCACAAAACGACACATTCTCTCAACAGTAGCACAGATTTTCGATCCGTTGGGTCTTGTCTCCCCATGTGTTATCGAAGTCAAGATAATATTGCAAAAACTATGGATTGACAAGTGTGCCTGGGACGACGAGGTAAACGCGGACGTGAAAAAGCTATGGCTGAAGTTTACACACACTTTACCACAGCTTAACTACCTCAGCATACGTCGCTGGGTCGTGTGTGATAGCCCTAAATCAATAGAGATGCATATCTTCACAGATGCTTCAGAAAAGGCATATGGAGCATGCATATACATACGCTCTGTAGATAGTAGCGGCATAGTCCATACACATTTGCTTACATCTAAGAGTAAGGTCGCACCTATCAAGTCGACAACCATCCCAAGGCTTGAGCTTTGTGGTGCTTTATTGGGGACACGATTGTGTGCGAAGGCTTTAGATTCCTTAACAATAAAACCTAACACTTGTGTATTCTGGTGTGATTCGATGATTGTTCTAGGTTGGTTGTCTACTTCTGCTAGCACACTTAAGCCGTTCGTGAGGCATCGAGTTTCGGAGATACGGGAAGGTTTTGGTGATTATACCTGGCGGTATGTGCCGTCCAAGGACAATCCCGCAGACCTGGTCTCACGTGGTCTGAGTCCGGATCTCATTGCTCAATCGTCCATGTGGTGGTCAGGACCTTCATTCTTATTAACAGACCCGGCTCTTTGGCCTTCAACGCCAAATACAGAGGTTGACACTATACTACCGGAACTATTAAAATCTCACATACATAATAACAATAGTCTACAATCATTACATATAAATAATACTTATCCTAATTCTAGTAATTTATTTAATATCTTAATTAACAATTCTTCTAATTATTTACATTTACAACGTCTATTAGCATACGTATTTAGATTCATTAACCGATCTAAAAAAGTACATAACCATAGTCTTAGTCTTACTAATTCAGAGTTAACTTATAGCGCTGAATTCATTGTTAAGACAGTTCAGAAAGAAATGTTCCCTGAAGAACACTTACTTCTGTCATTAAATAACCCATTGCCAAATAAAAATCGCTTAAAAAAATTATCGCCATTTATCGAGTCTGGTATTATACGAGTCGGAGGCCGACTAGACAATTCTTACTATGACTACAATGTCAGGCATCCCATTATTATTTGCAGCAAACATAACTTTACCAAGCTCATCTTTAATACTTTTCATTTACGCCTATTTCATGCTGGACCACAGCTACTTTTAGCCACAATTAGGCATGAGTACTGGCCCTTGGGTGGCAGGAACCTAGCCAAATCAACTGTCCATAAGTGCGTAAAGTGCCAAAGGTTCAATGGCAGAACAGTTCAACCCATTATGGGTAACTTACCTAAGGAACGAGTTCATTTGGAGTTCCCATTCTTAGAAACCGGTACAGACTACGCCGGACCTATCCTTTTAGCCGACCGCAAAGGTAGAGGATGTAGACTGATAAAGTCATACATTTGCGTTTTCGTTTGTCTAGCCACAAGGGCTGTTCATCTGGAGCTTGTCTCAGACCTAACCAAACATGCCTTTATTGCAGCACTGAACAGGTTTATTGCTCGTCGCGGTAAGCCTCGGACCATTTATTCAGACAACGGTACTACCTTTGTTGGCACTTGTAACGAACTGGCTGACATATTAAAGCAGGATTACTCTTCAGAAATGGCTAACACAGGTATCAACTTTAGTTTTATCCCAGCATATACCCCACATTTTGGGGGCTTATGGGAGTCTGCCGTAAAGTCAACAAAACATCACCTTAGGCGCATATTAGGCTTCACACATCTTACGTATGAAGAGATGTCTACGTTGTTGATTCAGGTTGAGGCAATACTAAACTCTCGTCCTCTCACTCCTCTTTCCACTGATCCAACTGACCTATACCCGTTGACTCCTGCTCATTTCCTTATTGGGAGGTCTCTCACATCCCTACCGCATCCGCAAGTCGTAACCCGAAACATATCCAGCTTGAAACGTTACCAACGCATAGAGTACCTGAAGCAACAGTTCTGGAACAGATTCTCTAACGAGTACATCTTTTACCTCCAACAGAGAACCAAATGGACGGACTCTGATGGAAGGCTTGAAGAGGGAGCCATGGTGGTGCTCAAGGAGCAACATTCGCCGCCACTGCTGTGGCCACTCGGCCGTATCGTACGGCTCATACCTGGAAGAGATGGGATATGCAGAGTAGCAGACGTCAAGACGAAGAAAGGCACTGTCAGACGCGCTTTCAATACTATCTGTCCTCTTCCAGCATAATCTTGAAGACAAGTCTTCAACGCCGGGAGCATGTTGAAGAACAACACTACGTGCTGCCGTCGGGCGACCGCGGGTGTAGCGGCGGTCGACGGGAGGGGCACTCGAGCGGCGAGCGCGCGTCGTCGGGTCGGCTCGGCACTGCATCATCACGGTTCACTGAACGCGCACATCTCCTAACTACATACATATTGTTCTCTCGCGTTTCATAATTTGTTAAAAACTGTTACCAATACAGTCCTCTAAAAGTTACCGCTGGTTTTTCCTACCACCACCTGTAGGATAGTATCACCGTTCTTTCCATGGTCCTTCGAGCAAGAGTTACAAGAACTAGCAGGGAGTGACAAGCGGTTTTTCAAAATTTGAAATCGGCCGTTAGTTAACAGGACTTCGAGATCAAGACGACATCCGCCCTTTGTGCGTGCCTGTTCCAGTCTTCGTCATCTTCGGAGTCTGAAGAAGCTTGAAGCTTTGGAGCGAACATAGTTCTTCAGTGGTCATCATAGCTCATCAGCGGCATCGTAGCGTAGCAGCCGGAGCAGCCCAGGGACATCGCCATCCGTTGCAAGCAGAGAGACGTTCAGTCGGAATCGCAGTCAAGGATTTCGTGAGATCTTTCCATATTCTTACTAACATTTACATATTCATACACTAATTTATCGTTCCATTAGAGTATTAGATAGTGCATTAGACCAGTGAATCACACATCCACACACAATCGTATTCTTTGTTTTTTCGTTTCTTTTAATTTATTAGTCAGTAGTATTGGCTAACGGTAATAACATTGTACATTTGTGTTATCCGGTAGAATCATAACTTATTAGTCCAATTAGTGTTTGTCCATTTTATCCACTTGTTTGTTTCAACATTCAACCCAATCAAGTAGATTTCCCGCTTTAGTAGAAACCAATGCATTACTAATATTAATAATAAGTGCTTTGATCCTCGTATTAGTAATAAAGTGCTTTTAGTGCTTAAATAACCAGACACTTAAAAAATTTTTCAAATTATTTTATAGTACCCACATATTTTTTTTTTCTCCTCAATTTTAAATTTGAATTTTTCCAAACGCCTAGCAGTTTTTGAATAGCAATACATTAACGGTCACTTTGCTGTTTGTTGTTTTATAGGCGCATAAATTCAGTTCTTTTATCCTATATTCTCTTCTTTTATTCTTCTTTCATTTAGCGCTTACTGCTATACTCCTGTTTAGCCATGGCTGAAGAAGTAACGATGAAAGAGCTTACAAGGAAACGCGCTTCAATTAAATCACAGCTCACTCAATTCCTTTTGTATGTGAAGAATTAATTAACCACGTTGATATTGTTTTCTCTTTGTCATGCATTTTAAATAAACTCTACAAAACAATAGTTATAAACTCTAGCGCTTTGGCTTCTGCATAAACTTTTTAAAAGACTCCAAGCCAAGGAAATAATTATGCTGGTCTTTACAAACTTGGAATACGTATTTTTCCAGAAAATGATGCACCTTTGTTTTCTGAGAAATTGCCTGAAAAATAATGGTTCCTTTTGAGTTTATTTCTCTCACAGTTTTAATTAATTCATCCTTGCTGCGAGACAAGTCATTCTAATTTGCACCACAATGTATGAATCTTGTTCATATTTTCGTTTCTCACTGGCCGACCGGGTCTAGATTTTCTAGACCTTTCTTGTCCATTCCTTCTAATGAATAACAGATCTAATTCGACTAGTTTTACTGACGTTTCAATCCTGTACTATACTAATCCAACAACAATGTTATCAGGTCCTGGTATTATATTTAAGTATGTTTGTTGTCCATAATAATTTTTTTCCTCCCATAGTCGCTATTCCAATTCACCCTTGACTTTACCAGTCATCTTCGAGAACGATATTACTTGCTAAAAAATGAAATAGAATACATCTGCTCACCCCGCAAAATATCTTCCAACATGTGTGTGTTCCTCCAAAAGGTTACGATTAGTATTCCACCTTCATCCATGAGGATCAAAAGTTTAACTTATACGCGAACCATAAATAAATAAGTTGTTCCGTGACGGCGCCATAAAAACCGGGAGTAACACTTTGCTCAAATATTAATGTACTGAGTGCTAACACTAGTAGCTTTCGAGGGAGATTTTCACTTTATTAACAAATTCCAAGAAATATATTCCTCGGAATTTTCGGCAAAATTGACCTCATGCATGAGCGAGCGCTTAGACAAGATTAGTCTTACGATAAAATCGGATTGAAAATATTTTAAGCCAAGATTTTCTTCAGAAACTCTAACGAATTAGAATAGAAAACAACTCTTTTGTTAAAAATAAAAATTAAACTCATTTGTAAGCGTAATAACATCTTCGAAAAGTTAAGGCAATAGTCTATACGTTGGATTTAATAAAATGATCCCTTATTTAATTTAATTTCAGATAAAACCTGCAAGATAACAATGGGCTATCCAATTACTTCAAGCTTCACAAAACATCTTAGAAATTAAACTACCGTACTATTTGTTCGGTTTTTCTTGTAAACATTTTCCTATAACGGGGCTCCTGAGGGGCCATGTTAAGTAAGACTTGCTCAATACCCTCGGAACAAAATATGTCAAAACTGTCAAAATAAAATACGACACTTGCGTGTTTCTGTCACTTGTCACGGTGACAGCACACGAAAAGGACGTATAATACGCTGTCAAAACTGGGTAGCTATTTCCCGCAAGTGCCCCTTTTGGACGAAGATTATAATTGGGAAATAATAAATAACACATAGGCTTAAAGTGGTTTTAAGAGAATAAAAAATAGTCAATAGACACCGGTTCACCTAACTGGACTGTTGTCGACAAACCACGCAAGATCAAGGGTTAACCAAAATAAGCGCTAAGTAACATTTATTTACCGGACGGGCCTGTTTATCTAGCGGTTAGTGACCCTGACTGCTAAACCGGAGGTCGTGGGTTCGATTCCCACCCAGGACAAACTTGGTGTGATGAGCATGAAAGTTTGTTCTGTGTCTGGGTGTGATTTATCTATAATATGTATGTATTTAAAAATTATATAAGTATGTTTATCAGTTGCCTGGTTACCATAACACAAGCTCTGCTTAGTTTGGGACCAGATTGCCGTGTGTGAGTTGTCCCAACATATTTATTTATTTATTTATTTATTAGATGATCGTGTGTGAGTTGTCCCAGTATATTTATTTATTTATTTACCTTGTCCCTAGTGTCAGAACTTGTTACCTAAGTGCCAACATGGTTTAGAGTATGTATGCCAATAAATCAACTTCAATTTTCTATTATTCAGCAAGAACATATAAGTAAGAGAGAAACCAGAGCTCAGCCATCCTTGGAAGGGTTGCTTGGAAAATAATGAGAGGGAATATAATTGTTTATCATAAAAACAGAAAATAAATGTCGGATTGTTTATCGTCTCGCTGCAGGGCTCTGTTGATAAATTTAGTAAGGAAATATTATATAGAAGGAATCACAATATCAATCGTGTCTGGTTTTGAACCTTATGCATTAAAAGTTGGCAGATTGACAACAGCTGCTTTACTCCGTAAAACTCTGACGGGAATGACAAGTTTTACGAAAAAAAAACAACGGTCAACAAAAATGAAATAAATAACCTACAATTCAGGCTGCATGGTCCCATAGAAGTTACCTTTACCAACGTAGTTATATAATAATACATTTGGTGTTATTAAATAAAAGTTAAAACTATGTTAGGAGCGCTTCACTGTGTTCCAGGGGTATTCGTTCGCGGAATCGTCGAAACATCACGTTCTGTGGTCAAAAGCTTTTTTGCAACACTTATGGCAGTAAACATATCGATATAGATGTTATTATACGCCTTAAACTTACTTAAAAACAAACCTAGGTTGGTTCAAAGTCTATAAACAAGCAATGCAGGTGCCTCTAAGTTTACCAGTAAGTTTGTAAGCCCGGCTTGAGTCCTGCACGCCGCTCTCCGGCGCATCTCCTTCCGCCATTACTTAGCTCCTAGCTCGGCCGTGTCGTTACGTTTGATTCACGACGCGCCAACAAAAGGCCGGCTGGAGGGTTAAGCGGTATCGATTTTATCGCAACCTTAGGTTATAGTGGCATTGAAGGTTAGTAGACCTTTATAAGAGGTTACTATCTGTGATGCCGCCTTTTTGTTGCTGTAAGGTAGGTTTTTAGATGTTTGTTGCTTTTCTTGTATATTTTTTTTTACTGTAATACTTTCGGACATGATTTTGAAACGGAAAAGCGTTAGATATCAAGGTGATTTAATCATCAATGTCACTTTGAATTCAGACATTTAAACGACAGTGATAATGCGCTTAACCTGCACTTTCCAAAGAAATTATAAACGCCAAAGATGCCTTGATAACAGTCGCCACTTTTTTGTCCAAAGCATTAAAAAGGAGGCTTAAGTACATACAGCCATACAATAGAAAAGAAGAAACCACGATCCTACCTGCAAAATATCTTTGAGCTCTCGTTATTAAGCACCAACACTAGTCACACGATTATCTTTCGCGATTACCTATTTGGCAACTTAATTTACCAACTACATTCTGATTTCACAACAACTAAAATTCTAATCAATCCTTCGAAAACTAATCAGGTTCCCAGAATTAATATTTTAGAAATGGAGTCCTGGAATTCGTTCAGTGTCAAATACTCAATTATAATCCAGAATCAAATTCAGAGCGATGCAGATTTGATGAATTTCGGAGTACAATATTGAATGGTCGCCGTTGACCCGGAAACTGTTCAAACCGCTGAAATAGTGGTTACTAGGTAATTACCCAAATACTAGTTCGTAGGTATGAAGGTGCTCAGTGATTTGGAAACTGAACCAGGCTCAGCAGCCTTTGTTAAAGGACCTCGCGGTTGACTCATTGTCAGACCATTGGAGCGGAGAGCTGTCCTGCATAGTTTATTTATTAGTTTGACTGAATATACTGTAAGTATTCTATGTGGATGATCGCATTGTTTGTTTTTGAGTCTAGTTGATAAGTTTGTGACCGCGATTTTGTACACGTTGAATAAGTTTGCCATATCAAAGTCAAAGTCAAATCATTTATTTCCATTAAGCCAAAAAAGGCACTTTGAAACGTCATACTTATAAACAAAAGTGAATCTACCGCCCATTCGGAAATGTTGTTACGTATGGAGAAGAATGGGCAAGAAACTCCATACTTACTCTTTTCAAATAATGTTGTTACAATATTATTAATTGTACATTGTTGAATGTGAAGAGAAGAATGTATATAATGTCAAAACCATTTCCGTGAAAAGAGTATATAAACATAATAAAAATTAAAATTAATTAGGAAATGGAAGCTAATCGAGTTCACGAACATTTAGTGTAACACATTTACAAATAAATTACCTTCCTCAAAAAATGAAAAATAATGTGTGAGCCAGCGCTTCCAACTATTAGAAAAAAGAATTGTGTCTAATTTATAATTGTAAAAGTAAAAGTAGTTAATCATTATCAGTTTTAATTAGCCACCAGTTTGGTTTTGTCTACACTGTGGATGAAATATCCTATGGAGCTGGACCAGCATGCTTCCAAGCATTTTTATCTTGAATGTAATCTTCCAATTTATAATATGCTTGTTGACATAATTTATTCTTAATATATGTTTTAAATTTCCTTTCGTTTAGTTTTAATATATCACAAGGAATTTTGTTGTAACATTTAACACAGTACCCCATGAAAGATGTATTTACTTTGGACAGTCTAAAATATGGTTGAGCTAGTTTATCTTTATTCCTGGTATTAAAATTATGTCTATCACCTACTTTACTAAAGATATGTTGGTTTTTTCTTACATACATGATGTTCGCATAAATAAATTGGCAAGGTACCGTCATTATATTTATCGTTTTAAACAGTTCTCTAAGAGATTCGCAACGACGTAAGTTATAAATAATATAATAATAATAATAATATATCATTTATTCTCTCTTCACAAAGCAGACTTAAGGTTAGGGTATACAATCAATTTTAAGCTGTATTCTACCTTTGTGAGAGACTGGTGCCTGATATAGGTTATTGCAAAATACCTGTGTCACAGGTCACCAGGCCCCTTCAATGGCTAGAATTAACTTCAACAGAAATACCGTGCTTGTCGCGGTTTAACAGTATGCAAAAAGAAATACGGCTAAGTAGGTAGGTCATTTGCTGTAAGAGAATGAGGAATAACTGTTAACAAATAAAAGAAAAAAAATATATTAGAAGCTTGAAAAAGTAAATGTATAAAGGTAAAAGTAAATATGTGTTAAGTACAAATGGTAAATTAAATATAGATGTAAATACATACCTACCTGTATTTTGCAGAATTTATGGGTTGTGTGAGGTAACATGTGAGCGAGTGTTTGTCATGTGCGGAGTATTAGACTTGTATGTGTTGTGGTGGGTAGTGTAAGAGTGAAGGGATGTTTGTGTTTCATAAGGGTATTTTATTTATTTATTTTTTGGTTTTCAAGGAAATGAGGAAATAATACGGATCAGTCATGGCCAAGGTTAAAATTAATGTTATTTCAGGACGGTCAAAAGATTCTCAGTTTTGTTATAGTCTAGTTTTTTTAAGTATTCTTTTATTTCATTTATAAAGGTAGATTTGGTTTTTGGATAGATATAAATATAAATGGCTCTGACAGCTCTTTTTTGTAGTATAAAAATAGATTCAATGTCAGCAGCCCTACCCCACAGTAAAATGCCATACGACATAATGCTGTGAAAGTAACTAAAATAAACCAATCGTGCGGTTTCTACATCTGTCAATTGCCGTATCTTTCTTACAGCATAAGCTGCTGAGCTTAGCCGTCCCGCAAGAGATGGTATGTGAGGCCCCCATTGCAACTTCTTGTCTAGCGTGATTCCTAAGAAAACCGTTTCACTAACAAATTCTAGTTTTTCTCCATTCAATATGACGTCACATTCACTACTTCTAACATATAGCTTGTAACTTTCAGGTATGTATCTTCCTATTAAAAAAACATTTATTTTATATTAATAGATAGCTAACAAGCTGAGGGCTTCTTGATGTCCTCGTAATGTAGTAATCTTCGACTTTTTGCAGTACCAGAAGCCTCACACTTGCGACTCCAATGATTAAAATGATATAACTGCGACACTGCATTGTTTTAATAGAATCAGATCTAATTACTGAGATTAGCGCGTTCAAACAAACTCTTTAGCTTTAGATTGTTTAACATCGGTGTATTATGAGTGTTTAAGAATAAGCTTTAGGATTTTTGGGCAAACGTTGACAAAGATGAGATTTTAAGGCGCTGCGCAAACGTAGACACTTGTCTTGTGTCGGACACCGAACACTTTTTGATCGTAATTAGTATGGTGTTAAGTGGAAGCAACTGGACACAACAATGTAAACCACTTAACACCATACTAATGACGATCAATAAGTGTTCGGTGTCCGACACAAGACACAAAAGTGTCTACGTTTGCGCAAGCGGCTTAGGGTAATATTTATTGAATTCTTCAGGTATTCTTAATAAAATTCTTTTAAATATCGCGTGTCTCGGGATTTGTAACCTCTATGTATACGTGTATTCGTACATTTATGTATATTAAGCTCAAGGACTTCAAAAGTCGAATCACTCGTGCGCAACGGATCGACGCGAGGCTGTTTGTCAAAATGACAAAACTCAACAGCAAAAAAAGTTCTTCCTCGCTTTTCTATCTAAAAAAATATTCTCATTATTTATTTACATTTTCAGTAAGACTATTCTGAAACAAAGTTAAACAACGTACAAAATACACGAATCGAGATAGAAATGCGAACGAAAACTCATAAATCAGCGAGCCTAAATTATTTTAGTTCCACGTTCTGCATTTAAAATCCAAATTTAATAAGCTAAAGTTGTTTATTTCGGGCGAAGTTTGTTATTTATCGCGCGGAAGCGGGTCGGAGCGGTCGCGTCGCGTGCCCGGTGCTGATAAGCCTACGGATAAATCTCGGATTATAGAGGAGAGACGCTACTTCTAATTTATTTGTTAACCGACTTCAAAAAAAAGTAGGTTCTCTGTTCGACCTGTATGTATGTATGTATGTATGTATGTATGCATGTTTGTCCGCGATTATCTCGCGTTTGGCTGAACCGATTTTGATGCGGTTTTCAGCAAAGTGTTTGTTACATTCTGAGGAAGGTTTTAGTATATAACACTAATAGATATCCCGTGACGTTGCCCGCATATATCGCGTTTTGCTTTCTTGGATTGTAGATTTTTATAAGATTATAAGTTTTTTTGAGAGCTACCCTAAAACGTAGACAGACACTGACACTCTTAACTAAAACTTAAAAAAAATAAAAAGCTTTTTTAAAAAAAAGATAACCGACTTCAAAAACTAAAAGCTCAAAAATAACTATTTCGGAAGTCGGTGGCTTCTCTTCTGCCGGTCGATTTGTGTTGCCACCGACTTCCGAAATAGTTATTTTTGAGCTTTTAGTTTTTGAAGTCGGTTATCTTTTTTTTTAAAAAAGCTTTTATCGTTTACTGATTTGGGGTCTAGGCTGTGTTGTATGTTGACGACCCCAAAGTGTTCACACTACAACAGTTACGGTTTATTTTTATGCTTTCTGCGCGTCCTTTTTGGATCTGCATTGACTGAAATGTTAATCATCATCATCTCCCTAGCCTTTTCCCAACTATGTTGGGGTTGGCTTTCAGCCTTACCAGATTCGGCTGGATACCAGTGTTTCACGTAGAGCGACTGCCTGTCAGACCTTCACAGCCCAGTTACGGGGCGACATGGTACCTCTTGGTTAGAATGGTCAGACTTTCTGGCATACCCGTAACGACTGTCAAAGTTCTACGAATGACAACCGGACCCACGGCTTTACGTGCTTTCCGAGGCACGGGATGTCAGTGAAGTCCAAGATAAACTTTAGAAAGTACATATGAATTGAAAAAGTCACATTGGTATTTCTCACAACCTCTTACACTAGAGGTGAGCGCTTTATCCACTGGGCCATCACGTGTGAAGAAAAATAATAAAATAATATAAAAAAATGACTTTCAAATTGATCACCCAAACATCTTACTTTGAGCGCCACTCTCAAAACGATTTACTTTTTCTGTATTCGAATTGTATTTTATAATTGAAAGAAAATACGCAGCACTTAGGCCTTTAAAGGGTCTATTGCCTGGAAAGGTCTATTGTGTATCTCTATATTTATATATCAAAGGGTCGAAGGTTTCTAAATTGAAAGAACACAGAATTCCCATGAATTCAATAGGATTGAGTTGATAAAGCCTTAGGGTATTTGTACGGTAGATGGATGAGGTTCTTGCTTTTAATCCGTAAAAAGAATTAGTGTAAAACGCTGAATATGTGTACAGTCGGTTAGGTAAGGGACTAAGGGAAGTAATGTAACCTTCACAGAAATGTTTCCCGTTCCTTGATGCAAGATAAAGGGATAATGCTTGTCACTTGTTAGGGTTTTTTGGGATTTATTTTGTTTTCCGTCTACACTTCCAGTTTTGGGAGAATTTTATCCAACAGCATTAATCAGGCGGTTTGTAATAAGTAACAAACGACAAGCATGAAACATTTTTAGGTTTTTTTTTTTTTGCACCTTTTACAGAAAGGTACAATAAACCTAATGCCATGCAAGGCCAATAAAAACAAAAGTCAGAAAACGTCAGAAGTGAAAGGAAATCCAGTATAGCACGAAATTATAATGATACATATTTTTCGTTTACCTTTAAATTTATAGCTTTAAAAGGAATTGCTAAAATACTGTACTGGAATGGACAATTAGACTAAGTCGCACCATAAAATTTTACCTACTTTGGTAGTGAACACTAAAAATGAAAACCATTTCGCATTTTACGGACGAAACATAATGGTTCTAGGGAAAATTCGATACATCGACAACTTTTGTTTCCCGTCCATTGCTTTGTTTGGGTACACGGGGACCGTCATAAAACTTGGATAAGATGAATTCCGATGGTCAGATTCAGTTATGAAGTGGTCCCACGCTGGGCGCCAATATATTTTTATGTTCATGACTCATTCATAGGCGTCACACCTGGGATGTGCGAGCACCCGCAAAGGGTTTCTACACAATGTATTGTCGGCCTTGGTTATACGGTTTTAAAAATAAAATGTTTAATATGGTAAAATATTGTCGTTGTTTTACTTTTCAGAGTTCCGTTTCCGAAGGTTACGACCTTCCGTCGGCCTAAATGTATTTCATCGTACTAGCTAGAGAGTTGAATTTTTAGAGAATATGTGTTAAAATTAAGTTTAAACTAAAGAGCTTGTTACGAAATGCGGATACTTCGCAATTTCAGTTACTATAATACCTAAATAGAATATTTAGTTATTCAGGAAGCAATGTACAAAATAATTATTATAAGCACAATGCCAAAACGATCGCGAAAGTTATTATGCCATATTTCTGATAAAGGTTCAGCTTTCCTGGCTAAACGAATTGACCTGTCAATCAATCTGCCTTCTTTCAGAACAGTAAATCAGTATTTCTGTACATAAATAATTCTAAGAAGATTGGATCTTATTCATTTTCTGTAACAATAAGACAAATTGGGAGACGGCTTAGTATAAATATAATCCGATACAAAATTATACCAATTTCGTTTCTTGTAATGGTTTCCCTACGAGCCTTTTAATATGTATTTTTTCTTAATATAGAAATATAATATAGCATATTTTGTCCATTATGCAAAAGAAAGAGTAAACAACTCCATTTTTTTTGCAAAAGTATGACGTTTTCGCATAATATTTCACGAAACAATCGGATTGCTGCTATCCCACATAAGCCTCATACAAAGCCTCACAAAAACACGCTTCACATAAATAAATTAACCTCTTAGGTAACTGTCTCACTCAAATACCGGAACGCGTCAACATTTTAAATCCTACCCGCAAAAGCTGAAAGCCGACCAGATTCGGGACGTCGCGTGTTCTATGAACGGGGTAACAGCGAGCGGTCCACTCGAACTCGCCGGATCATCCGTGTAAGCGGCCGGATTAAGGCTGACAGTCACGCCGGAAGACGGCTCCTCAAACTCTTATCTCGCTATTTCAATTAATTCTGTTTTCAATCCCCCGCTGCCCTTCCCGGGTGCAACTGGATCTCGGCTTAAACCCTCTTCTCCGAACTTCCAACTTGTCCGAACATGTAGTAACTTCACCAAGATATGAGCGTGTTTTGAATTCTTCGTGTATTTGGATTGAGGAAAGTAATTAAAACGGAGCAGTGTGCACATATCTTCAAGTTTGATTTAGTACTTGAAGTGGGTTTCGGCAAATATGTTTAAATATGATTCTTGTCTGTAATTACTTTCGCTGCGGTGGTGAAATGAGGACGTTTATAATATATTACACCACTACTTGTTAAGAAAGTAATCTGACTGCAAACGTTTGACGTGTGGAGATAAACTTTGTTAATATTCGGAGTTGTCACACAGTTTACACAGTACACTGAGTTTTATTTTATGAATAAAACAATGTTTATAGAGTTAACAGAATTACGTTCCAAATGTTATTCTCCTCTCGTCCGTTATAATTGAAATGAGTCCCACGTGGGCGCCAACTAAGCAGGAAACAACAAAAATGTTTTATTGTTTTCAACACGTTAACATACTATGTACACGGTACAGTAGCAATATGTTGTTATACACCTGTATAAGTTTATATTGTAGCATGTGTGTGTAGCTATGAAATTTTACGGCAGCAATAATTTCACTTGAAATGGTCTATTCTTGAGGAGAACGGTATTCCAGTTCAAACTTAACGTGGGTTTAATACATGGGTGAATGGTGTTTATGTTTTTATTGTGTTTGCTCAACGTTATAGCTCCAGGTAATTTGAAAGGGTAATTAAATAAACAGAGACATGACTAAGATATAATTAAGGCGTCGAGTGATGTGATATTTTTAGATGGAGAAAGAAACAACCTCTTTCTTTATTGTAGTACCTTTGAATGTCACGAAGATATAAGAATACAGCGCTAGTTTCTGGGTCAAGATTATTGAATAGTACTCGTATTTCATAGAAGTACGAATTGTTATTCCAAAGCTTTTGTAGGTATTGTTAACCGCTTTACCCAGCTTATACAGAAATGGATATAATTTTGGGTGAATTGTTGTCGTAATAAGATCTCAAATACATAGAACTGTACCAAATGAAAAAAATGAAATCTTTGGTCGTGCGATCATATTCCAGAAAATATTAAAAACATATTGTGTATTATATTTCTACTTTTTTGTCATGTTATTTAGGATTACGTAATAAAATATAATAAAATCTATATTTTAGTTTACTCTTCCGTATTATTGGTTTAGGATTGTTTCAGTTTTTGCCTTGACATTCGATTCGACGTAAATTACATTTTAGTTCAAAATGCTTTTATTAAAAATGAAAAATTTATAATTTCATAAAAGATTGTCAAAATAATTTACTTTAGGATAGATAGGTCAGAGCTATTTTTGGTTTCTTTTATTAATCTTTGTTGATAAAATAGGCCGTCGAGACTACACTAAAATAAACATCTCTTTATCAAAAAACATATAATATCCATTTGTTGCCAAAACACTTCAGTTTTATATCGAAAATAAAAGACAATTCACCAGTAGGACTCAAATAACAGAACTAATATAAATCTCGGTGGCCATGTTATTCAGTTGACAGACGTCACATATCCGATCGGTTATTTGTCCGCCATGTTATATTTGTCCGCCATGTTAGCGTCGCCCAGTTTGCGGCGTCTTGCTGTGTTTGACTATCGTTTCGTAACACCCTTGTATTGTTTCATCCTCTGTCACTTGCAAGGATTTCCGGGTATCGGCTTTTTGTTTTCGTAAGAGAATCACGTTTGTGTTCACTAACAGAAATTGAATGGAAACTAATGTTTAGTGATATATTGTTAGACGCGTTTGGATTTGTAAGGTAATGAAATGTTTTCCGTAGGCGATTTCTAAAATAGCTTCTTACTTAATTTTTATAGCAGCTGCCCCCGCGGCTTCACTTGCGTTTAGTAATGGTTTTTATTAATGCTCTGTTCCTGTAGGTCATTGCATGTTGTTATGTAGCATATTATGTTATTCTGATGTATAAGCTAAAGCTATGTTACTGTAAACAATCAACATCCGTTCAGTTGTTTGGGTGAAAGAGTTACAAACATCCACACACAAACAAACTTTCACATCTAAAATATTAGTAGGATACTTACCTTTCAACGGCCAAGCGATAGCTGGCTGTCGGGCTGCTATTGTCTTTCTATTGTATCTCAAATCATGTGTGTTCGAAGGATTAAGCAGAATTTGTAAGTTAAAAAAAGTTTTGCTATTCAAACAAGAGTATGTATTGATACGGGTAATACATTGAAGCTTTCCATTACGCAGTGATTCAAGATACCTACCCCACACTCGCTCAACTCCAGAAAAACTTTCCCATTGACAAATTCTAAGAAACAAAAAGATAAGCACCGCATTGTTGTCCTCTCCCTCCCAAATCAGGAATATTTCTTTTATTTTTGTTCCCTCCGTTACGTGGAAAGTAAAATATAGTTGCGATAAGTGCTCTGTTGGCGGCGCATGCGCCGTAAACGTCTGCGTGAATACCGTCCGTGATTACAACGACATCTTAACGACCTGCTGTTTGTAGCGAGGCATTATCACGGTTTGAAACAAGACGTGCTAAGTATTTATAGTTTAGGATTATGGCATTCTGAATAATATTGAGAATTGGTTTTGTATTATTCAAAGGTGAGGATTGGATATGGCTGTGTTCGCTTTCAGAGATGGGACTTTGATTAGGTTATTGCTGATTGGCATTTTTTACATAATTTTCTGGTTGAGGTTGAGGAATGAGGTCTAAACTTTACTAATCAATTTAGGCAGCCGACCAAAACTCTCGAAACCTCTATTTTAAAGAACGACGCTATAACAATCTTTATTCCCAACCCTACCCGCGTCCCACTTTCCAGTTTAATTCCCGCCAATAAAATCCCAATTTAGCAAACTTCAAAGAGTGTGTTGACAAAGACTGTGTGCCCGTATTGGCGCCAAGTTTCCCCAAACTTGGACGAAGTTGATCCGTCAACAGTGCGCGGCCGCAGCGGCCACCACCGCAAACCCAATTACCTGACTCGCTATATAAACAATGGCTCAAAGTGACCCGTGACAAATTATTATCCCAGTTTACGTTTCGCACAAGTGACGGACCTGCCAAGTTTCAGCCATTGCCATAATTGACTTGGCCAAACCTTGTAAGAGTTAATAACATTAAATAAGCCGACAAGTTTAGATTGGACTTTATTGAATACACACGAAAGCTTGAAACTTGGTGTTGCGAACTTTGCAAATGATGCCCTTGATAGCAGCCAATTTGTTTGTTACTTCTTGAAGTATTATACTTCTTATCGGGGAAGACTTTAAGTCCTTATTCAATGTGAGTTCGCAGAGAAGTTTCTTAACATAATTAACTGATTGGTAACCTACAGTCTTGACAAAAAACTTTAAAGTAGGCTAAAAGCACTTTAATGAAAACAACACTGCAGGCAATGTTCAGGATTCTTTACAAATGCGATTTACACATAATAACTTTAGAAATATACCCTCCGGTACAGACCAGGCAACAAAAACGTAGTAACGAAATTGATGGCAAGAGAAAACCTTTGTTTCGAATCATTTTGATGAGCCATTCAGACGGTTTCATAAAACTATTCATGCAAATGAAACTCCACTCCGGTTGGTTTACATTTTATTCCTCAATTTCAAGCCCTTTATATTATCATGACCGTCGTAACTCCGAAATAAACTTTACACAATACGCAGCAAATAATGTTAGGTTTAATTCAGCTGAAACATTATCTATTCACCTAGAATATTTTATTGAAATGGTTTCTGTTATTTCAGTTTATTTAGGTGCTTGGAAACACTTGAGTCGTGACCGTCTACCGAAGGGTCAAACTTTTGTTTTGTTTCGAGGATGCTTTCTTTTATTGTTTTGTAATACCTAATTTACATAAATATGTAAGTATTTAGTAGGATCGTTATGAGATGATCAAAACTTGTTATCTTATGGGAAATAGAAGTATTATATTTTATTACGATTATATATTTTGGTGCTTAGTTGGTTTCGTGGTCGCAAGCTATACTGATGAGCTTCATGTATTTGATTCCAAGCTTCGGTAGTGTGTTTGGAATGTTCCAGTGGGAATCTCTGAGAAGGTGAAGGTGCTTTAGTGAATGCTGTGACACAGCATACCTCGGAAAGAATGCAAAGTCGTTAATCTTTAGTATGATCTCTTGACTATGACAGTATGGGGTGAGAAGTGCGCTTATTGTAGTGAGTACATTTACAGATTCTTGCATGAATAACCAAAAATCTTTAGCACATCTTAATGCTAATTTCTATTAAGATTGAGAACCATCTTAAATTCGGCCAGGAGGATATTATTCAGTGTCAAAATTCCTCGTAAGCACAGTCACAAAGTCACAACTAACAGTCTTTCGGCCTGAATCATAATCTTGACGTTTATATATTTCCAAGTAAGAGTCCCTAGCGATTTGTTATAATATATTTGACACCTGACCTTGGTACTTATCGCTGTACTACCCACACGAATCCTTTACGTAGCTTTGAGAAATAAATGTTTTTTGCCTCTAATACGAATGTACTGTGCCAGGAACCCTGCAACATTATTCCGTAGAAAACTTGTTGCTGTAACAGGTTTGCGTAACATAATAACGCGTAACGTGACTCTTATGCAATGACCCTGGTCAATAGAAATAGATCTTGAGATTAAGATAGTCCTTATTCAACATACGTCTTTATGTAAGGTCCTAACAAAAAAATATAAAAAGCCTTTTACAAGTTTGTCCAGGTATTTTCGTAGGACCGTTACATAAATTGTCGCAAGTGGAATAGAAAAAAAAGTTATCTGCATTCAATTAATTACTGTGTCGTCCTCAAAACGTATTTCTTTTCACACTTCGACATTTAAATCTGAATATGAAGAAAGTAATAAGTTAAGGCGTCGTCGTGAGCGTTCACATGAAAGGTGTTAAGGCGTGATTGCCACTCGAGAGTCGGGTCTGACAGTAAACGTGGCAATAACGCCGTTTGATGTGTGTTTCATTATTCGCCTGTATTACCCTTGCATGATTATTAAATATGGTATATTGAAGCGATAGGGTCTTGGTTCAAAGGTGAAATGGTTCTCGCTTGAACCTTATGGAACAAGTTATTGTCTAATTATAATGTGTTGATTGGGCCACAGTTCCCGGGTATTAGGGAAACGATCCAATTATTGTATTGTTAAAATTATGCCATGAGAATATTTATGTTGAGCTGTTATTGATTACAGACTTACAGGGCTTTGTTATAATAAGTTAATATTAAGTTGATTGTTAAGAATCAATAGAATATTACTACTTGAATTACATTTCGAGACTTTATTGTTATATTGTTTATTGATTTGAAAAGAGTCTTTAAAGACTCTTTTCCTTCAGGCGTTTGTTGCTCGTTCTGTACTTTACGAACTAACTATTTTGAACGAGCAACTAGCTCCAACTTTCTGATTGACTATTATAAGTCTCTTAAGTAGTTTGTTTAAAATAATGGTTTGAATTTAAAAATAAATGCAATTAACAATACTTTATCTTTTGTTTCAGGTATACAACAGTTTCCTGTTACTCCAAGCCGTTATATCTGGAGTATATTTTTACAAAATGATATGAAGGTAGCACACGATATGGTTCTCGTGGGAACACGGAACATCTCCAGTTTCAAGCGAACGAAACTGTATGTAGAGAGTGTGGCTAATGTGTCGTATTTACCATCCTCCCACTCAAACGGTGACTAGACACATGTCCGCCTCCATCTAATAGAGATCGTCAAGGGAATAACTGCCTTTGATCTTGACTATCTTTGTAAATAATAGAGAAATAAAAATAATAATTGGCTAGCGTATTAAGCCAATTATAATATGTAATGTATAAGAAAGCCAGGCTTAGATAAAAGCAAATGGAAACCTTATGAGGACACACAAAATATTACTACGTAATGAAACTGACCAAGCCCGGATCAGATAAGGAAAACCTGATGTATTTCACGACCATCTTTTAAAAGTAAAGTCACGTGTGACCTAATTTTATTTCAGGTCTCATGTACCCAACAAATTCCCTACAAGTTATTAGAACCGATATCCCTCCGTATGCATGCTTAACTTTATAGTTTCGACCTTCAAAAAACCTTGGTCCTTCCCAAAAAGGTTATTTACGAAACATGTCCGTCACACGTAGACATTAGCTCTGCTCGCACTAATGAGAACAACTTTCAACGACTACCCGCAAAAAGTTGGGAGTACATCCAGACTACCGTTTTCGACAACTATCTGTAATTAGGGACCGAAGTAGGCCGGTTTTTTGGCAGTTCCACCTGGGATGAGGAATTCTAATTTGGCCTTTGTTTATTTTTATTTAAATGAGGGACTGGCGTTAGCAAGTCATGTCGCTTGGGAGCTATTTTGTATTCTGGAATCTGAGTTTTTACAAAATTGAGGTAAAAAGGAAAGATTGAGTACTTAGCCCAGTGATCTAGGGTTTTATTTTATCCAGCAGTGAGGCTGGGTATAAAGCAGCTTTTTTTTAAGTTATCGATCTTTCTGATAGGTAGCCTTTTATCATCAATGTAAGGGTCGGCTTTTAGTGTCACACCCAGATTAATTGTCTTTCTGACATCCATAATCCAGTTAACACGAAAACCTAAGTAATTCTGACAACCAATCTCACAATTGTCGGTACTTCTCGTCTGAAAACCAACGACTACATGTGCTTTTCCGAAGCACAATGGTATCACCACTTCCAAACTCCGCTGCTATTGTAAATGCTAAATGGAACACTCCAATAGCACTTATACCTAGGTACTGGTTAAACATCAAGCCATAAAGTTTACAGTCTCGCACGGAACGTCAACGAGTGCGCGCGCGTCACAGTCGTATACGCGTGTTCGACGAACTTTGTGTGTACAAGTATAGTAGGTACCTACCTAATATTATTGCGAAATGGAGTGTGCTAAGTGCAATAAAGTGTTATCCAAAAACGGATCGCACTTTCAGTGTCAAGCTTGTTATGGAACATTTCATAGAGGGTGTATAAAGGGACTTCTCGCGGATATTCGAGCAGGCATCAGTAGAACCTACTGTAATAATTGTGAAGTGGACCCCCAAACCGATGATGAAGAACAAGACGAGGTAAAAAAGGATTTCGAGAAAATTCTGAAGGACATCCAGAAAAAGGTCAGTGGAATACCTACCTTAAAAAGTCAACTCGATTCCATAAGTACCAGTATGAGCATGCTTTCGGAGAAATATGATACACTTATCGTGGAACACGAGCAATCTAAGCATAAAATAACAGAGCTCAAAAAGAACGTCACAAACATTAATAATAAGATTGTATACCTAGAGAAATGTAACGCTGCTTTGGAACAGAAGGTTCAAGAATATGATCAAGCCTCGCGCAGAAATAACCTTGAAATTGTAGGCTTGGAGCAGCTACCGGGAGAGAACTTGCGCGAAGTGGTGAATAAAACTGGGCAACTCATCAACGTCAGCAGCACGGAAATTGAGTGGGTCAGCCGTCGTCGTCAGCAGCGTACCGACAGTGGTAAGCCAGCACCAATCTTAATTGGCTTCAAGGCCACCACCAGCGGCGCCAACGAGCGCGACACGTGGCTCGCGCAGCGGCGCAATATGAAGGAGTTTACTAGCGACGTTGTTACCGGAGGTTCCATGACAAATAAGGTATTTATAAACGAGGACCTTACTAAAACTGCCAAGGAGTTGTTGTGGAATACTAAAAAACGACTACATGGGCTGTGGAAGTACGTCTGGGTCGCCAATGGAAAGATTTTGGCAAAGAAGAATGATGGTGATAAGTCAGTGTGGGTGAGAGCTGAGAGCGACCTTGAAGAAATTATAAAAAAATGAACCTTCCGTTTTTCAAATACAGTGTTTATTGTGTTTTAACTAACTGTCAAATTCGCGGCGTTATTAGATTGTGTCGACGTCATTAGTGATAATACAATCGAGGCATCGATAGTGGATAACCTAGACAATTGGATAACGGCGTGGAATTATAATCAAAACTTTAGTTTGGTGCATATTAACATTCGTTCACTAAAAAAACACTTCAGTGAGCTTTTAATTACTTTAAATAGCCACCTAAACAAGTTAGATGTTATTGTTATTACAGAACCCAATATAGACTTTTCTTTATTAGATTTATTTAAAATTAAAGGTTATAATGTGCATAGTTTTACGCGAACCGGGCGAAGGGGAGGAGGGGTACTTGTTTACGTGCGGGAGGGGCTGGATGCGCGGGCGGCCTCCGCGACGGCGCAACCGGCCGCCACGGAGTGCGTTTCCATTACACTTTATTACTCTGGGGAACCTGTTCATATTGTCGCATTATATAGACCTCCCCGAATAAATAAACAGGAAAAAATCAAGCTGTTCTTTGAGGAACTTAGGATTCTTTTAAATAGTCTACCGCGGAACTCTAAGGCTATATTGTGTGGCGATATGAATATTAACCTACTGCAAAAACACGACAATAATGTCATTACCTATGAAGATATTTTGGCTGAGTTCGGTTTCTCAAAGTGTATTGATAAAGTTACACGTAGCGAAATTTTAGTTGATGTATTGGTGGAATCCTGCATCGATCATATTTATGTTAGAGCACCTACTTTAAAAGTAAACTCCGCGGTAATCCAACATAAAATATCCGATCATTTTATGACATCGGTCGCGGTAGAATGGAGACGCACTCCGGTAACCGTGCCTGTGGACGATGGCGGTCGGCGGCGCGGGAGGTGCGACGGCATCTGTGCTCCCGCTTCCACCTCCTCGCGTGTGTATGTTTGTCCCGCTCACTCGCCCAACGTAGCCTCACAACAACGTTACTTGCTTGACAATCGTGCGGTTCGTGAAAAGCTATTATCGGTTAATTTTGAAGAATTAATGATGTATACATGCCCCATACAGTTGTACGATGCATTTAGAGATATATTTCAACAGATCTATCATAGTTGTTATGTATTAAAAAGTCAAACTAATTCAAACAGGGATATCACCCCCTGGATAACTAGTGAATTAAAAAAATATGATCTTAGAGAGGGATAGACTGTTTATTATTTGGAGTAATGATCCTAAAAATATGGTAAAACGATTAAATTACACAAAATATAGAAATAGATGTCATAAATTAATATTTAAAGCTAAAAATAATTACGATAAGCAATGCATACTAGACTGTAATAAAAATATTAAAAAGCTATGGGATAGAATTAATTACTTATTAGGAAATGAAAAACAATGTTTGGATAAAGCAATAATAAATAATATGGGAGTTAATGAACCTTTGAAAAATATATGTAATAATTTTGCTTGTACATTTGCCGAAGAAATAGAGAAAACCAAACATATTTGTAGCATTAAGCTGTTAGATAGAAACACCTACCTTGAAAAGACGGACAGAAGTATGAGGTGGCAGCCCGTTGATAGTAACTTTGTTAAACGATTAATAACTCATATGAATAAAAATAAGGCACCGGGTAGTGATCTTGTAAGAATGTCTGATCTTAAAATGTTGGTAGATACAGTTAGCCCAGTTATCTCTAACCTAGTCAATTTGTGTGTGCAAAATGGTATGTTTCCTAGTATGTTAAAAGAAGCTATTGTGCGACCAATATATAAAAAGGGCGAACATAAGAATTATAGTAATTATAGGCCTATATCAATTTTATCTAGTATTGACAAGATTATTGAGAAATGTATCATCAACCGTTTGAATAATTATCTGCAGAAAAATAATGTAATAACTGAATGTCAACACGGTTTCCAGAAAGGTAAAAGTACAAATACTCTTCTTACAAGATATACTGATGAAATTAATACATACTTAAGTGAGAAAAAGTTTGTAGTTGCGGTATTCTTTGATTATAAGAAGGCATTTGATACTCTTGAAACTGATACTTTATTGAACGCCATGGGGAGTGTGGAGTGGGAGAGCCGCTGAACCAATGGTTCCGCGACTATCTCACATCACGCTCCTACCGAGTTAAGGTAGGTGATGAGTACAGTGACGAGAGGAAGGTGGGGTGCGGAGTGCCTCAGGGGTCCGTAAGTGGGCCTGTGTGCTATTTATTGCACGTAAACAGCTTGTGCGGCGTACTGCGCCACTGCTCGGCATACATGTTCGCGGACGACCTGTGTGCGCTGCGTGCTGGCACCGACCTCGCTGGTACTTGTCGACTCGTACAACAGGACGTAGACTCAGTGGTAAAGTGGTCTCACGATAACGGTATCGTTCTAAATGGTGCTAAAACTAAGTTGTTGATGATACATTCCCCATATATACATCTGACTAAAACATGCCCTTCCATTTTTACCCATAGCTACGAGTGTATGCATAATAATAATATAAACTGTAAATGTAAACCTATAGAACAAGTACAGAGTGTCACATATCTTGGAATGAAAGTAGATGAAAGTTTTTCATGGTCTTCACATATTGATTACATTTGTAGTAAACTCAGAATATTGCTATGTAAATTCTATCACTTAAGTTTTAAAGTTCCCTCCAGCACCTTAAAATGTTTATATATGTCCTTAGTTGACTCAATACTGAGTTATTCTCTTGATTGTTATGGCTTGACTTTTAAAAGTAATATACAGAAGTTAGAAGCAATTCAGATTAGATTTTTAAAATTATTAGTCAACAAGAAAACCAAAAACAGTTGTAAAGGAGACTATAATAGGTTGTTCAAAATATGTAAAATTCTACCAGTTAGCCTTAAACATAAATACCTATTGTTGGTCAATAACCATGGCAGTCGAGATAGTGACTCACTGGTATCTAACGGGTATACTACAAGGTCGATGACAGCAGGTAAATATGTTGTACCCAGAGTTTGTAATTATTATGGCGACAGAACATTAAGAAAACGCATTCCCTATTTATTGAATACTTTGCCTGTTGACATCAGACAAGAAGATAAGAAATTAAAATTCGCACGTCAGCTAAAGAAATATTTATTGGATACTATGTAATAAAAAGGTACCTATTAAGTATTAGGTTATAGATGTACCTGATATTATGTTATTATTTTTGTATTAGAGACTCAATGATCTCACAGTTAAACTGCGTAAGCAGTTTTGTGGGGCTATGTATGTAGTTTTAAGAAATTTTAAGAAACAATAAAACAATTCATTCATTCATTTCATAGTATGTAATACCGATTGTGTGTGTTACTCTGTATGTTGTAAGCCAGTTGAAGTAGTACAATCTCAGTAAACTTCATATTTGCGTAGTGTTGGGAACAGCACACATCTCAAGCTATTGTTCTTCGTGTTACCGAACAGCAACAAAGACTGAGGCAATAGCGTATTATGACGTCGACTGCTCCAAACTTGTGTATTGTGACGTCATCATGTAACGAGTGACTTAGTACCTGCTTTCTCGTGTTTATTGTGACTTCTTCATTTTGACTTAGCGGCTGTGAGGCTAAAGTATATAATATCTTAAGTTAGTAAGTAGTTGTAAGCATGTAAGAGGCTACGCCTACAGGGAGCACCACCTAACATATTTTTTTATAGTTGTACCCTGCAAATTCTCTCATGTTTTCTTTTTTTACACTGTATTAGCAGTAGCGTTTGGTCAAAGAAAAACAAAAAACTTTACTTCTTTATTTTCCTAATGTAGTAATAAAGAATGGACAGGACATTGTGATGCAAACTATTGAATGAGACTGACCCTACTCAATTCATTTTATACACCGCTCCTTAACTACACTAAGCATGGAAATGATCAGGAAATAAAGTTTAATTCGTCAACACTTAAAGGAACAATGCATATGAGCTTATACACGATATACCAACTTATCTTAACAGAGAATATCGAAACTAAACCTCAAACCCAAGTAACCATGGTGACGAAACCAAAATCAAATCTCTACCGTTGAAAATTATGACGTCATCGCCGCTCTAATTCCAAAACTTACTTCTGGTGACGTCACTTAGTACCTCATTACTATCAGCGAGAGCTCTCCGCATATTAATTATGTGAGAGTTCAGTATAGTTTATAGTTACTAGTTAGTAGTCGAGACATTATGGGCGAGGTGGCTTCCTCGCGAATATTAGACAGAGTTAGTGTTTCATTGGCTAGTTGAGTTTACACAAGTTTGGTTTGGCAGGCGGAGTTAAATACTTTTGCTGGAGAATTGTTACAGCGTACTTTTCGTGTCCGGGAATCGTGGTCCAGTTTTGACTTTTACTACCATGTTGGGGTCACCAGTTTTAGAGGAATGAGCATTTGAATGGAAAGTTTCTTACCTTCCATTGAAAAGGGAGGATTC
The DNA here is from genome assembly GCA_033675125.1 of Athetis lepigone. Taxonomy (NCBI): domain Eukaryota; kingdom Metazoa; phylum Arthropoda; class Insecta; order Lepidoptera; family Noctuidae; genus Athetis; species Athetis lepigone. The sequence goes on from CM066234.1 coordinate 13,602,696, forward strand.
AGATTCAGATTCATTTCAGATTCTACTACCAAATGGGTGTTGTGTTACTGTGGTGTCTTCACACCTTGTGGTGCCCTGGCCCTCAGGAACACGGGTAAAGGTACCCAAATAATTTAAATACTTCGAAATCTTTATGAAATGTTTAATAAATTTTGCACACAATATTACAATCTACAGCAAGTCTGGAACGGAAGAGAAGAGAGAGTGTTGCCACTCTTGGACCGTAGATTATACAATATTAGACAATCGGATACACATCAATATCCCCCTCACAAATTTAAACGCTGGGGTGGTTTCCTTATCCTAGTTGAACGTCTTATTTCTACTGTCTCATCAGCTACATTCTTATTTTCTACATCAGTTAACACTAACTCTTTACTAAGACAACTTTCTACAGGATTTGCAATCTCTGACATCGCAGTGTCACAACTCTTATAAGGAGACTCAACAGGTGGTACATTTTCCTGACTAGGTGAATTTACAATAGGTGGTAAGTATTCCTGAACAGGTAATGACAATGACACATCATTATCTTTAAAGTTACTTTGAGTAGGGTTAGGAAACAAGTTATCTGATGCACGAATAATCTGATCTACATGTCTCTTCCAAATTAAATTATCTTCAGTTTTACACAAATAAGTTCTCTTGCCTAATACCTCATCTATTCTAGCTTTAACAAATTTCTTCTTATTAGGATATCTATAATCTCTACAGTATACAATATCTCCTTCTACAAATTCTTCCTTCCTTTTCCCCTCTACTATCATTTTATTATAATTTTTCTTTTTATTAATTAACAAATCAAATCTAGTTCTTAGTTTTCTTTGAAACATTAATTCAGATGGTGTCATTCCTGTAGTTATATGTATTGAATTCCTATAATGAAAAAGATATCTGTTCATTAATGTTTCAAAAGATACATTATAATTATTTCTATCTTTCAATGACTTTAACAAAGATGACTTAAAGTTTCTTACAGCATTTTCAGCAAAACCATTTGTAGCTGGGTGAAATGGAGGAGATGTTTCATGGTGAATACCATTCTTACTTAGAAATTCTGAAAACTCTTTACTACAAAAGGTAGCAGCATTATCTGTCACAACAGATTTAGGCAAACCAAATCTACTGAAACATTCCCTAAACTTTTCTATAGTTAATTTAGAATCTAAGTTTTTCATTATAAAAGCTTCTGGCCACTTAGAGTAAGTATCAATAATTAACAAAATCATTTTATTGTCAATAGGCCCTAGAAAATCTGCATGAACACGTTCATATGGAAAATTGGTCTTTGGCCATGAAATAGTAGTTGACTTTGGTGGTTCTGGTCGGGCTGACATACAAATATCACAAGTCTTTACAAAATTCTCAATATCACTATCTAAACCAGGCCACCAAAAATAAGACCTTGCATTTGCTTTCATTTTGACTACACCCTCATGAGTTGAATGTAACTCTTTTAATAAATTTAACTGTAACTTTTTAGGTATCACCACTCTGTAACCCCACATAATAACATTTTGATCAATGTACAATTCACTTTTTCTTTGAATAAATGCTTTTAAATTATTATTTTGTATCATATTAGGAAAACCATACCTAATCATATTATATACTGAACTCAGCAATGAATCTTTTCTAGTCTCAGACCTCACAGTATGTAAATCAATAATATTCTGCTGTTCTACAAAATTTATGTAATCACTTTCACATTTATCCTGACTTTCACAATTTAATGGTAATCTAGACATACAGTCTGCTTTTACATTGGTTGAACCTGAAATGTGTTTAAATGTATAATCAAAGTTAGCTAGGTATATAGACCATCTCTGCAACCTACCTGCAGCCATTTGTGGGAGACTTTTGCTCTCACCAAACAATGCTTGTAAAGGTTTGTGGTCAGACTCAAGTTCAAACTTCATACCTATTAAATATTGATAAAACTTATTTACTGCCCAGTAAATAGCTAAAGCTTCTTTGTGAATCATTGAGTACCCTTTTTCAGCTTTTGAATATACTCTTGAAATGAAACTAATAGGTCTATCAGAACCATCTGGCATTATATGGCTGAGCACAGCACCTATACCATTCTGAGACGCATCACATGAAAGTCTTAAGGGTAAATCTCTATTGAAATGCACCAAAATATTATCAGACACTATTTCCTTTTTTATTTTTTTAAAACTACTGCTACAATCTTTTGACCATGAAAATTTCTTATCTTTTTGTAGCAAATCATACATAGGTTTTAATATCTGAGACAAATGTGGAACAAACTTAGAATAATAATTTACCATACCAATCCAAGACCTAACCTCACTTACATTGGTTGGTGGTGGTGCTTTCAAAATTGCCTCTAACTTCACTTTGTCCTTTTTTAATCCCTCCTTGGAAATAACATGACCCAAATATTTAATTTCTTCTTGAAAAAATAAACATTTTGACTTATTTAACCTAATTCCTACCTTTTTAAATCTTTCCAAAACGTTTCTCAAATTATCTAGATGCTCTAAATCATTACTCCCTGTAATTAACACATCGTCTATGAAATTGACTACTCCTTTCACACCTAACAATACTTTTTCTATTTTTGCCTGAAAAATTGCACTAGCAGGCTTGGTACCATACGGAAGTCTTTTTAATTTGTAAATGCCTTTTGGTGTCGACCAGGCCAATAACTCACCTGTATCACTATCCACCAATAAATGATTAAAAGCATTGCGAAGATCTAATTTGGTGAACCTTTCACCCCCTTGTAAAGCTATAAAAATATCTTCTATACGCGGTAAAGGATGGTTAACGTCAACTAAATACTTATTAATAGTTATTTTATAATTAGCACATAACCTGAGACTACCGTTTTCCTTAATAACAGGAACCAACGGTGTGCCCCATTTGGAAGTTTCTACCTTCTCCAATACTCCTTCCCGCACCAGCCTATTTATTTCCTGATCTACTTTCTCCTTGAACGCATGCGGAACTGGTTTAGGTTTGTGAAATATAGGTTTAGCATTCTCCTTTAATTCTAATCTTATTTCTTCCCCTTTTATTACTCCTAAACCACTATTAAAAATTTCTGAAAACTCTTGCAACAAATTATCTAATTTGCCCTTCTCCATTGTATTAATGGATAAAATATCCTTATTACTAAAATTAAATTTCTTTATTAAATCTCTACCCAGTAAAGTTTTGCTTCCATTTCTTACTACAAATAGTTCACCTTGAATTTCTGTATTTTGATACTGTATACATGCCTTAATTTTACCTACAGGCTTTATGATCTCACCATTGTATGTCCTTAACTCAACATGTGTTTCAATAATCTCAACGTTAGAAAATTTTTGCTTATATAATACTTCTGGAATACATGAGACCGCTGCCCCTGTGTCCAGCTCCATGTCTATAGGTACATTATTAATGATGCATTTAAAAATTATAGGAGAAATATAGTCTACATTTCCATATTGAGAAAAGTTAAAAATATCAACATTTTCACTATTATTACTGTTGTCGTTTACATCTACAACATTTGTGGGCTTAGATTTACACACATTAGCTAAATGTCCAACTTTTTTACAGATTTTACACTTATAAGATTTGTATTTGCACCTAGCAAATGAATGATTACCTTTTCCACAATGAATGCACTTCAAGCCTTCTGTTTCCACCTGGCTCCGCTCCTTGTTTGTTCCTTTATTTGCATGTTTGTAACCTCCTTGGTTCTTCGGAGCTACTTTGTTAACTTGAGCCCTCTCCTGGAGTACAGATTCCTTGTTCAACGCAATTTCAAGTAATTCTTTTAACTCCTTCTTCACATCTTCTTCACATAATCTTTCATAAACTGGTCCTTGCCTCATCCCGGTTACAAATTTATCTTTAACCCTTTCTTCAATGGTTTCAAAATTGCAATCAGCCGCAGCCTGTCTGACACGGGCATACCATTTCGTGACGCACTCGCCTTCATCCTGTTTCATCCTATCAAATGAAGTTCTTTTTCTAAAATATGACGTTCTTGGTTTGTATCGCATTTTGAGCGCTGTTTCCAGTTCTTCATATTTCTTTTGTTTCGGTAGCATAGGGTGCACAATGCTCTTTAGAACTTTGTAGATTGTTTCGTCTATCATAGTAAGCAACGTGGCCACTTGTCTTTCGGCATCAATATTATTGGCAGTAAAATATTGCTCCAAACGTTCCAAGAAGCAATCGATGTCCTCACCTTCTGAAAAGGGTTTTAAAACGCCGGCATTCGACGCTATCGCCGCCATGACGAAAAAAAGTTTTGCTCACTCACTGTATTTTCTACTCGTCGCCAAAATGTGGTGTCTTCACACCTTGTGGTGCCCTGGCCCTCAGGAACACGGGTAAAGGTACCCAAATAATTTAAATACTTCGAAATCTTTATGAAATGTTTAATAAATTTTGCACACAATATTACAATCTACAGCAAGTCTGGAACGGAAGAGAAGAGAGAGTGTTGCCACTCTTGGACCGTAGATTATACAATATTAGACAATCGGATACACATCAGTTACCACACAACACCCATCTGCCTATGGAATATTAGAATCCGTACTAATATTATAAATGCAAAAGTAACTCTGTCTGTCTGTCTCTTCTTCACGCCTAAACCACTAAACCGATTTGAATCAAATAGAAAGAACATTTATTTTTTGGGGAGTGGGAAATTATTAAATGACTTCTCCCGTCATGGGCGGGGCGGGAGGGAGAAAAAGAACATAGGAAAGTTTCATCATTCATCATCCACGCGATCGAAGTCGCATGCAAAAGCTAGTTTCCTATAATATGCTAATGTGGCGTACAACTTTGGTTGCGCGATGTAGGAAACGTCAATAGTAATTCATATGTAGTGCGATAGATGTCGCTCCACAAAGATTTCAGGTTAACTAATTAATAAACAGGGATACTTACTCAATACACAACCCAAAGGTACTAAACAGAAAAGTATAATAATAAGTAGGCCAACAACACATTACACATCCCTAATATATTTTCGGCAGCCATTAGAACCACAGATTTCTGGGTTCCTACGCCCCGCACTCAATCTTGCCGTAACACATTGCCACTCCGAATCAATTCCTCGGCGACATATTACAGTTTTTGCTTATCTTTCCCTTCCTACCCTCCTCTGCGGATTCAGTTGCCATGTGAAACACTTGTACCGCGCTTGTTCTAAATTAACGAGTCGGCGCTCTCACTCCCACTCCCTTAGTATTCCACACGAGCCTTTCATGAAAATTGTTATGAATAAGAGTTTTTTTTATTCAGGCAAAAGTATACGTATAAGGTTGCGTAAGATTCTCTTTTACCGCAATCTGGGCTACTGGGGTACGCAAGTTTTTGTTGAAAGCTGTTGGGTACAATAAAAGCTAGATGACGACATGTTTTACTTAGTGACTTGAATACTAAAGCAGACCACGAAACCTCAGATGGTAAATATGATTCTGTTACGGAAAGTGTCATGAATGTTAGGAAATGTTGAATTTAATTTTTATTAGAGTCTAAAGTTGCTCGTTAGTCAATGCTTAAAAAGATCAAACGGGACGTGGAGCTCTCCAGTGTTGGCGCCCAACGTGGGACTGATTTAAATACAAGCACTTCACGTAATTGTGCGTTTGGCCTGAGAAACTTAAGTCAACCATTACGAGTCAAAGTGGAGAAGCCAACCGCGCGTGCTATTAGACTAAATCGAGTAAAATGTAATTCGGCATCAAATGGCGACGCTGGGGCCATAATGGTGGCGTAATGGCACATGTAATAGTGTTGTAAATAATTTCTGATGTGGGCCCTTTAGCGCTGCTGCACGAGATAATATTTACGCCGGATTCGCAGCGCGTCGTCCTGGGGGTTTTAATCCTGGGAGCCGGCGTAATTAGTTTAATCATTTAACAGAGTGCAAAAGCTGGGCGGACGCGGAAGTGAAATATGCTCATACGCGGCAATATTACTCCGTAAAGTACCGCTTAGCACGTCATTCTGCATTTAGATTATTTTAAACGTGACTTCTAAACAGACAGGCGTGTTAATTTAGGAAATCTTTTCGGACAAACTGAATAAATAAATGTAATTCCCAATAAATGGCCTTTGTAGATTTATAAACAACTGACAGTTTGGGGAAACACCCTTTGTAAGTGACAGTTGGTAAACAAAGCGGTTAGCGAACAAGGGATTGCTCTTAACCGCCGCCACCCTGTATGCCGCCGCCCGGCGCCGCCCGGACCTCAATCCCTCACGCACTCCCACTGGCCTCCGGTAATAACCGTAAAAAACTTACCTACACTACTTAGTGGGAAATTCACGGAGTTTAGGAAATTAACTCGTAACGTCAAAATCGCCCGGAGAAATTTCCGCTGATGTAAAATTATGTTATTGAATAATTAACTAACCTAGATTGTTTGCCTTCCACTATTAAGGGGGAAAGAAATTATTATTATGATATAAATAATTTAAATTTAGGCTACTTGCTTTTTCCCGTGACTCGTATAGTATAGGTTAGGACGTGTAACGTTTCTACAATTCATTGGAATTTTTGATAGAAATAATTACAAAATAAATATTTACTTTTGTAATAAAAGTTTATATATTTCGTATAATTACTTAAATGCAAAACGAATAACACCAAAACAACGAATTTTAAACATTCATAAAATTGATGTCCCTATAAATATGTTCAATACACTCAAAGAACATTTTGAGAGTTTTATTAAGTTTCTGTGCCAGCTGTAAAGTGTGGGATAGTGTGAAGTGCTCCTTCATTCAATTTTATTGCTACAAAGTACTTACGCTTTATGTACTGCAGGTCAATGAACCTGCTTTGTTTCCCAGAGCTACTCTACTCACTCGCTGTTATTATATCATACTCCTGCTCAAGTCATTTGAGTAATTCTTCACGCCAGTCCCTAAGGAGCTGGCAGAGTGCCAACAGGTAATGATGGTGTTAATTGAAAGTGATAAGGGTGTTTTGTGGAGGCCACGTTTAGGCAAACGTAGTGTAGATTCCCAGGCCAGATGGTTTGATAATCTATGAAGGACAGAAGGCAGGTACTGGATGCGTCTAGCCGAATAGAGTTACGTGGAGCGCCTTGGAAGAGGCTAATGTCTAGCAGTGGACTGACGAAGGCTGACGATGAGGGATACTCTCCTTTCTTCTTCGAGTAAATTAGGTCGTCTGCAAGACTATACTTGTGACGTGAGAGATCATAAATACAAAGACAGATTACGGTGCCTACTGCCTACTCTAACTGTTAAGGGCTCTGTACTCAGGGCCAACGGGACCAAGGCCCGTATTAATAGACGTCACTCAACTCCGAGATGCTCTCAAGTCTCTTGCTGTCCTTGTCATTCTAAAGGAAAAAAATAAGGACAGCAATAAACTTGAGAGCGTCCCAGATTTTAGTGACGTCTATTAATACGGGGCTTAAAAAACTAAACTGTCGCTGAGCGTCAGTCTGTCTGTCACTGGCGTTTTACGAGCAAAAATGTTTTTTCGACGTCTGACGTCATCATACGATGCGCGGATACGACGTTGCGTTAACGTCGCGTCTGTTTGATGTCCGACGTTTGTGAAACGCCAACGCTTGTAAAACGCCAGTAGGATAGTGGTCTTATAGAGATGAAATGTTCACTGTGTGTGAAATTTCTATTGTCGCTACCCTTTGTAAATAAGTCCGACTCGGCACTTGATCGATTTTTAATTCGGTTTTCGTCGACTTCAGATATCTTTGACCGACGTTGCCTGTCAAGGTCTGAAACACCTGTCAAATAAATATTCCATTTTGAAAATCAACCGATATATTTGTAAAATGAGGCTTAAAATGTTAAATGTTGTTGTAACGAAAGTCGATCAAATTGTTTAATTAAATAAATTGATAGTCTCGCGTTACAATTTCACTTCAATTGGATATTTGAGCAGAATTCCCAATTATGTAATTTGTTTTCATATATTTGTGGTAAATTGATCGTCGTTGATAAATGAATTGTAATTAATAAAGTGGAAGGGTCTTATTTTAAGGCTAATAAGTTTCGTATAATAAGAGTAAGTTAATAGTGAATCGGTAAACATTTATTTTGTTCTCTCTCGTTGAAACTTAATTGTGTTTAATCACAAATTTGAAAACACTCAAAGCAAATATTTGCAATTAAATGTTTTACATCATTTTCTGTAAAACCTTTCTAAAAATATAATTTTGCACTAAATTAAAAATGAATCAGATTTTTAGGGCTAACATTAATAGCCCTAAAAATCCGATTCATTTTTAATTTAATCTATGGAAGAATCGCGTTTTGACAGCTAATAAAAAGTACGTCAATTGATAATGGTTCAAATACCGGACTGATCTTATAGCACCATGGAACAGTACCGCCATATCATCAGAACTAAAATCATATTTCTATAAACAATTGTTTTATAACCAACCAAGAACTGTAACTTAAAATCCACCGTCTCCATAGTTAAGCCAAGTGTCTCAAATTTTTAACAAAATATGTAAAATAACTTTCCCGAAAATATAGTCACAAATGTTGTACCGTAGCGACATGTCAAGCGCAGTGGCTGCCAAGTTTCTAACTAGCGTGCACCGAAACTTGGCAAGTTCGGCCAAGTCGCCAAGTTTTTCCTGTTGCAGGCATTCGCGTCATAACTTTATGACTTGAATGGCCAAGTTGGGGTAACTTTAAACTTGCCAGTTAGGATTTCAGTGAAATGTGTCGTGTAAGATGTTTAGCGTATTAAAAATGTATTGGGTAGTACTCGCTTTTGAAAAGTAAATCTTGTAATGCTTTTTCGTCTAAATCACTGAACTGTTTCTGATGGAACTCTGTTGGACTAAGCTTGTGAACTCCAACGAAGATGGCTGTTTTTTATTCTTTGATTTCTTATACATTCGCGATTACTTTTATCACTTTGACCTCACTTATGTGCCCAAAAATCTTTCTAGAAAACTCTATTGCTTATAATAATAAAAAAAATACCCCGAATTTTCTACGGATTCTACCAGAAGTACTTAACTTTAAAGCCTTTTCTGCGATTTCCAAAGCATTGTAGAAATGTAAATTATCCACAGGATTTAAATGTGTATTGCTTAGAATATTAATGGCTGGTCAGAGCCTCGAGCCAGGGCTCCGAAGTGATCAATTTTTGCGGCTAACTGTAATGAGCCCCGCGGGGCTGCCCGCAAGTCTCGTTCTACCATTTGATAATGTTAAATTTTATCTTTAAAACTACCAACTATTTCTATGAATAGCCGACTCGTGAAATATTTTGTTCTACGACTTAATATGCTATTTTACACTGTCATCAATTGACGTACTTTTTATTAGCTGTCAAAACGCAATTCTCGTGTAGATTTTGTGTCGCAATGTCACCTTATGACGTCACTAAGTTAGCAGTAGTTGTCAATTGACTAACTATTTGTTACTTAATTTCAAAGCAACTAAAATTCAATTTTACAGTAAACTGATAATTGATCAGTTTATTAGGGTAAACATTGAGAGAGATTTTATGAAAATAGTGTCTTACATTCATTGGTTTGCTTTTATTTCTGTATAAAAAAAATAACATTGTTTTGTCAATTTTACTTTGAATGTTTGGACATGCTTACTCTCCTAGTAACTTTGTTGTCAGTTATAATATTATATCTGATATTATCAAAGTTTCGAGAATTGCTGAATGTCTGAACACTAAGCAAATATCTATAGTTTGAGATAATAAAGCGCTTGGAAACAGAATCTGAAGGACAGATGTAGTTAGAAGCTTTCAGATGAAATTTACTTTAATGAAATATTGATTTTGTTGCCTAAAATGTAGTCAATATCATCCGGACGATAATAAAGAATATTTCAGATATAAACGGTAATTATTCAGAACTGATTCTTCAAAATCGTTTCAATACCTAGTTTATATGTTGTTGCAATTCTTAATACGTACACACAAATAATCACTATAAAATCAACCCCTGCAACAGCAGGTCAAGCTGCTGGAGCCCAGGCCTCTGCGGTGCTACAGGTGCCAGGTAGGGCACCATGTGGGTGTCCGTTGCACCGCGGAGGTGGACCGTAGCGGTGACTGTTTCCGCTGCGGTCAGCCCGGTCACAAGGCCGGCTTGTGCAATGCCACGCCGCACTGCTATGCATGTGCGACAGCTGGCAAGCCGGCTGATCACCGGGCTGGGGGCAAGGCTTGCGCCCCGCCTGCCAGGACCAGAGGCAAGGGCAGAGGGCCCTCAGCTTCTGCCGCCGCTGCCGCTGCTGCCGCCGCTCCCGCTGCTGCCGCTGCTCCCGCCGTCCCCGCTGCTGCCGCGTCCGCCACTGCCGCTACGACTACCGTGGTCGCAATGGAGTGCCGATAATGGCCCCATTGCGACGGCGCGTTAGTGCTCCATGCGCGCCTTAGGGAGAGGTCAGCGAGCGAAGGGGCCCAACGGGGCCAACGCCTGCCGGGGTTGCGGAATGTTTTATAATGGTTACCGTGACCCCGGAACATAAAGGGCAACCGAAGAAACATGAGTGGGTTTTAGCACAGATTAATAAATAGTTACTACGTAACAGATACTTCACTCCAATACAAAAACTAAAATACCTACACTATAATAGCCTACAAAATCATAATAATAATACCAGCTGTTTGCAGCGAGGAGAAATGTACCATAAGTACGCACAAAGAGAGTTGAGTTTCTTTTGCCCGCCGCGCGACTAACGTGTGTGCGTGCCATCCAGTAAATGTGCTAGGGTTATACGTATGATGATAATGGTAATAAAACGAATGTTTTAGAAAAACAATTATTTTTTTATTTGTTTTTCAAATATTTTTTAGTTAATAAAATGACTGATGCATATTTTTCGTTTCTTGAATTCCCGATTATTATATTTTAGTGTCGAAAATATCCAAAACCGCGTGAATAATTGTAATAAATAATCAAAAGGGAAACAGGAGAATTGGGAAACAGGGGAAGTGCACAATAATCACGCAATAATTACGTGGTTTCGGCATTTTGATAGTCAGCGCTGTACCCATGACGCGCGAGCACTCAGCCGGGCGCGCGACAGCCCGGTGTTCGTTGTATCGTCGACGATACGCGAAGCGGTAGGCATAAAACGCGTGGCCTTGAGCGAGTGACGGACGCCTGGTTTTAGTCAGTAAAAGTCTGACACGCCCTCCCGCCCCAAGGCGGGAGAAGTCATTTGATGATTTCCCACTCCCCCCAAAAAAAAACCCCTGCAATTGCAGCATAGCACGTAGCAGATAATCACAATGCAGCAAAAAATCAACTTAGTTCTTCTTAGACCAAACAACTTGCTACCACATAACATTCAACATGCAAATGCAACCCTTTCAACACTTGCCCAAATCACTCATAAATTATGAAAATGAAACCCAGTCTATTGTTTGGACGTCATACAAAGCACACCCATTAAGGCTGAACGCATGCTAGGCCACTTAAAGTGAACGCACCTACTGCATGTATGCAGAATGCCAGTGATTTTGTATTGCAGCTTGGCCTGCGTCCGTTTCACTAGGTGTAGTCATGTTAGTGCTCGTGAAAATCACAGAATAAATAATCACAGACACTTCAGTTAGGATTCTCGAAAATTAGTAAAAAAATCGGTTACTCCATACATTCTCATACCTAAATCGATGGTTCTCGATGAATTATTAAAAGTCATAAAAAACTTGTGAAGCCCTAGCTGTCTCCTGTCCATATCGCACACAATGAGAAACGTGCGAGTAATTTTATACTTCCACAGTTTTTATGTAAAACATAGGTATTTGCTTTTTGCAGCGACCTTGATGTACCTACCTTTGCAATGCTTGATGTTTTGAGTCTGGATTAGTTAAATATTCTGAATTTTATTTCATTAATTTCAATTCGCATTCATGATGTATTCATTTCTGGCCTTTGCAATCTGGTCCTGTTCTAAACGTTAAGCGTCTTGCGGTGTTAGAGTGCATAATTCTCAATGGATATGTTTCTGTATGTCTCTACTCCGTGGCACCGCGTCCATTTCGCTAGATATTAGTGCTTATCTGAGCTGACAGCAGTTGGCCGCGCGGAAGCAAATGTGCTCAAATTGCGAGCACTGCACAAATGCACAAAGGAAAATACTGGACCACTTTGTAATGTTTTTAAATGGTAATGTGATAGCGTTTGTGGCGAATGGTTGAATTTAATTAAGTGATAATTACTATATTAAAGAGTCAGTTGTTGCTGAAATACATGCTACTATTATTGTAAATGTGAAAGTTCGTATGTGTATGGATGTTTGTTGCTCTTCACGCAAAAACTACTGGACGAACGGATTTTGATGAAACTTAACAATAATATAACTTCACATCAGAATAATTTAAAGGCAAAATAACATATCGCCACGACATACGGAAGCGGAGCAGTAATCAAAAACAAAACGTTACGCGGTGCGACACCTAGCTACCTAAATATAAGTTAAATCAAACAGTTACAACTTCAGTTATTCTTTGAATCGGCGCGAACAATAGGATTCTTTACCTCATATTGTGATCACATAAAACATTGATTCTAAAACATAAAAGTACTAAGGCTATACAATCCAGATAGATTATAATTACTTAACAGTAGACAGACTTGGTCTCGCAATCAATATGCCAGCTCAAAGCAAAATAATCAGATAGATTGGAGACAATAGCAGGCAGCGTAATGTACGACGTCTTAGAACTAATCGATTTTGTAACACAAATAAGTTACATCGTGGAGAACTTAGAGAATAACATTTTCAAGGACAAAATTATGTTTTTAGGACCACTTGATTTTTTGCAAATTATGAATGTGTACTTAACATTAGGGCCGCCCGTTGTTAAATTTAATTAATATCTGCCACAAACTGTGGCTTACTTTTGGTATCTTGTCGATTCACAGTAATTGAATGGAACCAAAAATGACCGTTTACACATGGCACATCAGGAGTTTTCACTATGATATCTATGTTGAAAATATTAAAGATATTTTTAGTTAAACGAACTAGACTCCAAGGGTGGTGGAAGGAAAGTAGACCTGCCCTGCAATGGGAAAGTTTAGGCTTGTAATAATAATGTGATTTAAAACATAGCACTCCATGCCTCCATACTCTGTGACACGTTCGGCGAGTAATCGGTGCGACGCCAATTATACAGTAATTTGTCAAACGCGGTATTGAGCCGTACGTCGAACACAATGCCTAGTCTCGCATCCCATTGTTTGCGGGGTTGGGTAATAGGCATAGAACTAATATAGATTTAATTAAAGATGGCGCTTTGTCGGATGTGGTCTTTGAATAAACGACTATAGAAAGTTGGAGCTTCATAAGCTTCGTATGAGTATACAATACTAGCACTAGCGAGCCGCCCCAGCTTCACACGAGTGTTACAAATCATGGAAAATCCTCGCTTTTCTATAACTAATATATTTTTAAACTAATTTACTTTTATTTATAACTAATTTATTATATCTTATCTTTATTATTATTATTTATTTATTCTTTCTTTTACGAAATTTATTAAAAATTTACTAACACTAGTTTGTAAGCTCGAAACTGTACTAACATATATGGATGTAATCGCAAGATGAATCTGAAATAAATGATTTATTATTATTATTATTATTATATAACTAATTTACTTTTATTTTTCTATAATAAAAGAATCACTATCTATTAGAGAAACCGTATCAAAATCCGTTGCGAAGTTTTGAAGATCTAAGCATACATAGGAACAGAAAAGCAGAAAGCGCATTAGTTTTATACTACGAAGAGATTGTGTTACATATATCCCACTACGACACCACCCCTTCCATTGGATGATCAGAAACTTTCCACCCCGTTCCTCAAATCGTTAAAATATTATTATTAGAAATGGGAAACATCTTCAAGCAATCAATATCAAATTATTTCTGCTCTGCTCAGACTTTTCTCACTTCACAGGTTTTCTAGAGAAAAGTTTTGTTGTTGAATTGTTCCAAGTAGTTATTGATACGAAACTACCTAGTTAATATTTTACTTGGTATCTTATTAGGCAAGTTTTCTGCAAAAGTAGCAATTCAGCTTGGTAATAAGACTTGTAAAGAAAAGCCCTCATTAGATACGCTTCTGAACCCGAGCCTCTCAGGAGCTAACTGTTCCTAGTTTCCGACAGTTGGGAGAACTAGAGAACTACGACAAAAACAAAATAAAACTAGGGTTCAGGAAGTTTTTCTAACGAAAGGGCTCGGGCATTCTGTTTCTAAACGACGTCACAATAGAAACGCTCGGAGCTCTTTATAGCAGACCATTTACTGGATAAGTTTCTAGTGCTTTCAACTTTATGCAATTTTCTTTTTCCTCCAACTTGAAATTAGAATCATCATATGCCTAGCCTTTTTCGACTATGTCGGGGTCGGCTTCCAATTTAAGCGGGTTTGTTGGGCACTATGAAATTACTATCATCATACGCCTTGCCTTTTTAGGGGTAGACTTCTAGTTTAAGCGGATTAGTTGGGTTCAATTTTTTTCATTTCAGCTCTCTATCTGACCATCACAATTCATTTACTAGGTAAGACAATGCCCCTTGGTAACATTATTCCTGATTACCCGTGACAAATGTCGCGAGTAAAGTATTTACGAGCCTTTCGGAACATGTCACAGCTCCAAAATCTAAATTCTAGTCTGTGCTAAGATTTTCGCAGTGAATAACCACTAACATCCCTTTCCGAGCAAGGAACCGAACGTTTAACTACACGCTCAGCACACTCGCTCGCGACCATGACACTAACGGGACGGAGAAAAAAATTACGACAAAGATCAAATTGCAAATGAACTCTTCCAGCCCTTAAGGCACGTTGAGAATACACTTGAGGCGCATGAAAGTGTAGCACCCTCGAAATTGGCGCAAACTAGTGATCGAAGATCAGACGTGCAGACAAGCAGGGGTTTATCAAAAGCAATAGGTTTGCGGCGCAGTGTACACACTTGACGTCGCAGATACCCGATATCTTTCATGTTTGATCGGCTAACGTGCTCCAGCACGTGCCGCTCTGTGTACCAACCACGAATATTTATGGAGCCTTAGGCGAATCCCCTTAATTTTATGAAGTTTGCATTTGAGATGGGTTTTCCGTGAAATATTCATTTATTTTAAGCGTGTGTAAATTATTTTGCCAGCTCTGTGTTTTATGATAAATGTTTTTAAATTAAAAATTAACTTTTTCTGTTATTTTATTAAACGGGACGTAATTAATTTTGTTTCGGAGAGGTATTCATGAGATTTTTTTGGTTACACTTAGGTAGAACAATGTTCGTCTTGCTTATTTTCCTGAAACAAGACAAATGAGTGAACAGGGAAGTCGTTTATAATTTAAATGTGTCGTTGCGTCTCAAATACTACACGTGTACACATCCTTTCATTTATATTTAATTATATTGAGCTTCTCGTAAATTGTGTCAACATTCTGTCCTACAGTGTACGTTGTCACAATAGATGAAATTATTAATGCTAACAATTAATAACTGTTTTAGGATAATATTGAATTACAAATAGATTATAATGGAATTTGGCTTTTGAGAAGACAAATTATTTGAATTGCCCAGGTTGTTTACCAGGACAACGGTCTACGTACAAAGGCCTAAAAATTATAAAATCTGCTTTCCCAAAGACCACATTAAAATTCGCGCCGTCCACAAAACTTAATGAGAAATGCATTCATACATAAATTCCTCCATGCCATAACAAGAAGTAATGTAGAGCAAAATATTTTCGCTGAAACTGGAAGTGGAACAAATATCCATCTCATTGTTTTTAATCTCAAAGAGCGAAGTGAACAAGGCTGAAATATAGCCATCCTAGTAAAAAGTCATTAAATAAAAAGCTCTCACGCACACTGCTACAGTTTTAATTGAGATGTAAAGGCTGGTTCTGGGTACGCCATTATTACATCTGAAGGAGATGTAGGGCTTCAAGTGATGCCAAATAAAGCTCTTCACTTTCATGAAGCCTTAGTACTTACTGATGAGTACGCACTAATTTTAGATCGGTTCATTTTCATTGTGTCTATTTCTAATTGAGTTCTAATTTCTGCTTCAAATATTAAGGAATATTTTAAACATGTTTGCAATAAAACGTTACGAATGATACGTTTAAAAATCATGTTAATTAAACTTGACTGATGAATGATTTGGAAACAGATTAAATACAAATATGAAAGCTAGGTTAAAAGAGTACCAGAATAGAAGATATGCAATAGAATAAAAGATACTAGCAACTGAAAAATGGAATAAAGCTTTCCAACAAACAATTCCAAAACAGGCAGGATGAATCTTTAACACTCCTACCTCCAGGTTTTACCCAAATAGATTCAGCTAGAACTAAACTCAACTCACAAATATTGTTCAAGTGCTGTGGCGGCGTGGTTACTAACGGAATCACTTCAACGATGTTAACTGGTAACTAGATAGAAAGTTCGACAGCTGCATCTGAACTCGTTACAGCAGACAGACAACTAGATCCAACCAGACCTGTGGATATTCAACACGTTGGCCAGCTTTTGATAAATCAGTGTAAATTGATTGAGCTGAAGCAAATGTTTCAAACAGAACGAAACGACCAATTTATATATTATCTGAAGAAAGCTCATTACAATGTTTTGCGCTTCTTTCCGCGTTCTTAACTTTTCTATATTTTGTTGATCAAATAACATGAAATAAACTTTATTCGTATCAGTCGTCTTTTCTGTTTGTTACTTGGTATTTTCTGTATCTTTTTAGAGTTTTGTATGTAATGGGTATCTTATAAAATCTTGGTTGGATTTTTTGTCGGTAATAGTGGAATACTTGAATTTTATTATTTGTATATGATTGGGTAGCAACTAAAGGTAATATAAAAAAATATTATAAATAAAGGATGGGTTTTTTGTAAAGCTCATTACGTGATCTGTATACACAGAATCCAGCATAATGTTTCATTTGCTTTTAACAAAGAGAATATTGACCTAATTACACTTTGTCGCTCCATGCCGCATTATTACCGTAACATCGTCTAAGTAAATAAACTTATTCACCGAAACGAATCAGATTACACCACATGAATACCTGACTGTAGCTAATCGCCAAGTCCGGGCACGTGATGTGCCTATTTAATTGCCTAGCGCTGGTTATCTTTCAGTCTAAGTTGTACGGAACAACAATTTGTATCGCTGGTATCGGAGGAAGTTGGACAGCAGTTGCTATAGCTACAGGTACGCTTGTTAGATAACTGATTCTGATGCTTTGATTATGTCGTTTGAGACTTTAATGGTGCTGGGTTTGATCTCCAATATTACCTTTTTAATGAAGAATAGATGTGATGTTTTAAATTTTATCATTTTCTGCGTTCTATTGTTTTCGCTTTAATTACATTATTAGATAGAGTATGTCAATTTTTTTTTAAGATTAATTAAGTGATTTATGAATCTGCTTGGGTTATTACTTGGCTTGTTGTCCGTCAAGGTTTCAATTTGTCTAAATCAAACCTAAATCAAAGAGTAAAAAACCTCCTCTTAATCTGTTACTTTTATAATAGCAATAGAATTAATATCACATTGGAATACAGGTCCTGCTTTATCAACATTATTGTATCATTCAATATGTTTGTGATCATATCATTGTCTTGTTTAGGAATTATACCTTTCCATGTTGCTTTCTTCTACTGGGTCAAGTAAAAGCTTCAATAAGCATATATCCCCAATTAGTAAAGGTCACAGATTTCTAGAAGTTTCCATATAATAGAGTATTTACGCAAAATCTAGTGTTTGTTCACAAATTCTAAAACCAAAACATATTTTCAGAGATGGTTCAGTTGCTGGTATTGTTTTGCATTTAATTAATTCGTGTTGACCTTCATTTTGTTTAGTAAACAAACTTTAAAATTTTTTTGTATTGCAAGCCAAACCAAGAAAATAAATGCAAAAAGAACAAACTGAGAGTTTAATAAACATGTTTATGTTAAAACCGGAATTACATTATTCAGTACAAGGAAAAACACTAACACCCTCTCACAAACACAGGTATACATGTGTAATAGGACCAACATTCTCGCAAAACACATTAGATGCGTCTGCAGAATTTGAACAACTTGGAATATGAATTATTACTGAAAGTAATCCGGAACGTCTCCTCATCGAGATGTAGGCAGTATGTGTGTAGACTGTGTGTACCCGACACAACCCCGGCCATTTGCCAAATGAGTCTCTGTTAACGCCGTGCTCACACGGCGACAGTGAACCAATATTTGTGGAGGTGAGTGGTCAAATAGTAGATCTATTGTGTGTTGTCAGTCGTCAGTTTCGGTAAACGGTTCGGTGATCGTCCAGATATTGACAAATACAAATATAAGTACGTATAGTGTATAATGGTTTGTAAATCTGTAGTCTATCAATATGATTATTTCTCAATCTTGATCTTGTGAACGCTGAAGTAACTGTATGTATGCATATCTTTGCTTGTTCGCTTGCCTGTTATGCATTCACAGCTTTACCACTGAAAGGGTGTAATTAGAATAAAATTGGGTATGCTTAGACATAGATTAGACTGTAGTGTAAGAAGTGTGTGGAAATTATATTTCTGGTTCCCGACTTTATCTGGTGACTTTAAGTAAGAAGCTAGTAGTAGAGTTAAAGTAAACTAGTTCTCAGGATCTCCATATTAATGAAGACTTTATCACTGTTCGTGTAGCTGCACATGTTCTGTTACACCTCTAAAAAAGTGGTTCTAAACTCTAAAAGAAAATGCAGCAAACTTCGTACTAAAAACTGAAGTAGAAAATAACTGTGAAGCAGGCACTTACCGACCTAACACTGCACTATCGCACTACTAAACCAGTCCAGTACTAGCAGTGCTAGTGATCTACTCGCTATAACAACTAGTCACGTCTGAACCCGCTGCTTCGACAACCGGGGCACGTCTCCCCCGTTATCCCAGTGCATTATCGTGGTGATAAAATCACACTGTCCGTCAGAGCGACACCTTTACAGCTTCTACGGGAACCTTTTTACACTAGAACGTGACGGCTTTTGTAGGTAAACGGGCCTTGAAGGAGCCCTAGATAAACTAGTGTAGTGTGTACGTGTAAGCAAGGACTTTACAAGCCATATTTTAGAGTTAGGTCCAAAATTACTGCATCATTAAGTTAATCACTTGTAATTAGATCCTCTGCGCCTCTAAATCCTCGGAACAGATGAGTTTACGACGTCGTCTAAACAAGAGTTAAGATAGTAGTTTCAGATTAATTTTGCTTGCAGTGTGTGAGCTAATCTTTAAGTAGGAGTTGAAGCAATATAAGTTTGGGAAGCTATGTGGTAATTTGTAGTTCTATAAAGATATACATATGTAGTGAAAACCCGTCTCGTTTTAGCAGCATCGTAAAGAGTTTTTATGTACGTGTATTTATTTCTATTTTTTGTGCTTTTTCCAAATATTTTTGGTGCGTAAAATATAAGAATGTACGTATGTACGAATTTGGCTACTACTTTGTATTCATTTTCCTACCTTTTTTTGTGCCTCCACAAATTTCTAGTAAGTATCCTATGAAGTCTTATTTATTATAACTACATGTTTAACAAACCCCTAGTTCCACAATATCGTACACAACACAGGCCACACAATAAACTATAAGACTTATACGAGCATGTTATAAGCAACACAACAATCGGAGATCTTGGCTAAAAATCTCGAAATACCCTCCAATTCAAACGGAACTCTGCGTCAAAGGGTGTAGAGCGGAATTCTTTGTGAACAGCAATCCAGCCTCCAGCTATGCTATTTCAAATGCTGTGTGAGCTGACTCGTTTTAAAAATTCACTGCGAAGAGAACTGAAGGTGAAGTGAATTGGTCCTTAGTACGTTTGTCGTTATTGAGTTCTGTAGGAGCCGTACCTGCTACCTCAGGGAGCTAAGGACCAATCTCTATCTAGCTCAGAATTGCTCGCCACTACAAATTGTGTATCATACGTGTTGTTCTGCTACTATTAAGTGTCTTAGAAGCTTAGAAGCGTTTTCTAGTAATCCGATTTCGTGAAATGGCTGTTTCTACTTGTGAGGGATAATAGTGTTATTTCGTTCTCAGTGTAGCACCCAAGGTTCGTAAGTAGTATCTTTTTGTTGAGAAATAACGTGCTATAAATTACTCAGGTGAGGTCTTGCCTGGAATGAATAAAATGTCTCAAAACTTAATCTTGACTTCTTTTGAACTACTGTTTTAGATTCTTCTTCACATGATAATGATACACAAAAGGGTGGTTACAAGGAAAGCTTTGGATTATTAACAATTATAATTATTATGTCTTTATAAATATGTAACTTGTCACAAGGACAAAGATAGCAGACATTTGATATTGGAATGTTTAACATTAAGTGAGAAGCTCTCACGTCAAGTACATTGCGAATTCAATGCGTAATGTTATCTCAATCATCTTCAATTAATTAAGATAGCAAACACATAACTCGATGAAGTGGGAGTGGTAATGTGTGTTTTGGGAAAATTAATAATCTCTTCTAAAGTAGCAAGTCCTAAGACATTCTCCCACTTGAGCATTCGTAGACAATGAGTAAGTAAAAAGGTGTAGATAGGTTATAGGCAGTCAGACAGTGGCACTTTGAAATGTGGCTATTTTACCCACATTTCAGTATATTTGTCTCTTTTCCCTATTCTACTTTGACGTTTTTTTTGTAGGTGTGATTGTTTTTTTGCCAACTTTAAGTGAAGTTTCTATTTCAGAAATTCGGTGCTTATTCTGACGATCATATCAAGTAGGTAGTTACAATTGACCACCTAATAGTCTTTAAAAATACAAATTAGCTCGCACAAACGCATTCTAAGGAAGCTTAACATTTTTAAAGGAAACAACATCCATACTAATATTATAAATGCGAAAGTAACTCTCTCTGTCGCTTTTTCACGCCTAAACCACTGAACCGAGTTGAATAAAATTTGGTACTAAATAATATATTATGGGACCCGAGAAAGGACATACGATAGTTTTCATCCCGAAAATCCCCCGTGAACAGGGGAAAAGTCAAAATTCTGCGTAGTCGCGGGCAAAAGCTAGTCCTTCAAAAATGTTTGACAGAAATCGGAAGAATCTTACCAACTCTAACGATTCGTTAACTTAAAATAAAGCGGCTCCGCTTATCAATCGATTTGTTCAATACAAAAAACTTAGCCATAACAAGGGAATACTTCGCGGGAATTCAAAACAAATAACAAAGGAGATTCACCGTTCAGATTTCACCCAAACGTATTTAAGAAGCTATCTACTCACTCGATTAACTTCAAAGTGACGCAAAATACTTGAACTCCCAATGACAATGCTGTTACACCGTCATTTTGGCGTAACCAGCCTTTCTTTCTGCCGTTTCATGAAACCTTCGCACGACCTCTTTGCTCCAATCCTATCTTCGTCACTCTTTTTAAAAGTTAAGGCGTTAGAGTGGGACAGATGGAGGTTAGTGATGCTCGTGTCAGGGTTAGAATCAATACTACATGGCGTAGAGCTCAAAACACGCAGTTTACATCCATGCATAATGTATGTCACGACCATTACGGGTATAGTGTAGAAGTTGTCGAATTTTGATTTAAACTGTTACGTTTGGGAAATTGGGACTTGGTTTACGTGCAAAGTTTTTCCGTCTGGGTAAAACGTTTAGTGTGGTTGCATTGAGTTTTGCTTTATAGCAGTCTTTAGGTAAACGGTGCAAAGTCATATTTACACTTTGTATACACAACTGAATTCACCCCCAGCCTCAGTCCGAACCCTGTTTTTAATGTTAAATTTCTTTTAATTTTCAAGAATGTAACAATATTCATGTTAGAAATTGAGACAGATGGCGATCATAACAGACTTCAAATTAAACCCGGAGTAAATGTAGGCTAAAACGGTGATTTTGAATAAATATTTGATATTAACTGCGTGCGAAATTTGTTTATGTTATCGCGCCAAACAATTATTTTCCTTAATTAATATTGTTTGTTTGCAATTTGGAGAAAGAATTACAAAATCAAAAGTCAAATTCTAATAATGATCTCAATATAGATTACCATGACCCGTGTTATCGTTTCGATTGCATCGTAAGTCAAAAACTAAACACCTTGTGTCCATAAAACATAAGTTTAAATTTTTCACAAACTGTGACGTAACACAACACATCAATGGCGCCACCAGCAGGGATCATAGTTTATAATCCCCCAAATCCCACAGCTCACAACTTTAGGGTCTGTGTTTCAACTAACTAAGTGAAACTGATGAGTCCTGCCATGTCGCAACTCCATAAAATACTTAACTTTTGTGGCTAACTTCAGAGCAGCTCTATTTGGCAGACCGGTTAGTATCATAACCCCATCGTGTCATAAGGCTCCTTATGTTTGCCTTATCTTTAGGGGTCCGGCAGTAAAAAGTTCAATGGTGACCTTCATTTTGAGTTTGGTGGTAAGATAAACAGATTAGGTATGGTGTATGGTGATGACTGTTGGTTAAAGTTGTGATAATAATGATTGTCATAAAACTTGGAAAATGTCTTCTAAAACGTAATAGAAGCATAGAATAATATCATAGTGAAATGCTTCTTTTGACTACTCATAAAATCTATTAGAAGCATAAAATAATATTCATAGTGAAATCTTGTATTTGGAAAAGTAATGTTTGAATTTCAAACCGATATTTAACTGCGAATCGTAACAATAAAAAGCTTTAGCACTTCACCTCAAATTTTCATTCCGGCAAAATCGTTGAGCACCCATAAGAGCACCATACTACCCACTTTTCTCATTTTTAAATAATTTAGCGGCGATTTTATGGTCCCTTGCGAAGTATCTGCATTTATGACCATTCTCGTGGGATCCTTGGGGTCCTGCCGGAGAGCGCTTGAGGCTACACTACAATTTTGATATTCAAATCCAGGCACCGTAATTGTCACATTATGTACGCTTTTTGACTGACACATAGCGCTAAGATTAATGGTTGTAGGTTTCCGATCGCAGGCTACGCCAGAAAGGGTTTTTTATGCTCCCTTCACGTGAATGAGTAATTGAAATAAATGATCGGCTTACTCGTCTGTTAGGATGTTGTTGGAAGTCAGCGTTTGTGATAAATTGTTCGTGTGATTTGGATTTCTTTTCAATAACCTTTTTATGTATTTACTTTGGAAATTGTATGTATTCAGATTAAGCATCTTTTTCTGACATTTTTATTTTGCGAGGAGGGATAAATAAATGTTTTCCACACACAGCATACAGTGTATCTAAATCTAAATAAACCTCAATTGGCGCCCAACGTGGTACTAGCATATACAGTTTTATGCTACCCACAACGCTACATGTCATCGTTTAGAGGCCGTTTGTTTTCATGCGTCGCCCGCCGTCCATGCATGTAATATTACTTCCAAAAGGCGTTCAGTATTTACTGTGTTTAGCGAGCCCATTTAGTGTGAATACTTGACGTGATGACGATCGAATGCTGTTTAAATTGCACCAACAACCACAACAGTGAATCAGCGTATATTGTAACAGAGTAGTTAAAAGCGCTAACGTGGAACCAACAAATAATTACATATGTATATATTATATACTACACTCCTAAACTTCTATATATTTTTCCCAAGGTAACTACTATGCCTTGACCTTATATCACTCTAATGTGAATCGTATTCAACACATCCTTTTAGTGTTACCTGGAAACGTTCAAAGTAAAATGTTTATAAACTACGTCAACACGGTTACAGAAAGTGTAAACATTTCACAATACCAGCTGTCTACTATTGGCGCCCAACATGGGACCAACAAATCTAAACTTTTTGTCTGTACAACCGCGCTACATGTCGCCGGTACAATGGTCGCTCGTTTCCACGCGCCGACTACCCTCACTGAATGTATGTCACTTTGGTATTTAGCGAGTCCATTTGACGTGAAAACTACGCGTACCATTTCTTTTTACGACAATCCCTATTGTAATAATAATTGTAAGTAGATTTTGTACTAGCGTATTTCAAGATATAACTTATTTTTATGTAAGTATTGCTTGTTGTATAAATTGTGCTGTTGTTAATCGTAAATCTTAATGTTTGGTATTACACATCGTTTCCATTTTTGTATTCGGAAGCCACAAAACAACAAATAATGTAAAATGTATAATTCAGTAGCCATCCAAACTGAGCGAAATTTCAACTGGAGAAAGGTCGCAATAGTTTATAGCTATATGTGACTGTGTTCCTAACCTGGTTTTCTTAAGATATAGCCGAGGTCAGGCGACTGCTAGGAAATGTCACGATATAGTACCTCGAACAGTTTCCAATGAATAAATAACCCATTTTATTAAAGACTGGATGTGAGTTATTTTCGGAAAATGACAAAATGTAGAATCATACAGACTACTTAATTAACAAGGCCATGATTAATCATATTACGTAAATTGGGCTTCATTAATAACTTAAAGTGACACTCAAACAAAATATGAAGCCAAAACAGAATATTTATAATGATTTACACTCAAAGTTGAAACAAATAGGTACCTAAGCTGAACGCAATTATTCACCTATGAAGGTGTAAGTAAGGCCACGTTCACACGAAGCCCGAGACCGCAGCGACACCGCTTGTGAATACTAAATAAGGTCCGTAGGATGACGGACTACCCTCAAAGGCGAAATAAAAAAAAAAAAATTCAACCCTTTTTTGCAAGCAAAATTACCTCTCGTTTTACGTAATGACCTCTTTTTTAATTAATGTAGTAGAAAATTTTTACTTTTTTGTGTTCAAAGTGCGCAGTTTACATGCTAAGTACCCAATGTCGATTTCGAATGAGTTTCTGTACTCTACAAACGGATTTTTAAATAAAACCCTTTTCTCTTGCATTTTTCCAACAAGTGTTGATTCCGGTAGTTATTTAAAAGCTTTGTGTGTGGAAAAATACGAGTAGTATTTAAAAGGAGCAAAGTTTCATGGTAATCTCGGTTCAAAGAAAAATCTAGAACATGAAAATTGCTATCTTCCTGCGCAGTTGTAAGTTAGCTTGAGGAGTGCTATGAGGAGTATTTATGTCTTGCAGCAATGTAAGACGGTGCATTGCAGAAATTTCTACCACCTAGGTTTATCTAATTGCTTCTGTCTTCTATTTGTTTCTAGAAATAAAGTAGCAAAAATAATTGTTATGGAAAATTGTTTTCCTTGAGCATATCGGGCCCTCAAGTATACTATCACAAAATTCATAATAATTATCCCAGTCTGATATAATCCGCAGTTGGTTTTAGACGATAAGCCGATAACAATATTAGGGTGAAGGCTGTTTTGGCGAGGCTCTCATTAATACTCATTAATGAATTCTAATACTTACGCTTATTAAAAAACTCTTAAAGGCTTCAATATTTCAGGCTTAAGAAAGCCACTCCTTGAGTTTTTCATATAATATTGTACTAAGTTTATTGTTGTTATTGGGTCAAGCAGGTCAAGCTTGTTTTTGGCACAAGTTGCGATGTATTCGGGACCCAAACGTCTTGCTGTATCAGATACTTTCGAGTTTTGTTGGTGTAAACAGATTTTATGCCAAAAGATTTTGTGATAGCACATAAATTCAACCAGCTACATCTGAAATTCAGCTTGTTTGCAGTTGTCTTATATTAAACAGCGATTTGTGGCTTTCACAGACGCAGGTTTTAGCCTTTGGCTGTTTACTCGACTTTCGTTCAGATTACAAACAGAGGCGCCCTAAATACCTGATCTTTCGAGAGTCACAAAAGAATCACGACCGTTGGACCCGCATTTTTGCTTACCGAGCACATATTTGCCCAGAAACCCGAGTTTGAGTCACATTTCTGTAACACAAACAATTGCCGCCGCCTCAACCCTTCGGGCCGTAAAACCGAGAAAAAATTCCATTATTCAAACAGAACGCAAAAATAACAGGAAAAGTCGAGGCTTTCGCGTTTGATCGCTGGCTTATGCGACCAGCATGACACAAATTGTGTGCCGCGGACGAATCTAACTCGCCGTTAAAGAGAAACTGAGAGTTCGGGGTTCTGTAGCTCCTGCGGGGTTGTAAACAAACGCGGAGGCTAAGCGATCCCGTGCGATCCGGGACGGGATTAAATGCAAGCTGGTGCGTGTACCCAGTCGTAAACGCAGCGCAAGTGTTGACACAGGGCCAGCGTTTTATGAGCGTATTTTTTATGTGTCGTATTGTACGCGTACTCATGAACTCATCTGATCGGGTGGATAAAGCGTTTTCTGTATATGTAGATGGAATTTATAAAATTAACGTACTCGTTACGAACCAGTGAATCGATGATAATATTCAAACAGAGGTTGATATTTTGTGAAAAAATTACATTGCTATCTAACATTTTTCATCACACCACAACGCTCAAAATATATTGTAGACAAAAGAATTCCCACAACGCTTCTGATTCGCCCCATGGATTTGAATCATCCCCCCTCCCACTCCCCCATCCTTATCAAAAGCGGACATTACACAAGATCGTCCCAAAAAATGGGTCATCAGTGTCCCCAGAATGGGCCCTTACACTGCATCGAATTGTGAGGCAAAGGCTATTTCATTAAAATCTGCGGATAGCCCTCTCCGGCGGAGAGTCTAATAGCCTCTTTAACGGTTATGGCCTGTTCCGGAGCTTGAGACTCTGGTCCTTTGAGCAAATTATTAAATTTTATTACTGAATATTTAATAGCGGCGGCGTCCTCTTGATTATAATGAAATGAGTTTTTCATTACAAAGTTTTTACATGTCATGGCTTAGATTAAATATTGTAAAGGGAGTTTGAACAAAGCACTATTATTAATCATGCTTGCGGTTATTACAAGGGTAAATCTGAAGTTTGGCAAATGATTAATTTATTGGTAATAAACTTTTGAGACCTCTAACTTCAGTGGGGCTGTTTCGGCTCCACTGGGTCTACTTGAGATCCCGTCAAATTTTGCTTCGTGAACCTTTCTCTAACAGCCTCTTGTATTTTTTTCCAGACATTCCATATTTGGAGCTGGCAGAGCCGGAGGAGGGATACCACGGACTGATCAAGGAGAACGAGACGCTGGTGGAGGTGACGCCCGCCATCCGCGCCCGGGGACCTCTGTGCTCATTCCTCATCCTGAACAACAAGCACCATGGAGAGGCTCCATTTGAGGTACGTACCCTTAGAATTAGTTCTCTGACGAAATCTAGAAAAATGTCTCAATGAATCTGGAAACAAGTAATAAATTATTGTCACACAACCACTCATAGGGAGTGGTATAATTATCGGCCCACATTAGTCCACGGATGCTGATGATGATAAACCTTTCTAATTGCACGGCATTTTTCTCGATTTTTGCCTTTTTGGCAATTCTCATCCAACTGTGATCTCAACTTATGAAGATCGTCGCACCGCCTGGCCAAGTGGCCAACCTTACATTTACCGATTTACGATCTATACTACTAAAGAACAAATTTACCCACAATCACATGTCTACCTATACTATTGCCTACATTGTCAAGTAAAAATCTATTTCCCGAATAATGTAACCAGAACTTTGAAAAAGGTGTTGAAACTTGGTTTGAAAAGGATTTACAGAAGTTTCTCGAACATTATTCCATTCTATAGCTCTTAGTCTAACTTTTTCAGGCTTGCAGATTACAGTAATCTAAGAGTTTATCACAAGTAAATATTATTTGGACAAAATCCGCCATTCACTTTTGTAGAGATAATCTTGTTAGTTTAAGACTAGGAATGATCGCCAGGGAAACTGTATAATTGAGAGCGGTAAGATGCAAGCTGTGTCTAAATACGGATACAGAGAATACGTGACTAAGAATTAAATGCATCCAGTGTTATGTTTATTCTTAGTAAGCAGAGGTGGTTTTTGCTAGTTTTTGCCTGCACAAAATACCTACATGTACAAGTACAATAGGGATGACTGCAACATTAACAAAATGGCATTATGCTTAGTCCGTCTGTTAGACCGTCCAAAAATACTGTACACGTATTGTGTGCATGATCAAATTATAAAAAAAATACTAAAGTCATAATATCAAAATTGCGGAGCGGGGGCTTGTGACGTCACTGTTCAGTAAAAATGTACCTGTTCGTGGCGTCATGCGAAACTTCAACGCACGGTATCGACTTCGTCTTCATTTTGCGTTTACGAACTACTGTCGGACTATTTTTTTTTATCTTCTCTCCCATTTTGGTTAGGTCCGATATGCCGCCATCATAACATATACAAAGCACACTTATACAGCTAGCTTCTAATCGTAGTAGCACTTCATCTCAAACACAGTTGACGAAATGGGTTCTCTCTCTCTCTAGCTCAAGATAAAAGCAAAACACAGGTACCAAGCAACAAACACACAACATTGCATTAACCTTTGTACTGCGATACGCCGTAAACTCATTAACGCAGCCCGATGAAGGATAACCCCGAACTATGCGACGAACCGACCCGCTACTAAATCAACGGAAACATTGCGCACTCTGCTCGTAAACAAGGCCCATTTGCAACGTACGCGCGCAGCAATGTAACTCACACAATGCGATATAAACTCTCCGTTGTAATAAACGTGGTACAGTGTATGTGTAGTTTTATTGGCCTGTGCAGACGATAACTAGGAATGGAAAAAGTTGGGATTGCTCGCTGTAAAGTGCATCAATGCCTCTGTTGGAATTCGCGAACTGTTTAAAGCCAGGTAGAGCTCTGTTCTTTTTTAGAGGTTCGGTGGAAACTATTTGGCGAAGTGTACTCGAGAAACATTGTCGTCAAGTTTTTAAAAGTAATGTTTGGTTTTTTTTTAATGTAAATTAGTTGTGTATCATAATGACTTAAAACAGAGTACTGTATCATCTTTGTCTCTTATTTAAACTGCTATAAAAATTTGAACATTTTTTTTTTTGAGAATTGTAAATCTAAAGTTTTTTGTATTTGGCCTAGGCCTAAAGCTTTGATTTCCCTGAATAACATTGAAAATCATTTTGCATCAAAAAACCATTTAAATACCATCAGTTGGCTCATGCGCAAAACGTCTCTTTCGCGTCATAGGTACAGAAACAGAGAAATAAGAAAATGAATAAACAAAACCTCAAAACACTTAACATATAAACCGTATACCTAGGTATAAGCTACAGAAAGTAGCAAAACTCTTCAGATTGCCTCGCAGAGTACTTTGTACAAAGTTTCACGACGCTGAGCGACCGAGGTAGGCAGCACTGCCTGCAGCTGCAGGTGGTTAGTTTTCAAGAGGCTGCAACGATACATGTTACATGGTTACATTGTCGGCTTTATTTCCTTGTTGCTGCTTCAAGTACAAGCTTGTAACGTTGTAACTGAGTCACAACGTATGGTGTTTGTGTTTCGTTAGCGTTTTTGGAAGTAGGTAATGTGACGAGTAATGGTACCTACATGTTGTGCAGGAAGTGAGTTTCTACTTTGTAGAAGGTTGTATGAGATTTCAGATACATATAATATAAATATTTATTCCGTTATACATTAAATATAAATATTTTTTCCGTAACTTACCTTGAAAATTACTGACTTTCATTTCATTATTTTACTGCCAGGATTGAGGAATATGTTCGAAAATGCCGCCTTGGCCCTGAAACGCAAAGGCTTACTTGAATACTGATGGGTTTAAGTCGAAGGACACTTACTTCCTCTCTAACCAAAAACGGCTGCTTTTGACATATTGTCCTAATCCCCCATAATATACAAACAGTGGGCCGGCAGTGTCAACACGGCATAAGAGTCGCACATAGCGATACATCACCGTATCATAGCCTAAGTGATAACCAGCTAACAATAAGAAATAAACAAAATACACGAATTTGAGCTTAAGCACAAATGCTTCTGTTAAGCTTTTGACACAATATGTCCTAATCCTCCACAATGTGCCACAGACTACAAACAGTGGGCCAATAGTGTCAACACGGCATAAGATCGCACACAGCGATATGTCTCGCACTAACGTGGCATATTGCACCTCTGTGTTTGAGCAGTCTGTGGTGTTTGAGCTCACGATTCACGTTCCGTTGTCTTTTGTTCTTAGTTTGAATCGAATGCGTATTGTTTGAAAATGGAACTGAAATTATGAACTGCTCGTTTTTGTGGGCTGTTGGAGCTTGTCGTTTTTGCCGGTTGACAGTTTTTGTTTTCCTATGTCCAATCCTTAGATTATATACATATAATCTAAGGTCCAATCTATCGTTATACGTTATACCAATATTTTTTTTGTTGATCAGTAAAGTAAGCTCTATTTTAGTTAAGAACAGCTAAGGTAAAGATCCAAATAAAATGATTAACTGACTGACTGACCATGTATCAACGCACAGCCCAAACCGCTGGTCCCAAAGACATGAATTTTGGATCATATGTTTTTTGTCAAAAGTAAGTAACCATCAAGAAAGGATTTTTGGAAATTTTAACCCTAAATGGGACTTAACATTTGGGATGGAAGTTATGACATCCACGCGGGCGATGCCGAGAGCGAAAGGTAGGTAGAAATATGGTAGGCAACTTATTTTTGCCTTCTAAGGGGTGAAAACAATAAATGTTTTATTGAAAGTCCAGTAATTTTCAAAGCATCTACACGGCTTGTTTCACCTACACCTAAACACTAAAACGTATAAATCTGTCCACTACCGAATCTGCTTTAAAACCGAACTTGGGAACTTGTAGGAAGTTCAGTGATTTAGTGGTGTTGTCAAGCGATCCACAAGCAGGGAGGTTTCGGATGGGAAATTTCAATATTCGTATACATATCCGTATACGAATATAGAACAATATTGTATCGGTTTCGGATAAGGTTAAAAATATGATTTTTTATCTGGCAGTTTTGGTTATTGATATTTAGGTTTTAAAAATATTTCATTATGTGTAAACATCTTGTAACAATGAATAATCAACAATGCAACACGCGTCTGAACGTGACGAATCAACATGTGACTAGTCTAAACAGTAGTAGTATTAGTAGGTATATAGTAAAAACAAATATTGTCATAACATGTATCATTCAGACCGCGTCTATATCTGAAATTTTAATATTGGATTACCATTACGGTTTTTTTTTAATATCGGATATTCGAAAATTCGGTTACGGAGCTCCATAGCATCCCTGGTCTCGCGAACTACCCACCGCTCGGCCTCTAGTGACGTAATCGATGGTCGACTTAGGATTAGAATTTATCTCTCTGAACCACGTGGCGAGCTGAACATGGATTGATGGGCAATTCTAGGTTAGGGTTAGATTTTCTCACTTTATTAGCTCAGCTGGTAAGGTGCTTGCTGCTTGTGTAGTAGGATTTATTGATGGGCCAAGGTGGTTTTTTAACTTCATATGTATTTTCTTAGTTAATCTTGGACGTCATGGGTCATCGGTGAAGGAATCTATTTAAAAAAAATCAATCACTAAATGTGTTGCTCATCGTAAAACTCGGGAATGGCTGGACTGATTCGGCAAATATTCGGTCAGAGGGTCGTCTCAGGGGCAGACATATTCGTTGAAGTCCGATGAAAGCCTTTACGATGAGAATAAATTTGAAAAGTTGTCCAGATAATTACATTAAATTCGGAAAAATATTGTTAAACTAATTCGTATGAACTATAAACACGCCATAAAGTCTGTTAGCTAGTATTTTGATATATTATGTAACTGTAAATTCTCTGTACAGAATTTGCCATGCAATGGGACTGTCCAAATAGTGTGGTGTGCTTAAACCACTATCGGTTAATAAAGAGCTCCAATGAGATTCAATTTGAAGTCTCCAATCTATTTCATTAGTGTAGAAAGTCTCTAGAATTCCTCATTTCCAATCTACTTAGTGGTGGCTTTCAGGCGAAGTAAATACGACTAAACCCACGTTGATTGAGTGATTAATAGTATTTACTTTTTGTTCCTGTACGTCTACATTAGGATACTCTACTTCACCATTAATATTATTAGCACATTAGTTTAGCTTAACATCTTTATCATCCTACTGTTAGTAACCTAATTTATTTGTGGTTGTTATGTCAATTAATATGTATAATAGTATAATGATCTACCTACTTCCATGCATCTTTATCAACTCAGTATTATATCTTTTTTTTTCTATCTTAGTATCATCTTTTACACATCGTATATCAAGTATCTTACTGAATCTATACATTTGGGATATATATACCTGTCTTGACATACTATTTCATCAACTTACGAGCCAAAACATTGGCTACAAACTTGACGTGTTGAGAGATGACTTTTTGATATTTCACCCATGAGGACCTATATATTTCTGGGTTAAGCTCGCCATTGTACATAAGTTTTTATTTTAGTTTTGCTGATGTTTGTACTTTATTTTTTTATGTGCAATAAAGAATATGAATATGAATATATAAGGGTTGAACGTTTATTTGAAAGTCTGTCATTTTCAAAGCAAATCCTTACGAAACCACGGTCAACAACTACTATCATTAATTATAAACAAACCTTAGTATAATTATTTATTTACGGAAACCATTTTCCTACAGGTACATCCTCTTCATTCACACAGTCCACACAAACAAAACATAATTTATTGAACACATTAATCACGAACCATTGCTGGGTCCCGTCGCCATGGCAACGTAACAATAGGGAGGCCCATTATACTGACCGGAATCATTTTCATTACGGCACCGAAAGACCTACAAATATTTTATGGGAATTATGCCCGTTCGGATAACTTTTCTATTTTGTGCGCTCTAGTGGAGTTGATAGGTTGGGCCCAATAGGCCGGATGGGACAGATTGTTGCATCGATAATAATAGACCTGTTATTGTACCGATCTCGTTTGGGCTTGATTTGTTTAGTGTATAATCGGGTGTGAATTGTGTTTGTTGATCATGAGGAAATTATGCTATATTTATTACTAGCTTCTGCCCGCGGCTTCGCTCGCGTTAGAAAGAGACAAAAAGTAGCCTATGTTACTCTCCATCCCTTCAACTATCTCCACTTAAAAAATCACGTCAATCCGTCGCTCCGTTTTGCAGTGAAAGAAAGACAAACAGACAGACAGACAGACAGACAGACAGACAGACAGACAGACAGACACACTTTCCCATTTATAATATTAGTATGGATACTAGCTTTCGCTCGTCTCTTGCCTTCCATCCCCTATTTTACAACCTTAGGGTCGGAATTTCTAAAAATCCTTTCTTAGTTGTTACGTACAGAGAACACACCCTGCTAGTTTCATATCTCCGGATTGGGCTGTGCCTTGATACATCAATAGTCTATTTGAATAGATTTTTCTTCAGCAGCTTACAAGGAGTTAGGTAAACAACACACCTAATTCCTTGTAAGCGGTTGGAATGCTTATGATAATACTACTATTGGCTATTATAGTAGTGTACAAAGAACCGCCTGTTGTTTCAGATAATGGTGATCGACGAGAACGAGGCCCGCCTGCGCGTGCGCTACCCGCTCAACTGCGAGAAGCGCCGCAACTACAAGTTCGACATCGCCGCTGTCGGCTGCGACGGCTCGTACTCTAACACGTGCGTTTTACGCTTTTTTTAAATATAATATATGTTTTAAGGAGTCTTGTTTGTTTGATGCGTAAGAACTGATACTGAAAGGCTTTCTCTAACAAGCTGAAATCATGTCCATTTACTGCATTTACCATAATTATAGGGATTCAAATTCCTCTTATTTGCGCTTTTCATACGCTTGTCCCAATCTATAAGATTTATTCATATCAATCTATTAGGTTATGTCGAAAAAGTCGGACTGTGCGGGTTTGTATGACTGTGTATGGGTACTAGTATTTTACTTAAGAAGCCTATCAGACCCTCAAAACCTGGTACCAGTTAATACCCTTAGGTTATACTGATTGTCAGACTTTCTGGCGAATAATAATCAGAACTAACAACCAAAGAACACATGTATTCAGCCGAATCCGGTTAGTCTAGAAACCTACCTTAATAGGTATTGTTGGGATATTTATTCTAAACACCATCCAACACTTAAAAATCTTCTACAATGTACCCCATGACCCTAACCAGCTCCTCATTCCAGGGTTCCCGTCCACATCACGGTGACGGACGTGAATGAGTTCGCGCCGGTGTTCAGCCAGGCGGCGTACGTACGCGCCGTGGACGAAGGGCGTATATACGACGAGATTGTGCGCGTGGAGGCCACCGACCGTGACTGCACGCCGAGATACGGCGACGTTTGCAAGTACGAGATCCTCACCGACAGGAGCCAGCCGTTTACTATTGATAACGAAGGTGAGCAGGAAAATTGTATTATACGAGGTGTATTATTGGTCTTAAAAACCTGATAGGAGATGATTTTACCCATAAAAACAAACAACTTTTCATCCCCTATTTTGTCCCTTCAGGGTTGGAATGTCCAAAAATCCTTTCTAGTCGTTACCTACTCTTCACAAAGAACACACCCTGCAAGTTTCAAGTCTCTAGGAACAGTGGTTTGGGTTGTGCGTTGATATATCAACAGTTAGTTTACCATTTTAGACATAGAGATGATACTAAATACACCTGAAAACAGAAAGGGCGTAGCTAATCTGGCTCAAAAGGTTGCCCATCTAAAATGGGTCTGGGCAGTATATGTCGCATGCCGAGCAAACTGTGGGCTCAAATAGCACATAGGTGGTGCCCTGAGACGGACGGACTGAGGAACAGGATCGCATTAGGCCACAAAGGAGATGGCGGGACGAACTGGACGGATTCTTACAGAATTGGATAATGAAAGCGAGGCATCGAAGGAGTGCAGGGAGGCCTTTGCCCAGGAGTGAGACAGAACAGGCTACCAAAAAAAAACCTGAAAAAAGTGGTGGTCATTTTCTGGTTTCGATGTATAAACCTCTAACAATACCTCTTATTTCTTCTTCCAGGTGTAATCCGCAACACGGAGGCCCTGGACTACGAGAAGTCGCACAACCACATCTTGTCGGTGGTGGCGTATGACTGCGGCATGATGCAGTCGGCGCCCGTTATGGTCACCATCAAGGTCAACAAACCGTGCCGCGCAGGGTGGAAGGGTAAGTACCACAGTTCATGATTCTGATGCCTGATCAATTCATAATGCAGGTCATGATGCTGTTGTTCGTAGTGGAGCGATAGTGTTTTGGGACCATAACGTAATGCCGGTTTTAGTACTACCGGCGTCCCAGTCGAGGTTGCTTCAGCAGCACTCTCAACACTAAAAAAATAAACCTGGACCATATAAGAAGACGCCTCTAATTCCTAGCTCCCTAGGCTATCGCATAATAGTGCTCCTCTCTTTGGTCGCTACTGGACACATTTCTTATTGCAATCAGATTGAAAAGAAGTCACTTTTGATGGTCATTTGTAAGAAAATAAATTTAACCTAGTTGCAAATCCAAGAGGTAGCTTTGTATGGAAGAAACTGTCCTGCTATGCTATTTGCATAAAAAATTGTTTGTACATAGATACGGTCAGCAAAGCAGATAAGTATCCAGGGCCGTCAGATACAATTTAAGTTTTCTAAAAACCCCACGGATATTTTCTAATAAAAATTTTAAAAATAGTAGAAATTAACTAGTTCTTTAAGTTAGTAGTTTGCGTCCCGGCTCCCGGGCCCCGGACTCCCGGCTTAAACGGGATTATAAGACCAACTCAATCCGGACGAAGCCGCAGAAATGGTGATATTAATTAATTACTAAGACTTGTTGTCGCCAAGTTTGCTTTATGCGTATTTGATAGAATAGGCGAGACGACAAAAAAAAAGTAATTAGTCCGTCAGATAGATTATCAAAAAATTTTGGACACGTATTTTTTCTTTTTTCTCGTAAACGAAGAATGACGACGATACAGTGCGTTGAAGTTGCGCGTGACGTCATGATCTGATACAATTTTTGCAGGACGGTGACGTCAAAAGCCCCCACTCCGGAACTTTGTTGCTTTTTATCTTGGTATTTTTTTATTAATTTGATCAAGCAAAAAATACGTCTCCCGTATTTTCGGCCGATCTATCAGACGGACTAAACAGAATGCCATTATTTTAATGCTGTCGTCATTCCTATTACAATACGGGCAGACTTTCTTTGAAATGGCGTTGGAAGATATTAAAAGTAGAATCTTTGTTCGTTGCTTTAAACTTTTAAGCGCGTAGCTGCTTATTGCCGTGCTCCTAGGGCGCGCCACAAATCGTTGCCAATTTTTCCAATACTCTGAGAGAAATAATTTCAATTGATCTAAACCACGTTTTAGTTGTACCATACAATTTATAGGACAAAGTAGTACGAAAAAAAAAAACTGCTGTAAATAGGTGAACGCAGAGCGTGTTGATGAATAAGTCAATAAGAAATAGTCATGATAATTATATTTAACGATTATGTAAGATGTTCTAATGTCACGTCACGTCCGGCAGGCGTGGCGGAGCGCGTGGACTACGCGCCGGGCACGGGCGGGCTGGCGCTGTTCCCGGCGGCGCGGCTGGTGGCGTGCCAGTCCGACGAGCGCTGTCCCGGCGTCACGCGCATCCAGGCCGCCGTCACGCTGCAGGCCTCGCGCGCCGGCAGCGGCTGCGACCGCGACACCTACTCGCTGCACTCGCAGAGGACTATTTGTGGTCAGTAGACACTGCACTTGTTTATACCCCGGCGTCACGCATCCAGGCCGCCGTCACGCTGCAGGCCTCGCGCGCCGGCAGCGGCTGCGACCGCGACACCTACTCGCTGCACTCGCAGAGGACTATTTGTGGTCAGTAGACACTGCACTTGTTTATACCCCGGCGTCACGCATCCAGGCCGCCGTCACGCTGCAGGCCTCGCGCGCCGGCAGCGGCTGCGACCGCGACACCTACTCGCTGCACTCGCAGAGGACTATTTGTGGTCAGTAGACACTGCACTTGTTTATACCCCGGCGTCACGCATCCAGGCCGCCGTCACGCTGCAGGCCTCGCGCGCCGGCAGCGGCTGCGACCGCGACACCTACTCGCTGCACTCGCAGAGGACTATTTGTGGTCAGTAGACACTGCACTTGTTTATACCCCGGCGTCACGCATCCAGGCCGCCGTCACGCTGCAGGCCTCGCGCGCCGGCAGCGGCTGCGACCGCGACACCTACTCGCTGCACTCGCAGAGGACTATTTGTGGTCAGTAGACACTGCACTTGTTTATACCCCGGCGTCACGCATCCAGGCCGCCGTCACGCTGCAGGCCTCGCGCGCCGGCGGCGGCTGCGACCGCGACACCTACTCGCTGCACTCGCAGAGGACTATTTGTGGTCAGTAGACACTGCACTTGTTTATACCCCGGCGTCACGCATCCAGGCCGCCGTCACGCTGCAGGCCTCGCGCGCCGGCAGCGGCTGCGACCGCGACACCTACTCGCTGCACTCGCAGAGGACTATTTGTGGTCAGTAGACACTGCACTTGTTTATACCCCGGCGTCACGCATCCAGGCCGCCGTAATTATTGCTATTTCAAGGTGGATCCATTAGTAATATGAAAAAAAGTTTTTTTAATAGAAAAGTTTTATTTTAGATGACATTATCATTTACATATGAAAATGTTTTGAGCCAAAATGTTGTGAGACAAATATTTATAAAAATAAAATCTATTTACAGGATTGGACCCGAAAACGATCGACCTGCTTCCGAGCCCCGGAGTCGGAAACGAATGGGCGAAGTCACTGAAACCAGATTCAGGTGAGTTTGAAATTAAAAAACAATAGAAACGTCTAAGACAATTAATAGCTGTAAGTCCTACATGTAATAAATAAATAAACACAAATTTGAAGATATGAATAATATGCTATCCCGCAGTAGTCATTAGTTCTATTACTACTCGTTTCAGACGAGTTTTAAGATTAGTCTTGAATATAGAGTAGGTATTACGCATTCAAGGTCTATATCTTAAAAACGGTTAAGCGAATTAAAATGTCATTCAGAAAAAATCTGTCGCAAATTTTATGCTCTACAATTTTATAGTACAATTTGACATCATTGTAGTATTAGAAACCGAGATAATTGCCAGAAATTGATTTTTTCGACATTTGACCTTGGATAACTTTATAGTACGATTTTTAATTCGAGTCAGAAAAATGACAAGTGCAATTGTCACTGATACCAAAAAGGGTGACCCGCTACAATAGTGATGTTCCACAATCGATAGATTTAGACATTTAGTCATGCTTTATTTTATTAGGTACCAAAGCGTTTTTTTATTGTAAATATTTATTTTATTTTATTTTGGATTTCCAACAAAGAATACACAACACGAACAGTATACACATGCATCAAAATATGAAAGTCCTTGTGTTTCCTCACTTACAGGAAATCACATCGTGCAAAAAAAATACAACAAGCTACTTAAAATACACTAAAAATTGAATACCTACCATCTTAAATAAAACAATTTTAGAAATATGGACCTTACCAAAAAAAAATAATATGACAGTGTTCTATGTAATATTAAATTACCTACCGTGTATGTCTTCTATTTAATTACCGTAAATTACATGTAATATTTTTTTTATAATCAAAGTTAATTTGATATTGAATAAAAAAATATTCTTGATTAAGATTTAATTGTAAAAACTCGATTGTACCCCATCACTTTTTATTTGGGATTAAAAACCTGCAACACTGGAACTGTCATTTTTCTGACTCGAATTAAAAATCGTACTATAGAGAGACTTTTTAGGGTTCCGTAGTCAACTAGGAACCCTTATAGTTTCGCCATGTCTGTCTGTCCGTCCGTCCGTCCGTCCGTCTGTCCGTCTGTCCGTCCTCGCTTAATCTCTGGGACCGTTAGCACTAGAAAGCTGAAATTTGGTACCAATATATATATCAATCACGCCGACAAAGTGGTAAAATTAAAATTGAAAAAAAAAATGTTTTATTAGGGTAGCCCCCCTATATGTAAAGAGGGAAGTATTTTTTTTAATTTTAACCCTGACGTGTGATATATTGTTGGATAGGTATTTAAAAATAAATAGGGGTTTAGTAAAATAATTATTTTGATTATGTCAATAATTTCGGAAATAATCGCTCCAAAAGGAAAAATCAAAGCATCTAACGTTTGACCCGTTTAAAAAATATGAAAAAAATCTGGAAAGTAGAACTTTATAAGGACTTTCTAGGAAAATTATTTTAAACTTGATAGAAAGAACAGTTTTTGTACAAAAAAGACAAAAAGGTTATACAAAATAATTTCTGCGTACTTAGTATATCAACGTAACAAATAGCCTTTTTTTAAACTTATAAGTGGAAACACTTATTGTGACGGACGGACGGGAAACTTCAGAACCCTACATTGAGCGTGGCCCGACACGCTTGAGACAGGATTTAAAAAATGAAGGTATATACGAAAGTTCAACCTAGTATTTCTGTTTCCGATATTGACCCATTTTTATGAGACTAATATGTTACCCCTAGGTCGCGACGGCGAACAAATGTTCGAGTTTGACGGCGAGAGCACAGCGGCCGTGGTCCCGGAGTCAGTATTACCTCACGCGCTGCCGAGCAGCTTCAGCATCTCCACGTGGATGCGGCACGCGGCCGCGCCCGACGCCGACAAGCACCGCAAGGAGCACGTGCTGTGCCTCGCTGATGACCACAGTGAGTACTCCTCAAGGACAGCTTCAGCATCTCCACGTGGATGCGGCACGCGGCCGCGCCCGACGCCGACAAGCACCGCAAGGAGCACGTGCTGTGCCTCGCTGATGACCACAGTGAGTACTCCTCAAGGACAGCTTCAGCATCTCCACGTGGATGCGGCACGCGGCCGCGCCCGACGCCGACAAGCACCGCAAGGAGCACGTGCTGTGCCTCGCTGATGACCACAGTGAGTACTCCTCAAGGACAGCTTCAGCATCTCCACGTGGATGCGGCACGCGGCCGCGCCCGACGCCGACAAGCACCGCAAGGAGCACGTGCTGTGCCTCGCTGATGACCACAGTGAGTACTCCTCAAGGACAGCTTCAGCATCTCCACGTGGATGCGGCACGCGGCCGCGCCCGACGCCGACAAGCACCGCAAGGAGCACGTGCTGTGCCTCGCTGATGACCACAGTGAGTACTCCTCAAGGACAGCTTCAGCATCTCCACGTGG
This sequence comes from Athetis lepigone, assembly GCA_033675125.1. Taxonomy (NCBI): domain Eukaryota; kingdom Metazoa; phylum Arthropoda; class Insecta; order Lepidoptera; family Noctuidae; genus Athetis; species Athetis lepigone. The sequence goes on from CM066234.1 coordinate 13,642,737, forward strand.
ATGCGGCACGCGGCCGCGCCCGACGCCGACAAGCACCGCAAGGAGCACGTGCTGTGCCTCGCTGATGACCACAGTGAGTACTCCTCAAGGACAGCTTCAGCATCTCCACGTGGATGCGGCACGCGGCCGCGCCCGACGCCGACAAGCACCGCAAGGAGCACGTGCTGTGCCTCGCTGATGACCACAGTGAGTACTCCTCAAGGACAGCTTCAGCATCTCCACGTGGATGCGGCACGCGGCCGCGCCCGACGCCGACAAGCACCGCAAGGAGCACGTGCTGTGCCTCGCTGATGACCACAGTGAGTACTCCTCAAGGACAGCTTCAGCATCTCCACGTGGATGCGGCACGCGGCCGCGCCCGACGCCGACAAGCACCGCAAGGAGCACGTGCTGTGCCTCGCTGATGACCACAGTGAGTACTCCTCAAGGACAGCTTCAGCATCTCCACGTGGATGAGGGCTCCGAAGGGTTGGATAAGGACTTTCATGTATTGACGATTTCGCGAAAGACCAGAATACACCTGATAGCAAATCATGATGCCGTCACTGCATTTAGTAGTAGCAGTATATTTTGTAACATTTGGTTCATGTATTGTTTCTATAAATTGGTATGTATTTTATGCTTTATGCTACGACCACGTGTTGCCTGATGTAGTTAAAAAGGTACCAGGATCACATGAGCAACACTTGACTTTCTAAAAGCCAATGTCATGGCTTTTACTACAAAAAAAAACTGACCAAAAATGTCATTAAAGAAACCCCTAACCCATCATTACCATTTATGGGTATAGCTCGCTCATGTATATTAGTATAAACATTATTTTTATTTTGTTATTTTTATGGATCTTTATTCTTTTTTGTGTACAAGAAAGAATATGAATATAGAAATAACTCCCCTTACCCCCACAGAGATGAACCGTCACCACTACGCGCTGTTCGTGCGCAACTGCCGGCTGATCCTGCTGCTGCGCCGCGACTTCGGCGAGGGAGACCTCAACATCTTCCGCCCTGCCGAGTGGAGGTGGAAGCTGCCTGAGGTCAGTGCTGTGGGATCAATACTAATATGAAACAGCTGAAGAGAGAACCAAAGAGATGAATTGCCCCCGAATACTCAAATGTCACTAAGTCATTAGACGTTTCTTTAGCGATTTTTTTAAAGCATTTGATTGTGTTTTCAATGAAATTTGAATCAATAAACTGCATCGCTATGAATCCGGGGCCTTCCTCTCTGGATCTTCTTACTTTAGCTGACCACACTTTATAGATTATTTCCTTCCTCAGAACTCTTTGAATCTGACAGGATTCAAATAGTTCTGAGGATCTTTATTAAGAACGGGATCCCCCAGGGCTCAATTCTTGGCCCTTTATTGTTCCTTATTTACATTGATAAACTTTATAGGTCAGGCCATTTCCATGTTTAAACGGGACTATTACGATGTAAGATACGAGTATTACGGAAACCATTATTCCACATACTATTCAACTGTTGAGGTAGACTGGAAGAAAATGTCAAAGGCATTAAGTCCGCTGTTTTGCCCAAGGTATTAAGTCAGTTATTTTTTACATTTGACAGAACAACCTTTTGCAATAGGCGACTGCATACAACGAATTTTAAAACTAGTTGAAGTCCCAAACTAGCTTTTGCTCACGGCTTCGTTAGCGTTAGAAAGAGACAAAAATAGCCTATAACATTCTCCATCCCTTCAACTATATTCACTTAAAAAAACACGTCTATTCGTCGCTCCCTTTTTTGCCGTGAAAGATGGACAAACAGACAGACACACACACTTTCGCATGTATTATTATATTAATATGGATGTAAATAAACAATGTGCCTTTGACTTGGTCCCAGGTGTGCGACAACGAATGGCATCACTACGCAGTGAACGTACGCTTCCCGAACGTGGAGCTGTTCGTGGACGGAGAGCCCTTCCGCGCTGTAGACGGCAAGGGACCAGAGGTCATCGACGACTGGCCGCTACATCCCGCGCATGGAGTTAACACCACGCTTGTTATTGGAGCCTGCTGGCAAGGTATGTGTAAGATCCATTAGTAATAGGATATTTGAATTGTTAAATGTTTTTGAGTATGAAGATTACTGAGAGACAGATTTAAGGATAGATTGTTCATTGCCGCACGCAGATCACGGCTCTAAGAGGCAGAGGAGTTTCGTCGCTTTATCTTTCAAACTTAGGGTTGTTACCAATAATTTTCTTATCCCAATATAACTTTGTCCAATTCGGTATTCAAACCCAAGGACGCAAGAGATACGGGGCAGCCTGATAGATATAATGGAGAACTACTTTACATGGCGTTTGATCAAATATTCACGTTACTTGGGTAATATAAACAAACTATATCTTAGTGTTCTTGGAATAAAGTTCATATTCCTTTTATCGAATACGCAAATTATTGGATAAATATGCCAAGTGAAGTCGCACCACAACAAAGTAACATCAGCCACTATAACGCAAACATACAAATAACAACAAAGAGCTTATACCTACATTCGTTGTAAAAAAACAATATTCTAATCTATGATTTTTTAAAATATATTTTAAAATGTTCGAGATCGAGAGAATAAAGTCGTTAGGCACTTGTAAATTTTAATTCGAAAAAATAACACCGATTTATGCAAAATAATAACGATTTAATTTGAATCGAAAAACAGTAGCGTCAAAATAGCGACGTCATAAGTACGAAAATATCGATATGGTATAAACTCAAATCATTTATTTCTAATAGACCATTTAAACAGCACTTTAGAACGTCAAAGACAGACTTTGTCGCTACGCTTTGATAAAAGTGAATAATAGGGATGACGACAACATTAAAAAAAAATTGCATTCTGTTTAGTCCGTCTGATAGACCAGCCAAAAATACAGGACACGCTATTTTTTGCTTGATCAAATTAATAAAGAAATACAAAGATAAAGAGCAACAAAGTTTCGGAGTGGGATCTTTTGACGTCACTGTTCTGCAAAAATTGTATCAGATTGTGAGGTCACGAGAAACTTCAACTCACTGTATCGCCGTCAGTTTTCGTTTACAAGAAAAAAGAAAAAATACGTGTCCAAAATTTTTCAAAAACTAACTGATGGACTAATTACTATTTTTTTGTCATCTCGCTTATATTGTCATTACTATTTTTTTGTCATCTCGCTTATATTGTCATTATCATTGTCAAAGTCAAGAATTCGATAATAAGCAAGGTGTCACGATTATGACGTCAGAACATGGCGGTCGGCGTTTCATTTTAATTTTGAAATGTAAAATAAACCATAAGTTTGTTTAATGAAATATTCTCATAATAGCATTTTACATGTTAAAATCTGCAGAAATAACATCATAAATTCATAATTTATTGTTGATAGATGATAATAACCTATTGTATTCTCTCCCTCAGGCACGGAGAACGACATGAAGCACCACCTGCACGGCTGGCTGGCGGGACTCGGTGTGGCGCGCGGAGCTGTGCAGCCCGCCCGCGCCCTGCAGTGCCTCGCGCACTGCCGCGAGGGACTCAGCCTGGCGCCCGACCTGTGTCAGTACTACTTAGTTATATACTGTGTGCGCGCTGCAGTGCCTCGCGCACTGCCGCGAGGGACTCAGCCTGGCGCCCGACCTGTGTCAGTACTACTTAGTTATATACTGTGTGCGCGCTGCAGTGCCTCGCGCACTGCCGCGAGGGACTCAGCCTGGCGCCCGACCTGTGTCAGTACTACTTAGTTATATACTGTGTGCGCGCTGCAGTGCCTCGCGCACTGCCGCGAGGGACTCAGCCTGGCGCCCGACCTGTGTCAGTACTACTTAGTTATATACTGTGTGCGCGCTGCAGTGCCTCGCGCACTGCCGCGAGGGACTCAGCCTGGCGCCCGACCTGTGTCAGTACTACTTAGTTATATACTGTGTGCGCGCTGCAGTGCCTCGCGCACTGCCGCGAGGGACTCAGCCTGGCGCCCGACCTGTGTCAGTACTACTTAGTTATATACTGTGTGCGCGCTGCAGTGCCTCGCGCACTGCCGCGAGGGACTCAGCCTGGCGCCCGACCTGTGTCAGTACTACTTAGTTATATACTGTGTGCGCGCTGCAGTGCCTCGCGCACTGCCGCGAGGGACTCAGCCTGGCGCCCGACCTGTGTCAGTACTACTTAGTTATATACTGTGTGCGCGCTGCAGTGCCTCGCGCACTGCCGCGAGGGACTCAGCCTGGCGCCCGACCTGTGTCAGTACTACTTAGTTATATACTGTGTGCGCGCTGCAGTGCCTCGCGCACTGCCGCGAGGGACTCAGCCTGGCGCCCGACCTGTGTCAGTACTACTTAGTTATATACTGTGTGCGCGCTGCAGTGCCTCGCGCACTGCCGCGAGGGACTCAGCCTGGCGCCCGACCTGTGTCAGTACTACTTAGTTTTAATTAAAAGAACCTATCATTGGTTTTGTCCCGAAGTAGTTATTAAATTCTTGGATTCTTCAAGGAAATAAATTCCTATTTAAAATTAGCCTACGTAAATGCTAAGAAAAAGTTATTATATCCATACAGATCTGAAGTCAGTCTCCGTAGAAGGCGACGGCGTGGCAGACGTAGAGACACTACTACGGCGCGTGGCGTACGGAGACGCACGCGCCTTCCCCACGCCTGGCAGGCGTAACGTTCACGTCGCTACTACCATCACGTATGTACTCCCTAAGTGCTAGTCTTAGCTAGGCCTGGAAAACGCGTTTTAATTTTCCCCGGGGCAGATTTTCAACCCGTCCTTCCACGAAATGAAGATGTGTTGCCTCCAAGAAAAGGATGAAAAGAGAAACCTCTGACATTATTACATTGAATACATACAAATACATGCAATTATAGTATCTGTTTATTCATGATAACAGTTTTTTCCGAAGAACTATGAAACGTTTCACGGTACATATAATAAAATAGTTTGTTCTAGCTCTTAACAGTTTTTGTGGTCAAAGTCGTGAAAACGAAACTACGAACACATTTCATAATTACCTTAGAAATTGTATTAAAATACGCTCTGTCACTTAAATCCCACTAACCTTACCCCCAGTTGCGACAACGGTCGCATCATCAAGGCGCGGCCGGCGGAGTCCTACATCATGGTGCTGGCGCCGCAGACGCCCAGCATCCTGCTGAACGGCTCCGAGGACCTGGCGCGAGACTACGCGCACTTCAGGCAAGGTCTCACGGTGTTCCCGGACCTGGCCGTCAGAGTGCTGGCCGGAGGGAACGGACATCCTATGGCAGGTCAGTCGATGTGCAAAATAAATATGGTTTCAGAAGACGAATAGCAGATGTAAAACTGTGTTGAAACATAATTATCTATAATATTTATTTATTTATTTAAACTTCATGCACAAGCGTACAAGGGCGGACTTAATGCCTTAGGCATTCTCTACCAGTCAACCCAGAGTTGATGAGATATAAACATGGCAGGTGCATTATTAATAACAATAAAAGGACACAAACTTACAGAAAAACAAACAATAAAATAATAATTAAAACACATAATTTAGTGGGTAGTCTTAAAACTAACACAATATAAGTTTAATACATATTATACACATATTGTTTATTACAGAAGGTTGATTTTTGATTGCTAATATTTTTTAGTAAAACAACGTGTGATTTGTATGCCGGTTTATTTGCAACTGGGGTTCATAGTGGACTGTATATTCACAAGTATAGATAGCTACTACTTAATCGTTCGTTCACAACACACAATGCTAATCTATTAAGACAATTTAAACATTCCGGCCGCCAAAGAACATAGTTCTTTAACTACATTTTATAAAATAACTCTAATAACTCACATATGCGTAAACATATAACAAGTGTAAATGTAAACAAAAAACAATTCATCTTAACATCTTAAAAACAAAATAAAGTTTGAACAAAACAAAACCTTTATCATTCCCATTATATTGAAGCGACGCGTAACACTTGCGGCGTATTCAATTAGGTACCTACGTTAATATCAATAGGAGTTTATGTAGATCGTTAGCAAGTACATAGCTCATTAGAAACGAAAATATGCAGACAGAACGATACATTCTTAAACTCCATTTAGCTAATATAAACTCTTATACATAATACAGTTTAAACTTAGTAAAATATAAACTCATAACACAGTGTAAACAATGTAACTCTTACCTAGGTATTAAACTAACTTGACAGCGAATAAAATAGGTTTAAACTAGATTCTAAACAATGTAACAGAAAAATTAACAGATAATTTATTTAGTTAAAATACAAATTTTGCTTACCGGACGTTTATATTCTCCGGTTTTGCATCTTACAGATACGACTCGGGTTACATTATCAGGTCCAGGATATTTTTTGATAATTTTACCAAGTAACCATTTGGCTGGTGGTACATTGTCCTCCCTTAGGACACAAATATCGCCTATCTCTGGTTCATCACGTTTTGTGTTCCATTTATACCGTTGATTTAAATTAACTAAGTATTCTTTATACCACCTATTCCAAAAGTCTGTTACAATTTTTTGAGTCAATCGCCATCTATCTAAACCAATAACATTACAATTAGTATAATCCTCATCTGCAATATTTAACAATGGTTCGCCTACCAAGAAGTGGCCTGGTGTCAAGGGTAGGGGGTCATTTGGGTCATCGCTCAACAAGGAAAGCGGTCTCGAGTTTAAACACGCCTCCACCTGCGCCAGGACTGTCGACATCTCTTCGTAAGTAAGCGTACTATTACCTACTACCTTTTTCAAATGGGTTTTAGTACTGCGCACCGAGGCTTCCCACAATCCGCCGAAGTTAGGCGAGTGGGGAGGAATATAATGCCAGTTTGTTCTTTCCAAAGAAAGAAGCTCTGCTATGTTTCCAGGCAGAGAAGACTGGGCACTATCAAACATATCGCGCATTTGTTTATCGGCGCCAACGAAATTAGTGCCATTGTCACTGTATAAGTCCTGACAATGGCCTCTACGAGCAGTGAATCGCCGAAATGCGGCAATGAAAGCCTTGGCAGTCATATCAGTTACTGCTTCTAGATGGACTGCTCGGGTAACCATACACACGAATATGCAAATATAACTTTTGTAAGACTTCGCTCCTCGGCCTGGTGAAAATCTTATAAAAACGGGACCACAGTAATCCACACCAGTAGATTTGAATGGCTTACTGGGTTTTAACCTGGCTTCTGGAAGCAGGCCCATTAGGGGAGTAGTCTTCTTTGTGGAATACCTCAAGCAAGTCGTACACTCTCTAAAATATTTTTTAACACGATCCTTTGCACGTAAGATCCAATACCTTGCTCTAAGAAAATTTAACATGGCCTGTGGGCCACCGTGCAATGTTTTTACATGAGCATCCGCAATTAAAACCTTGGTAATATGATGGTTACCAGGCATAATTATCGGGTGCTTCGTGTCATAACATGCGTCCGATTGGTCTATGCGTCCACTTACTCTTAATATCCCATTTTGGTTTAAAAAGGGACAAAGAGATCGCAGATTACTATTTTAGGCACACATCCTCCAGTCTTTAATCGTTTTATTTCTAATGAAAACTCGCGCTCTTGTACTTGTTTAATACATGCTAATAAACTCTCGTTCATTTCATTAGGTGTGATAAATTTAGATAGTTTAGGTCTATTATCCTTATTTAATTTATAATTCAAAACTCGTCTACAATAGGATACAATTTTCAATAGTTTATTTATAGATGAATATTTAGACCAAACAAATTCTTCCTCAACGTCAGATAAAACGGTTAAAGATTGGATTCGTTCCTCTTCATGTGTGTCTTCAATAACCTTACTCTCAGTGCATACTGTGGGTTCTAACAACCACTGCGGTCCTCTCCACCACAATGTATGCTCACTCAACTCTTGGGGCTGCAGACCACGCGAAGCACAGTCCGCAGGGTTTGTCTCTGATGAGACATGACTCCACTGATGGTAATCCATAATATTCAATATAGTGGACACTCTGTTGCTAACAAAAGTTGCCCAACGACTTGAGCCTCCCTTGAGCCATGCTAACACTATTGTGGAGTCGGTCCATCCATAGAGATGTTCCTTGGGTATCTCTAAAACTTGTGATACCTCACATATAAGCTTGGCTGCTAAGGTGGCGCCACACAGTTCAAGTCGGGGTATGGAAATTTCTTTTATGATTGGGGCAACTCGAGTTTTTGCGGACAGTAAATGTACATACACTCGATTCGAACTATCAATAACACGTAAGTATACTGCTGCCGCAAACGCTGATTTTGAGGAATCTGAGAATACGTGTAACTCTCTTTTGCACTCTTGGGTAAAATTTACCCACCTAGGTACCCTAAGGTTTGTTAAATTTACTAACTCTTGTCTATATTTTAGCCACTCATTATTTAATTCATATGTCAAACTCTCATCCCACTCAAGACCGGATTTCCACAGTTTTTGGATTAAAATCTTAGCATTTACTATTACTGGGGCAATCCAGCCTAAAGGGTCATACAATCTCGCTACTTCGGATAATACTTGTCTTTTAGTGACTAAATCCTTAGGTTCCGTTAAGGTTACTACGTATTCAAAATTATCATTCTTCTTGTTCCAAATTAAACCTAATACTTTGATCAGATCATTTAATTTAATACCTTGCCTTTCACTCAACTCAGTTTTCCCAATCTGCTCTAAAAACCTTTCGTTATTACAATTCCACTTCTGCAACTCAAATCCACCACTTTTCATTAACTCATTCATCTCCTCATAAATTTGAATTGCCTCATCAAGCGTGTCACACCCAGTCATTAAATCATCCATGTAGTAACATTGTTTTGTTATTTCTGCAGCTAATGGATACTTGTTCTTTTCTAACTCAGCTAGTCGGTGCAACACCTTGACAGCTAGATATGGCGCACATGCTGTACCGAACGTCAAACGTAACAATTTGTAATGTTTTATGGGTTCCGTTGGGTCAAATCTCCAGAGAATTCTCTGGAAATCTGTATCCTCGTCCGCTACTCTCACCATCCGATACATTTTCACAATGTCGGCTACGATACATATTTTATATTGACGCCATCTCATCAAAATATGTCTTAAGTCGTGTTGTAACCTTGGTCCAACACAAAGCTCATCATTTAACGACACATTGTTGTCACCTTTGCTCGAAGCGTCAAAGACGACTCTCACTTTAGTCGTGTCTTTGTCTTCTCTCACCACAGCATGGTGAGGAAGATAGACAGCTTTAGACCTATGCTGCAACTCACTCTCCGAAACCAGTCTCATGTGGTTCATACTCAAGTACTCACTCATAACTTTATTATATTCTTCTCTCAACTTTGCATCTTTCGATAGCTTTCTCTCTAAATATTCTAACCTCTTCACTGCTCTCATTTCTGTATTACCGTATCGACACTTAGGATCGTCCGTTGCGAAAGGTAATCTCACTATAAATCTCCCTTCATTATCTCTCACTGTAGTTAAATCAAACAAATTCTCACATACTTTCTCACTATCAGTCATCTCTTTCTTTATTAAATTAGGCTCATCTTCCATCTCCCAAAACCTTTTAAGTAACTCATCCTCTTTTATTTGTACATGCATACTAATGAGATTATCATTCGCTAACGTTCGAGACCCTTTTGACATTCTTCCAGACAAAATCCATCCAAACACTGTATTTTGTGCAATCAAATTACAATCAGGATGCTTTATAACGCCATCAAGTAATATTTCGCTATAAACCTCTGCACCTAACAAAATATCTATCTTACCTGGCGTCGCGAACGTAGAATCAGCTAAAGGAAGATTGTCAATATCCACCCACTTGGAAGTACTCAGGTTGGTTGAAGGAAGTAGTGACGTTAAGGAATGCAACACATAAGCATTAACTAGGACGTAACTAGCTGGATTATGACGTGATTCCAGACGAAGTGAAACCGTGTTTTTTATTCTCATACGGCCATCTCCTAGCCCTGACACCCAGCCACTCACTGGTTTGCGCACAAGACCTAATAATTGTACAGTTGACTCAGATACAAAAGATGCCTGTGACCCTTGGTCAATTAAAGCTCGAATTATTAATTTAAAACCGTTAGAACGGAATACCTTAACCTTAGCCGTCGCAAGTAGCACACTGTTTGGTTGCAGCTCTCCTCTAGAAAATGTAGCAGTTATAGTTGTGTCACCTCGTGATGTACTCGCTCTCTCCTGTTGTGGTTCACTCGGCGGCACTGTAGCTGCCTGCTCTGGTCTACTGGCTGGCTCCTGGTTTTCTCTCAAAAAGTGTAACATCGTGTGATGTCTTCTCCCACATTTCTTGCAGCTGAATGACTGACGACACTTGGCTACCGCATGAGTAGGCGCCAGGCAATTAAAACATAATTTACTCGTCTGAACGAAGTCCTGTCTTTCTTTAGGTGTCATAAGGCTAAAACGCTTGCATTGGTTGAGATAATGAATTTCATGACACATCGGACATTCTTCTTTAGCTTTAGTCTTGTTCTCTTTCTCCTTCTCTACTGATGCGTGAAATGATTTCGACTTAGCAGCAGGCTTAGCTTGTAGCGCGGCGCGATTCCCATTTGTATCTAGCATTTCTAACGTCCTGAATCGGTATTCCAAGTAATCTCTCAATTGCGTCCACGTGGGCAACTCATCACTCATCATAGATATCTGCTGTTCCCATTGTTTAACGGATTCACTGTCCAATTTTGTCACGACTAAGTGAACGACAGAAGCATTAGCATAACTGGAATCGGTACTGATGCCCAAGTTCTCCAAAGATTTCAGACAAGTAGAAGTAGTATCTAATAAACTTCTTATTGCATTGGCTGACTCAGATTGAATTTTCTTTAAGCCAAATAAAGTCCTCATAACAGCATTACAGTTATAACGCTTGTTATTGTATCGCCGAACTAACTGCGTCCATGCTTCCTCATAATTTGCATCAGTTGTCGAAAAATTACTTAGTAGATTTAATGCTTCTCCATTTAAATTAGACTTCAAGTAATGTAATTTTTGTACCGAAGAAATATGCTTATTGCTGTGTATCAATGAGGAAAACATGTCAAAAAAGGTAGGCCAATCTTCATATTTACCCCCAAACGTAGGTAATTGTATGCGGGGTAGTTTTACATCACTCCAATTATTGTTCGCGCTATTGGAAATCGCTGGGTTAGGTAACTCGGTAACTGGCGGCAAAAACTGTTGCAAAGCTTCTCGTAAACTCGATTTGTACTGCACATATAGCTCCTCAAAAATCTCATATTTTCCCTCTGTAAAATATGCTTCCTTCTTATTTTTCGCCTTTGCAACTACCTCCTTGTGTCCGTCCTTAAAATCTTGAAAAAGCTGTTCTAACAACTCTAATCTCGTTTCTAAATACTGACGTTTAATTCTGTCTTTCGGAGTTTTCTTAAAGTTTCTTTCCGCTTTCATTAAATTGTCGAACAACTCATCTTGTATTAAAAAAAGTGCCTCCATTGTAGAAACAAATAAACTTGCACGGCTATCTCAGTAAACCACTCCGATCGGTCACTTGTATTAGGTAATAGTTTCTCGCACAGTAACAGTTTGTTAAATATAATCTCTTTAAACACTCACTCAATGTACTGTTATTGTGATTTGCACCAAAAGTCACATACACCTTGTAAACAAGTAACAGTTTATCGTCAATTAATTTCACTATATTCACTCGTTGTTAAAAATGTCTTATAACTTGCATATAAGTAATTAGCAAAAACACGTATCACCCGGCGACTCCTTACCGCTCTCAGGTAAAAATCTTTTGTTCTCGCGAGCGGCCGGGTTCGATGCTCACTAACACGATCCGGCTCGAATATGGACCATATGTTTATTACAGAAGGTTGATTTTTGATTGCTAATATTTTTTAGTAAAACAACGTGTGATTTGTATGCCGGTTTATTTGCAACTGGGGTTCATAGTGGACTGTATATTCACAAGTATAGATAGCTACTACTTAATCGTTCGTTCACAACACACAATGCTAATCTATTAAGACAATTTAAACACATATAAATACAAATTTATCGAAGAGATATACATATACTTTATACATAAATATGTAATATATATATGAATATATAAATATATAATATATAAATATACAAGGAAGAAAATGGTGAAAAAACTCTGCTCATTTGTTATGAAAATAGATCCTCAACTTCCGCTTAAATGCATATCGACTAGTGGCCGTCCTGATATCGAGAGGTAAGGCGTTCCAGAGAAGAATGGACTGAATATGAAAGGAAGAATGAACTATATCGGAAGTATGAGAAGGACAAAGTAAAAGAAGATTGTTAGATGAGCGCAGATTTCTGGCATGAGAAGAACACAAATATTGAAAATGAGACATAAGGTAAGAAGGAGGGCTGTGAGAATTGAGTAACGAGAAAAGCGTAGTCAGAGCACGCAAACTTCTTCTCTGGCGAATGGGCAACCAATTTAGCTCGGACCTGTACTTTGAAACATGATCATATTTCCTTAGATTGAAAATGAACCTGATGCTATTATTGAGGACTCTGTCCAACTTATCCAGCAAAATCGCGTTAAGGTCAAAGTAGCACACGTCACCATAATCAATCAAAGGGAAAATTAAAGTCTGCACAAGCATTGTCTTCGTCTTGGTGGGAAGAAAGTTCTTTAGACGATACAAGGAACGCAAAACCCAATTAGCTCTCTGACTCACACTGGAAACCTGCTTTTGCCAACTCAGTGACGAGTCAAGATGCAAACCGAGATCCTTCACATTTTGACTAAACGGAATGACAGTCCCATTGAACAGAATTGGAGGAAGAGAGTTAACCGTCACTCTACCCAACATACGCGAGCTTCCTATTATTATGGCCTGACATTTTGAGGGGTTTACTGATACCCCAAATCTGTCAGACCAGTTCAGAATTGCATTTAAATCTCGGTTTATATCCTCAACAGCGTCACTTAAATCGTCCACACGTGCTGCAGTATACAACTGAAGATCATCAGCATAAAGATGATACGAACACCGAAGACAGTGAGTAATACAGTTAATGAAAATGGAAAATAATAAAGGAGATAGAATACCGCCTTGTGGGACACCAGCATCCAACTCACGCCAACTAGATGAACTCTCATCGACGCGTACCGACTGCTGACGTCCCCGAAGATATGAAGAGAACCATTCCAACGCCTCGCAAGAAACCATAAGGTGTGAGAGGATAGATATAAGGATGTCGTGACTGACGGCATTAAAGGCATTAGAGAAGTCAATTAACACCAACACGGTAACTTTAGTATCGCTCATAGCTTCTCTAATGTCACCAGTCACTTTGAGGAGAGCAGAGGACGTGCTATGCCCAGGCCTGAACCCGGACTGGAACGAACTCACCAAATTGTTCCGATGAACAAACCCTGAGAACTGCTTGTGTACACAGGCCTCGAGCACTTTGGACAGGAAAGGAAGAATGGAAATAGGGCGGAAATGATTAGGTAGAGAAGGATTACTAATTTTGGGAAGTGGACGGACATAAGCCATACGCCACTGGGAAGGGAATTGTCCGGAATCAAGGGAAAAGTTGATAATATGGGTAATCGGAGGGAGAAGGGAGTCTAAAATTAAGGTGATCATGTGGCGACTAACCCCATCACAACCCACAGCTTTAGAATTAATGGATAGGATAATCCTTTTAATTTCATCCGATGCGACTGGAGAGAAATGAAATGGCTCTATAATCGGGCCCGGTAGGTCCTTAATGAAATCAACCGTCTGAGACAGCGTTAGTAAATTCAATGGACAAGTAGTTGTAAAGTGACGGTTGATGTCATCTAAGCCAATTGTTTTAGGAAAATCCACGTAACGTGACCTACCGATACCTAAAGTTCCGAGGAATTTCCAGATATCAGCATATTATAATATTGAATTCCGAAAAATACACACATAAAAAGTGTCTAGTGATATTTTAATTAAACCTAAATAACTAAAATTCTATTAACTTTTTGTTAAGACACCTACACTTTAAAATAAACCTTGTTTAATTGCCTATCTAATCTGATAATAAACTTTTAGATAAAGTTAAATTAAAAAAAAAACTTAGAAGAAGAGGAAAAACTCAACAAAATTTCAATTTAACTTTATTTTTGAAATTTCAAAACCTAAACAACAAAACAATTTTTTTTTATAAAAATTGTTGAAAACTTAAAATTAATAATTCGTGGATCCACCTAAGACTCTCCTGACACATCTGGAGCGGTTCTGCATACTCAAAACAAGGGGGTCAATATCCTGTTGTGGAGTACTGTCCCAAATCCTGCTAAGATGCAAGAAAAGCTGGTTTTGATGCACAATATCAACAGGGAAAATCCTACGAGCTCTTCTCTGAAGCATATTCCAGGCATGCTCAATAGGATTTAAGTCAGGGGATTGTGCAGGCCGGTCTAAAGCTTGGATAACATGCTGTTGTAACCAACTTGTAACGATACGCGCCGTATGTGGACGGGCATTGTCGTGCATTAGCTGGAAATTTTGTCCCATTTGCTGTTTGTGGGGCAAGATTACAGGCTCTAGCACCTCATCTCGGTATTTTCGAGCAGTCATATTGCCTTGTATCCAAACGAGGTCCGTTCTACCGCCGAGACGAATTCCTGCCCAAACCATAATCGTGCCACCTTAATATGCATGAACTTGTTGTGGGTGCTGCAGTCGATTCCAACGTCTAGGTTTTCTCCAAACGCGTACTCTTCGCGAATCAGGATGAAATCCAAACCTAGATTCATCAGTGAAAAGCACAAGTGACCATTGAGAATGGTTCCAGTTTTCGTGTGCAATAGCCCATTGTAATCTTCTTCCTCGATTACCTCTCCTTAGTGCTGATACCCAAAATATCCTACGAGCACGTAGATTGACTTCATGCAGTCGCCTTCTCAAAGTTTGACCGCTTACCAGCAAACCATACTCTCTTTGTAGCCTTTGAACCAATTGCATCGCCGCTGCATTTAGTTGACTTCGTGCAGCATTTACTATGAATCGGTCCTGTACATGTGTTGTAATGCGTTGAGGTCCTCGGTGCCGTTCCACCACTTCCTCCGTGACACGATAACATGACCAAAGCCTGGATATAACGCTCTGACTGGTCTTCATGGCTTCAGAAACGGCAATTATAGGACAGTATTCCACAACAGGATATTGACACCCTTGTTTTGAGTATGCAGAACCGCTGCAGATGTGTCAGGAGAGTCTTAGGTGGATCCACGGAATATTAATTTTAAGTTTTCAAGAATTTTTATAAAAAAAAATGTTGTTTTGTTTAAGTTTTGATGTTTCAAATATAAAGTTAAGATTGAAATTTTGTTTGAGTTTTTCCTCTTCTTCTAAGTTTTTTTTAAATTTAACTTTATCTAAAAGTTTATTATCAGATTAAATAGTCTATTAAACAAGGTTTATTTTAATGTGTACATGTTTTAACAAAAAGTTAATAGAATTTTAGTAATTTAGGTTTAATTGAAATATCCCTAGACACTTTTGATGTGTGTATATGGGTTTTTTATTTTGTCGTATGGGTACAACTTAGACTCTTCACTGTTACGTTAGGTTTGAAAAATCTTGATGAATTTATTCCGACATCGGTATTTGTACAGGACTCTTAAAAACTACTTACAATATACCTATTGACCGACTTACTTCTTAGAAATATGCGCTCAGCAATCAGCGTTCAGCACGTCTAATAAAAACGAATGGCAATCAGTGAACCACAGCGATTCACTAGTAGCATAAGCGGTTCAATCGTTTAGTAGTTTTAACAAACTCGTAGCTTTAGCCGTTAAGCGCGCTAAATAAGAAATACTAGCGCTTGGGCTAGCAGCATTCAATATTATACTCGACGTTGAATGCCCAATTCCTGCAATGGTTAGCCCCTAAGGCATGCTACAGGTCATTAATGAAGTACCAGCTCATAACCTTTCCTCAGAACAAAGCCAGAAGCTGGACTCGTGCGTGGTGTCGGTGTACCCGGCGCTGAACCCGGACCACGAGGCGCTGGCGCTGCGCGACGCGGCCGAGCTGCCGCTGCGGTACGACATCCGCGCCGCCGTCACGAGGGACGGAGTCATCCTCACCGGCGCTGATACCGTGCGGAACTACCAGAAGGTATATTATTATTAACAGTCAGAATTTTCCTACTACTGGGCAAAGGTCTTCCCACTCTCTTTCCATTTCTTTACTGGCTATTTGAGACCAATCTATTATCTATATTGGGACTAGTCTCTTAGAAGGAACCTTATTTATCCCACCATCACCGCTTGGCCCCGCGGGCTATCGCTTGCCATTTTATTGTGCGTTTAATCCAATGATTATTCAACTTGTGGCAGATAATTTCAGCCCAGTTCCACGTAGGTATTACAATAATAAATCATTTGCGACAACGCACGGCCATCTGATTTTAAACTAGACAGAGCCTGCACTACATAACAAAATACTCTTTTACAAGATTCGTTGTCACACTGCCCTGCTGTAATAACTGCCAAACATCTACTAATGACGACTAGGACCACCGCGTTTATGTTTCCAAACACGAGGACTGTTACTGAGAAAATTCATATGGATTCTTTGGATAAACATTCATTTTTCGTAATGTAATGTTCTGTCCAGGTGCTCCGTGAGATCGAGTACAGCAACAAGAAGCCGGCGTACTACCTCAACCGCGTGTTCAAGCTCACCTGCTCCGAGCTCAACGGTCGCTTCACCAGCAACGAGTACGTGCAGACGGTACGTACAACACACCTTCACACACCCTCACACACCTCCACACATCCTCACACACCTCCACACACCCTCACACACCTCCACACACCCTCACACACCTCCACACACCTCCACACACCCTTACACACCTCCACACACCTCCACACACCTCCACACACCCTCACACACCCTCACACACCTCCACACACCCTCACACACACCTCCACACACCTCCACACACCCTCACACACCTCCACACACCCTCACACACCTCCACACACCCTCACACACCTCCACACACCCTCACACACCTCCACACATCCTCACACACCTCCACAAACCTCCACACACTCTACTTAGGCGCTAATGTCAAAGATAAGGTCCAAGATGGTGGTCATGTAATTTTTCGGCATCTGTTATGAGTGTCATTTTCATGTTTTTTTTAATTGGACTCGTTTTCGTGCTCGTGGAATTCCTAAATTAGTCATGACAATTTTTTTAGAATAAAATGTCTCTCTCATAAGCGTTGTACTTAAACAATAGTAATGTACATTATGACTCACAGCTGACGGTGGTGCACCCGCACATGTCGGAGGCGGGGCTGGCGCGCGAGCTGCACCCCAGCGGCGTCGCCGACAAGATGGACGCCGTGCGAGACAAGCAGGTACGCACACGAGGAGCATTGTTCACTGTAGCAGGGAGTAGATTGTGATAGAGTATAAACAAGATCATGACATTGCAATCAGAAATCAGAAAGCTTTATTTGCGAACATAGGTCAAGTTACACATGGTGTGAGAAGTTATAAACAGGTAGATCCTCCATGTTTTGCCCAGAGGCGTACAAATATATTTTATACAAATCTATGAAAAATTATGCCCACTTTTACGTTAGTCATAAAAACAGAAAAAATATACAATCAATGTCAATATTAATGTCAAATTGTGCTTGAAGAAGAAGAAATAAAGTTTAATTTGTTCAAAGTTTATTACTCAGGCCAAGATAATGTTATTTAGCACGTATTTTGGGTTAGCTCCTTCCCTATCTTACACTTGACGTTTGACTAGTGTCCGACGGTGACAGGAACAGTGCTTGACCAAAGTACATGCTCTATAATGTTTATCTCGTCCTTAGTGTATACTGTGTTCTATTATTTTAAAAGAATACAATAATTTGTCAAACGATATATCCATCCATTTATTGTTATATTTTAACCTCGATACTTAAATTATGTTCAAAAACACATTGAGTTTACCTTCAATATATCCTCCCCCCAGCCCCCGCACGCGCACCACGCGGGTCACTCGCTAGTCCCGCGCGTGTACGCGGCGCACGCGCAGCGTGACGCGCACGCCGCCGAGCTGCCCGCGCCACGCCTCATCGACCTGCACACCGAGCAGATGCCCACCAGTGAGATATACATGAATTATTTGTTAAACAAAATTTGTAGTATATGAGTTTGTGTTGTTAGCAGTTGAATATAACGCGGTGTCCTGCGTGAGCGACGAACGCGACGCGACGCGACGCTGCAAACGCGACGAACGCGATCAACTCAACGGCATACCCTACATGCGGTCTATATGACAGCCTGCGGCGAGACGCGACGTAACGCGCACTTGTTTTGAGTGCGACCAGATGCGACACCATGAACTTTCAAGCAAAATTGTACTGTACTTCTCTATGATTCGAGTAGTAATGACCAAAATCACGTAGGACTTAGGACATTTGTCGCGTATAGCATTGCGTCGCATTACGTCGCGTCGTGTTGCGTCGCGTCGCGTTCGTAGCTCACGCAGGACACCGCGTAACATGATAAAGTAAAAATTGCATGTATATTGTACTGGGAATGTCGTGATGGCCTAGTGGTTAAGGCGCCCGCCTCTCATGCAAGAGGTTGTGGGTTCGAATTCTGGCAAGTACCAATGTGACTTTTCCAATTCATATGTACTTAGCATCCTTTCCCCTCTCCCCCAGACCACGTGGCGCTGCTGATCGGCGTGGTGTCGTGCGGCGTGCTGGTGGTGGTGGCGGGCGTGGCGCTGGCGCGCGCGCGCGCGGGCCGGGCGCGCGCACGCACGCCGCACGCGAGCGCGCACGCGCACAAGGCGCGCCGGGAGCGGGCTGACGCTGAGATGGCCTGGGACGACTCTGCGCTTACCATCACTGTTAATCCTATGGAGGAGGTGAGTGCTACGTGATACACGTTACACGGATGATTAGATGTGTACCGACTGTTCGGATTATTTGTAGTCTGTAACTAGTCGGAAAAAAAATCATATATTTATATATTTTTTATTCCTAGTTGACCTACCGACCATTGCTCTCTGGTTTTTGCAGTATCGCGTTGTTGCACATTTGCAAATAAGATCTGATAAGAACAATCGATAACGCGAAATTGTAAATTTTAAATTATAACTGAAAAGCAAGTAATTTGCCTATAGTTTGAACGAATCCACGTCACAGAAGATAACTCTAGAGTACAACATCGCGTTTTATTTACCACAATAAATCTCGTTAAGTTAAATTTGTATTAATTTTGATCATGATATTGATTTTTCATAAATTGAATAAATAAATCTCTTGGCAGTCGGGCGGGTCGTGCGTGGCGCACGCGGACAGCTCGGAGGGCGAGTCGTGCTCCGACTCCGACTCCGACCAACACGACTCTTCCGACGACGACGACGAAGGTAAGCTCACACGACACATCTATGGCACGCTCAGACAGACCCTAGAGTGCATGCGTCTTGTTTTAAAAATACGAACTTTAATTTATTATAAAAATAAATAAATAATCTACGCATCATCTACGCTTAATCCTGTTTATATGTAGTGGACATTCAATCAAAAGAGACGATTGTGATGATGTCGAAAAAAAACCAAGCGAAGGTTTTTTACACTTATTTATTTGCTTTTTCAGCTATTTGCCTATTAATTAAATTTCATTTTATTTCTCAATAAAATAAGAATAGGTCACAAAAATAAAAGCGTTAAAACAGTTTTTGGTTCAGTAAGTTTTAGAACTGGGACCGAATTAGGATAAACCTGCATTTCAGGTTACAGTGCCATCCCCCCCGAGTTACTTAAATTCTAGCCTTTTATAATTATTACTATTTGTGATAATGACTTATGTGAAAAAGAGGTTGTAGACGTACCCTTGAAAAGCTTTCATTGATGTAGCCCTAACACAAAATAATGGAATCCTTGGAAGCATGATTATGACTTACTCGTCAGCTAATGTAGTAATTCTGACAGTTTTGCTTTTATTTTATTAAAATTTTTCATTTCACCCAAAACCAACCCTAATGACGTCATAACACTAACGCCCATTTCCTTTCCAGTGATGCCCGGCAAGGAACACAAGTACAGGAACATCAGCCAGTTGGAGTGGGACAACAGCACGATGTAATGCGCACGCAACACCCCCCCTACACCCCCCGCCTCGCGACGCGCACGGGACACACGTGCCATGTCTATATACACGACTTCTAGAACGTTCCACTTTAAATCTCTTCTGAAATACACGGTTTAAACTCACACGTACACTAGTAAAACAAAATACAACCGAGCAAGAATAGCGATTCACTGGAATTATGACTTTAATTATCTGGAAATATGGTTCGTTTTACAATGGCTTTATGAATTGAAGTATTGAATTGATCTTTACGTGGTCGAGTTAAAGTTCATAATGTTAGTTACAGGTTGTCTTTTGTTTTCTTTGTATGTGTGAGTTTATATTGAAATGAACGTAACTGCTATGATAGTATTGTATCCTAGATACTTTATTTTAGAAATGATTTGCGTTTTCACGCGTCAATGTAATATTGATGAAGATAAAGCAGCGAAATGGTTAAGAACGAGACAAAAACAAAGTTATTGGAAAACAAGGAATGAAGATCAAATTAAGATAGATTAAATTACACTGGTTTTAACATCTTTAAGAAAATATACACCCTATACCTGTATTTCAATAAAATTGTTTTTGAAACTCATTCAATGAGATAAAGCATTTTAACAGCTTGGAGGGGTTTAAAAAGACAAAAATGGCAGCTAATATTATCAATTTCCATATCGTTATGGTTAGCCCTTTTGACGGAGGTTTTTAATATCTCTCCCACTTAGATACGTGTATATAAACATAGCAGATGTAAACGAAGCGAGACATTTCAATACATTTCGGAAACGGAATTGATTTCATAAGCCGCGTCAGTCGGTTATTGTACCTACGTAGTTTTTAAAAAAGCTTTCGGCACAAACACACGCGTGGCACAAGACTTGGTGTGCGATGTCGCGACCCATGTACCAAACAAACAAACAAAATTGTATAGTAAACATTTTGACAACTGATTTCCAGCCGTGCTTCGAGATTATTTTTACATTTATGAGATTATTAACGAAAGTCTGGCTAAACGATTCGTATTTTCAATTTGGCAACACAGGTTTTCACCAGCTGTCAAACAATTGTCAAAAATTTTACTAAAAACCGAAGATTTTCGGAATTGACGCAAAACCGTGTCTACTGTGTACATCGGTCGCGACTGCATACATTTTATTTGTAGTCTATTCTAAGGTCTTTAAAAAATGATCATATCAAATTTATACGTAAAACGAAATATAATTTGACTCCTCGCTTGCTTTCGTAGAAGGAAATGTGTCGTTGTTCTAAAATATAGAGCTCTTACACTTTTTCTATTCGTTTCTACACTTAAGACAAATTAAAAAAAACTGTATGTATTAAATCGTAGTCGTTGTAATTTCGTATGGAATCGGTCATAAGAAGATAATTAGTTTGTAAGCGGTCAGATACTATGATTGTATATTATTGGATACATAAGTAATGTATTTGCTTCACTGGTTCACTCCTTTCATTTGCAAACACGGGGAAATCCAAGATGGCGTCTTATTTTGACGTTTCTTTCATTTCATTCGAGGTTAAGTCCGCGCCATCTTGGATCCCGCCAGTTATCCCGCATTTAGTTTAGTACAAGAGACAAAAGACGCATTTATTTACGGTACAAAACGCTTCGTGACTCCTCCATGCATGTGTGTAGTGTTTTAAATATTTTGTCTCTCGACAAAAAATGTCCAACACTTAACCCTTTACGAGCTTCTCGACAAAATCGGCTTAACTGTATATTAGGCACAGAGTTATTTGAAAAAAAAAATAGATGTACGATATTATACACATTATACAGATGGTATCGGTTTAGGATCAGCTACTATATAATTATAATGAACTATATTAATATTAATTATATATATATTTTGAATGCGTTAAGGGATTTTTACTAACAATTAGGTACTAAGTGGCTATGTGTTAGTGACGCTGACGGAGATGGCAAACGAAGACGCGTCGTCGTATAGGCGTAAGTATAGGTAGGTTTCTGTTCTGTCCACTGTCCCGCTTGAGCGTCTCGCTCGCACGCGCGGCGCTCGCCTCGCACTGTCTCTTTCGGACGTTGCATATCAAGACCGTTTGCCATATTAGCGTAGATATGACTGTACAATGGTAAGCAATGTTGTGGACATAATCATCGGTGTTCTTCTAGTTGACGTCACGTGTTGTTTTCTGTCTTGTTTCACTGTTCTCACTGCGTTGTGTTTATGTTAGGTTTCTTGCGGAGCGGTCTCTGACGTACATTCATGATTGCCTTTAAGCATGTAGGTTGTGATACGGCAATACAAACATGAAATAAATGTTGTGTGTATTTATACTAATATCGTCCAGAATGGTTAGATCATTTTAAAAAGATGACAAAGAAAAGTAAATTAAATTATTAAGAGCAGCTTTTGAAATATGTGTACTTAAAGCTAATGTACGACGGAGACCGCACCGCACGCGGAGCAACGAGCGACGCGTTTGGCAACTTGTTAACTTTTCTAAATTATTTCGTTAGTAGATGAACAATGTTAGTGCCATTTTATTCGTACAACGATTTGTTTTCGCCAAACGTGTGTTCGTTCTCTCTATTGTTTGTATGTCCACCCGACAGCCGTCCAGTGCCCGTTCTCCCATTTTCCTTACTTCTTAAGATCTGACACAGTTTAGAGTCCAAGCTCAATATCCCGCACAAAACAGGTCTCCCTAAACATTCAGTCCTGAAGTATTACTTGAGGTAGCTACTTGTATTCTTTTTATTTTTATCATTACTATTTTATTGTAATACCTTTTTTTATTTTTCTTTTTGTATTATCTCGGTATTATTACTGTATAATTAGGGAACTTCTTTGATGTATGAATTATTATATTTTAGCTAAAAATAAAGTTGGTTTAAAATATTTACTGGTGTTTCATTTTACCTTTTATGAATTCGTTTACAGAAAGTGAATATTCACAAGCAAACTCAAACTCTTAACTCAATTCGTTATTTCCATAAAGCCCTTTGAAACGCACTCTGGGGAACAAAAAATACTCTATTGACCATTCCAAAATGTTTTTTTCCGTATACAGCAGAATAGGCAAGAAACTCCATACTTAACAAGTAGCATGTTACATCGCAACATATGTTTAAACTGGTGCACATTCGCGCATCATGTTCGTGAACGAACGTCATGTTCCTGAACAGTCAGTAGAGATTGGTCAACTTTCAACTGTAATGGCTTATGTGGTTATTATTTTGAATTCTTTTTCCGCTACATATTTATCTCTATTATTATTTTACAGATACACATAGAATAGTCTAACAAGAATTTTCTAAAAAATAAACAACTCGCTGACTGACTTCTATGTATGTGACATTACACTATTAAGAAAGTACGTACCATTAATGTGTCCAAATAATGAGTACCAAATTATCTCAAATGAAATTTTAAATTAAAAAACCATAAGTATTAATTGAAATAAATTCCAGTTAGTCATTGTGTGTTGGGAATTACCCTATAATTAGGCATAATAATAATTCAGTTATGATGATGATAATCTATCAATTGAAGTTTGCATCAGTAAATAAAAAAAAGCTTTTTTAAAAAAAAGATAACCGACTTCAAAAACTGAAAGCTCAAAAATAACTATTTCGGAAGTCGGTGGAACACAAATCGACCGGCAGAAGAGAAGCCACCGACTTCCGAAATAGTTATTTTTGAGCTTTTAGTTTTTGAAGTCGGTTATCTTTTTTTTTTTAAAGTTTTTTATTTTTTACTTTTTAGTTAGTCGCGTTTAGCTATACTGAAATCGGTATAGCTAAACGCGAGATAATCGCGGTCAAACATACAATCGTCTTTTAAAATCCACTATCCAAGAAAGCAAAACGCGATCTATGCGGGCAACGTCACGGGATATCTATTAGTGTTATATACTAAAACCTTCCCCAGAATGTAACAAACACATTGCTGAAAACCGCATCAAAATCGGTTCAGCCAAACGCGAGATAATCGCGGACAAACATACATACAGGTCGAACAGAGAACCTACTTTTTTTTGAAGTCGGTTAAAAATGAATATATATCCTTGGACAACTCACACACGGTTATCTGATTCCAACCAAACTAAGCAGAGCTTGTACTATGGTAACCAGACGACTGATAAACGTACTTATATGTCGGAGTATAGATGAGGGGGTGGTGCTGACATCATCAGGAATGGCTTTCCTTTATTATCTTGGTGTATATTAAAACACAGCAAAGTTACTTGATTCAATCAGTACGTAGATTGCTATACACACTATAGGTTCTACATCACTATACTCGTCGCACAATGATTAGTCTTTACTTAATCGCATTACACAATGATTACAATATGAACTCTATTAGAAACGGAGAACAGTTCCCCGGTGCGCGCACACGTCTTATTTCAGCCCTATCTGAATTTCATCTCCTGGTCCTGTCGAGTGCCGCGCCGAGACTCTGTTAAACGATAATGTAAACAATGCTTCACTATCGCTTGCGTTTCCATAGCGTCCATTGATGACCTTCCGACACGGCCATCCTGCGATGCACACGTCCTCGTGTGTTCAGTCTTAAATAGACATGAGCATACAAAGTATCATCTGCTCGGCCAATTCTGACCTTTAAGTAAAGGTAATTCTAATTTCAAAATCTTCATCTCCATAAGATGGCTTATCAACACATTACGGTACACTCAAAATAAAAATGCCAATAACACCGTAAATAGCACTAAGAATACTATGCCTTTATCGATCTTTGTCGTAAATCTTTTGACAATCGAGTTACCACTCGTATGTAACCGTCATCACAAATCACACAAAAACAACACAACACATTTTGTGTTAAACTTTTACAAACGTAATGAATACAGCACTACATCAAATAAACAACATCACCAAACGTTACCAGTGTTCGTGGATTTCAAACGCGGTGCAGACTCACACTGAGAATCACCTCACTAGCGCAGACTTAGAGAGAACCGCCCGTAGCGCAGACTCGTACAGAGAATCGCTCGGAACACAAACTCACACTAAGAATCGCCCACAGCGCAGACTCACACAGAGAATCGCCTTACTTGCGCAGACTCACACAGAGAATCGCCTTACTTGCGCAGACTCACACAGAGAATCGCATTTCTAGCGCAGACTCACACAGAGAATCGCCTTACTTGCGCAGACTCACACAGAGAATCGCATTACTAGCGCAGACTCACACAGAGAATCGCCTTGCTTGCGCAGACTCAAACAGAGAATCGCATTACTAGCGCAGACTCACACAGAGAATCGCCTTACTTGCGCAGACTCACACAGAGAATCGCATTACTAGCGCAGACTCACACAGAGAATCGCCTTACTTGCGCAGACTCACACAGAGAATCGCATTACTAGCGCAGACTCACACAGAGAATCGCTCGGAGCGCAGACTCACGCTGAGAATCGCCCACAGCCCGCCATCGGGGTTCACAACATCCCAGCTGTATCAATACAACCTTCACAGCTCCCTGTATGATGACAGACGGAACCAGTTGCATCAATACAACTATCCCAGCTCCCTGTATGACGACAGACGGAACTTTCACGGAAACACCTTACAGGCAACAATTCCGGCAATCACAGTTGCGCGGCAATTCCACACGTAGCCCAGCCGCCTACTCACGGTCATGGCTACCTTGGTGTCACATGTCGTAACTTAATGCAAGCTGTTCATTCAATTACCGATTGTTTCTTATCATTATCACTCACAATTTGTTTTCATCAAACTTATCTTGATCTCTAGGCATTATTCTTAGTCTATCATGGCATGTCATACCGTCATAAGTATGCTGGCTTGTACCTACGATGATAATTTAAAACGTAACCAATTAAAGCAATTACCATTCAAAATATCAATGATCTTGAACAGTCCACTCTCCATAGTTCAATTTCATTAAACACAGATTCACATAATAGAGAATCTGTAAACCTATTTCAAATTTAACATTCTCGCACGTCATTAACGTCGTGGGTCGCTCTACTGTATCGCAGATCAGCTCAAGTGGGTCTGTTTTTGTGGTCCCATTGAGTGTGCATTCAATTGCCAGCCAAATCTCGCCTACCGCATTTTACCAAGAATTTTTATCTATGGCAGTACTAATTTATTCGTACCTAAACGATAGGTAAACATTTGTATCTTGCGATCCTTTGTATCTTGCGATACCTAAACACAATTTATAGCAATTAGCTAGACCACTGTCAATCAGACCGCTATTCAATTTATTGACTATGTATGAAATGTCGTTCACCAACCAATATCCAATTCGATAAAAGCTCTTTTAAATCAAAACACAATTACGTTACTATGTGTTTTAAATAATTAAGTTCGGTTATAAAAACAAATCTACATGAGCCATTTGTTTACCTGAATATAAACTACGTCAATCACCCGATTGTTGAACTGCCCAATAACAATCAGAGTTACAATTCTTATCCAATGAGTTCCAACTTTACTGCTAAACAAATATTGAAGGAAGTGTTTAGTTGCATTAACAAAAACAATCGTTTCACCGTATGAATGGATTAGTGACCACGCCGCCAAAGTTTTTTTAACGTTTAAGAAACCACTATTGACGCTTGTCGTCTAGCACTTGATACTATACCATAACATTCTTCAGCACTTTCGTCCGTGTGAAGTTCAACCTGTTATTGTCGGCCAAATATTATAACTATGAGTTCTTTTGTTAGCAATACCGATAACGTGGTTTCTAATTTCTTTCTTGCAGTCAGACCACTTAAATGGTTCTATTTTTAGACGCCATCTAATACAAAGGTCCCATTTATTTAAATAATTAACTATGCATGGGATACATTGAAGAAAACATGTCACAAGCTAATTAATAAGGCTAGATCCTGCTTGTGCAAATCTTTCAGTCACTGCTAAAAGAGAGAGCTTCAACTTTTAGTACATTTGGCATCGTTTCGCGCGTGTACTTCATAATCTTATGATCTCTAATTTACTCTTTGAAAAGAGCACTTGTTAAGATTCACAGTGAACTCTGCTTTTGTTAGTACGACCATAGTACTTTGTTTCCAACATGATAATTGTATTGTCTGCATGAAATTTTACACAAGAACATACTTGGTTACCTAGAACCTAGGTCTTCAGTTCATTTAACCCTGAACCTGAACAATGTCGTATGTCAGTATCTCCAAAAAGAACATCTTTTATAGCTGGACCACTAACACATAACATTAAAGCGTTTTGTCATAATTGACAACTAAATTGTGTTAGCATCTCTTAGTACTGACTTAACACTCTCGCAGCAATTATAAGGCTGCGAATGTAAATCTCTATTAATAGTCACGATCATATCTCTTTAAACACAAACTTCGGCACTGAATCTTGCTACTTGGCTTTTAACTGAGGCCACACTTTAACATTTATTAGCGAACATTCAGCACCCGAATCAAAATGAAAGCAACACACCTGATTATCGCTGAGTTGTCCTGCAAGAAGCTCCACCTCGCACATAATATTCACGCGTTTCTCCTTTTACCCTGAGCTGCCTGTCGTCAACCGGCACCACCGCTGCTGGTTCCACGGCCTGCTCTGCATTGGGATGTCATGTGACAGCTTCCTCGCCTTTGTAGCGATGTAAAGACCGCGGACTGCTGAAGTTTTACTTCATCTTTCGTTTGTAGATTCTTGATTTATGAAGGTTTCCATCTTAATAGCTTTAACTCTACAGTCTGTTTGCTTATACCCATGATTTCCACAATGATATTATTTTGTTATTTTTGACTTCCAGAATCACTTTTCAATATCTTCCGAAGTATCAAACCGCTAATAAAAACAGCGTCTCGAATTGTTCATAAGTGGGAACATGTCGCCCTCATGTCATGTGTTCTTCATGTTTATAAGAGTTGCCTTTTTTTTGTTGAAACGTCAGTAGCCCAACTAGTTTAAGTGCAATCTTTATGTGATAACAACACACCACAGCACACCAAGATTATCAATAACTTGATTTTCTGAATCAAACTTAGGTAATTTGACTTGTTTACTCACATGAAGTATTTTCAAAGTTACTTGTTACTTTAAAAATATTCACTCATCTGCATTTCAATATTTTCTGCCACTGCTTCTGCATCTTTCTCTTCTTTGTGGGTTTTCTTCTTCAAGTTCTGATCCCACTTCTGATGTCGGAGTATAGATGAGGGGGTGGTGCTGACATCATCAGGAATGGCTTTCCTTTATTATCTTGGTGTATATTAAAACACAGCAAAGTTACTTGATTCAATCAGTACGTAGATTGCTATACACACTATAGGTTCTACATCACTATACTCGTCGCACAATGATTAGTCTTTACTTAATCGCATTACACAATGATTACAATATGAACTCTATTAGAAACGGAGAACAGTTCCCCGGTGCGCGCACACGTCTTATTTCAGCCCTATCTGAATTTCATCTCCTGGTCCTGTCGAGTGCCGCGCCGAGACTCTGTTAAACGATAATGTAAACAATGCTTCACTATCGCTTGCGTTTCCATAGCGTCCATTGATGACCTTCCGACATATATAATTTATTAACCGACTTCAAAAAAAAGTAGGTTCTCTGTTCGACCTGTATGTATGTATGTATGTTTGTCCGCGATTATCTCGCGTTTGGCTGAACCGATTTTGATGCGGTTTTCAGCAAAGTGTTTGTTAAACTTCAAACTTCAAAACTATTTTATTCAAATAAACCAATTACAGGTACTTTTGAATCGTCAAGGTGTCAGTCTGTCAAAAAAAATGAAGCTAGTTGCTCGTTCCAAAAAGTAGGTCCCATGGAGAAGAGCGAGCAAGAAACTCCATGGACACTCTTTTAAAATCAATATATCACAATAATTTGGTTACATCATTCATTGTTGTATCTAAGGTACTATGTGAGAACAACGTAACAAGTCGGACATGTTAGAAATATTAAAATAAACAAAACAAATTTTAAAATAACTGTGGCAGCTAAGAGATGACCAGTCTCATCAGACAGCGCCCGTTCACGGACATGACGTATGGATTGGCACCAAATAGCTCAACCATTTTGAAGGGAACCAAATGATCCAACACACACGCCACCGTCAGTGAGACATTTGAGTGAGCATGACAAACTCCCAGCTGCCAGAGTATATTCAGTCAATGATAGACAGAAGAAATGTAAAGAACATAGTGCTCACATTGTATGCTATGTGAATTTATATTTTGGGGAAGTGAAGTGAAGTTACATTCTGGGGAAGGTTTTAGTATATAACACTAATAGATATCCCGTGACGTTGCCCGCATAGATCGCGTTTTGCTTTCTTGGATTGTAGATTTTTATAAGATTATAAGTTTATTTTGAGAGCTACCCTAAATCGTAGTCAGACACTGAGACTCTAACTAAAAAGTAAAAAATAAAAAGCTTTTTTAAAAAAAGATAACCGACTTCAAAAACTAAAAGCTCAAAAATAACTATTTCGGAAGTCGGTGGCTTCTCTTCTGCCGGTCGATTTGTGTTGCCACCGACTTCCGAAATAGTTATTTTTGAGCTTTTAGTTTTTGAAGTCGGTTATCTTTTTTTTAAAAAAGCTTTTAAATACATACATACATATATATTATAGATAAATTACACCCAGACACAGAACAAACAATCATGCTCATCACACAGAGTTTGTCCTGGGTGGGAATCGAACCCACGACCTCCGGCTCAGCAGTCAGGGCCACTAACCACTGGACCAACAGGCCCGTCAAATCAGTGTCAACTAAAATGGAAGAAACCCTCCAAATCCAAGACGAAGTTTTTGATTGACGGGCCTGTTGATCCTAGTGGTTAATCCTGACTGCTAAGCCGGAGGTCGGTTCGATTCCCACCCAGGTCAAACTTTGTGTGATGAGCACAATTGTTTGTTCTATGTCTGGATATGATTTATCTAAAACATATGGATATATATAAGGTATGTGTATTTATAAACGAATTAAGTACGTTAATAGCCGCGTACCTACCTAGCGCACAGGCTCGCGCGGCAGCCTCGCGAGCCAAATGCCTCGGCTGGTGTGGACGTGCCTCGGCCTGCCTCGGACGCGCGTTTGCTCACTGAGGCACCTTTGAGCGCGTCAAGTTTACCGACAACAGATGGCTCGGGGCCGAGCCGTGCTCGGTCGAGCAAACGCGCGCCCGAGGCAGGCTGAGGCACGTCCACACCAGCCGAGGCATTTGGCTCGCGAGGCTGCCGCGCGAGCCTGTGCGCTAGGTGGGTACGCGGCTAATCAGTTGACTGATTACCATAGCACAAGCTGCTCTTAGTTTAGGATAAGTTGGCGGTATGTGGATTGTACCAGGATAATTAATTATTTATTAACTTAAATTTAGCTCAGTTTGTGAACAAGAGAATCAGTACCTTTTTTTTGGGAATGGGATATCATCTAATGACTTCTCCCGTCCTGGGCGGGGCGGGAGGGCGTGTCAGACTTGTACTGACTAAAACCCATGTTCATTACATTCCGCAAGCCCGGAGTACCATTAATCTTACAGTTTTGTGGAAATAAAAAAAATATCATGTACGTAGGTTATTAAGTCTTAAGTGAAAACGTATTCCATACTAACAGGATTGTGAGAGGGATAATCATTTTGTACTAAAAAAAGGTTTGTTCACATTTCAGAGAAATAATCGAATGCTTTGTGATTCTTTTCTTCTTCTGATTTAGTTTTGTGATGCTTTTTCTTCTTGTTTTTCTTTAGAGATTTCCTGGCCTTCTTGTATTGTTTCTTTAGTGCCTTCCGTAAGTTTTTCCTTTGAAAATAACTATTATTGATCATTTCTTTGTACCTGAAGAGAAAAAATATAAAATTAATTAAATAAGGACAGGCTTGTTTCCGGTTTCTGTATGGCTACAATATTTTAACACAGTACAGGCCTCGCGATATGTGGCGATGAAATGGTGATTTATTTATTTATTTAAGGATCTCCAACGAAGGTAATACACAAAACATGGCCAAAAAATGCATAAGTTTAAATGTAGGTATGTACACCTTCACTTATAGGATACCACAGCATTCACAGTATAAATTAGATAATTATACTATAATTATAATTAAGTATACTAAAATAAAATAATGTTGACAAAATAATGTTTACAATTTGAATAAAAGAAAAATAATGACATAATGAATACAAATAAAATTCTTACTACTAATCAATAATGTGATGATCCTATATCCAGATGATTGTTTCAGTAAATTAATAAGATTTAGGTACACATACATTGTCATGATAGGTATGAATAGATATCATCAACAAACAAAACATATCTATGATCGAAATGAATAACTTACATTTCTAAAGGCACACAATCATTTCGCAGCAGCCGCGTATCTTCAGGACATTGAGCCTCCGGGAATACATCTCGTTTAGTTATCTTAGGGTTTATCACACCAAGTCCTTTCTCTTCACCACTAGCAAACCTCGGGTTAGGTTCAACTAACGGTACACCCATTTGTTCACTATTTACATTCGTTTTAATATTATTTACAGCACTTTGTTTAGTTGAGTCATTATTCTCAATATTTTGTGTAAAATTCACTATTTTGACTTTATGTAACATAGGTATTGACAATGTTTCAAGAAAAAAGACACTAATTAAACCCACGATGATAAGTTTAAACTCCATTTCTTAATTAGGTACGTGTCGTTTATCACGAGTGTCGATTAGAACTGACTGCTGTTTATTACAGGCGCCTTTATACGACGCCTTAATTGAATAGTAATTGCAATTAAACAGAAAAAACAATGTAAGTAAGTAAGATTTGAACTTCATTTACTTTCGTTACGTTACCAGGTACGACTTTCTACGTGTTTTTACTGTAAAATAATATACATACTGTAAATACACACATATATACTGTAAAATGTAAAATTGTAATATCTACTTAAAACACATAGGTAAATCTTAAATCTTGTCTACTTAATTTACCTACAGAATGAGAAAAGCTGGCATGGTTTACTGATTATACTTGTCGTGAGTTCGATTCCTGGGCAGGACAAATACCTGTTTGTAAAGACGGATAAAAAGAAGGATGGTCTTTAAGTTTGGTGCATTTGCTAAACTTTTTGTTAAGATACCTGCCATACGCGTACGTAGGTAAGTACACAATTTTTTACGGCTTAGCTAATTTATTGTTTGAATCCACCTGTTACAGATTAAGATATATTTATTTATTTGCAATTTAGACTACAGCGTGGAGCATAGCGACATCTACTGGTTTGAATTAGAATCTGATGGGAACCATAAGAAGTTTCCTATATCATAGGATGTTTGTTGCTGGCTTAGATATGCGCACGTTTTATCTTGACACTAGAGGGCGCTGTCATACCTTGCCTTGTTTGGACGAATGGAATGTGTGGATGGTGGAATACCTATATATCGTCACCATAACTATTAACGCTCGATTAATATGATGGCTTTGCGGTAATTGACAAGCAATTGTAAATAAGTACCTATATGAAATTTTTATTGATGTCGTTTCATACCTAAGTACTTACGGTAAGAAATCGCTATCTGTTTACATAGAGAATGAGAATATATAAATAATATAATATATAAGAAAATATCCTGGGACAGCTCACACCCGGCCATTTGATCCCAAACTAAACACAGCTTGTAGATAATATTACTTTCCCTAGGGCAATCTCGCCACAGTTATCGCAAAAAAAACCACAGCATTAAAGAACCGAGCAATGAAGCTCGACGAGTCCTGGAGAACCGTTTCAACTGTCTTGGATCCCGTAAAGAAATTAATCAGAAAAGATCAGGTGCGGTGTAAGAAAAATAGGTACGTAAATATGTAAAAATATCTCCATAACAAGCGGGAGAGAGGACAGAACTAGGCCTATGGGCACAAAGGGGTGATTGCAACTGAGAGAAGTCCAGGAAGAGAAGTCCAGATGGCCTAGCATCACCGATTAAAATTTGTCAAACTATTTGGTCCTCCGGTCCTAAAATAGAGAGCTCTTACAATTGCTTCCAATAATACTCAATGTATGGCAAAAGCGCTTAAACGCAAGGAATGGTTTCTACAGACCTTAAGGTCCGCATAATAAAGGACTCCGGATCTTATAACCTATACATTATTCATCATAATCTAAACATCCTGTCAAAGATGAAAGAATAGACTCCCAAAAGGCTAGATGATTATATTGAAGATTATTTGAAATTAGTTCACAGTCATATGAAGAACATTGACACAATATACTTAATTTATAAATGTATACATGTTAGGTAAAAGTACATTAATTATACCCAGATACAGAATAAACAATCATGCTCATAATACAAACTTTGTTCTGAGTGAGAATTGAAGTTGAACCCGCGTCCTTCGGCTTAGCAGTCAGAGTCACTTATTACTAAACCATCAGGCCCGTCAAATATTTGGAAATCCAATTAAATCCCCAATCTTTTAAAATTCCTGGATGAACTTTCAAACTCTAGTATGTGAAGTGATACGATGTGTCGTAATGCGCCCGCCTCTCATGCAGGTTGTGGGTTCAGATCCGGGCAATACCAATACCGATCACTTTTTTAATTCACATGTACCTAGTTTTTAAAGTTTATCTTAGACATCATAGACATTGGTGAAGGAAAACATCGTGAGGAAACCAAGTGAATATGAGTTCGAAATCGCCAATCCGAGGCTGGTAATAATGGTAATATTATTATAGGTGAAGTTCACGTCAGGGTGGTATTTGTTGTGGCCCAAATGTCGATTAAATAATATACTCTAAACGAACCAAGAGAAGTAAAAGTAGCCCACAAACGTACAACATTTTCATCGACGTAACTGTTGAGTCGTGATCGAAATTAGAGGACAACCATGAAAGGGCAAATTTAATTGATAATAATTTTAAATATTCAACAATTTTTATAAAAAAATAGTTTAGGTTTGACGTTTCAAAAATAAAGTTAAGTTTGAAATTTCGTCTGAGTTTTTCCTCTTCTTCTAAGCTTTTTTTAAATTTAATTACCTTTATCTAAAAGTTTACTATCAGATTAGATAGGCTATTAAACAAGGTTTATTTTAATGTGTAGGTGTCTTAACAAAAAGTTGATAGAATTTTAGTTATTTAGGTTTAATTGAAATATCCCTTTTTTAACCATGTTGATGTGTATATGTTACGGCTAATACCCGAAGTGCGGCTACACCTAGTTTTAGCCGGTTAGAACTAGGTGTAGCCACTTACTCTTGGTTAAACCTAGTACGAGCCGATTGTTTTCGGGTAAAACTAGGTCTAGCCTTCATCATGCCGGCTACAACTAGGTCCAGCCATTCCCTGTTGGATAAAACTAGGTCTATCCGATATCATTCCGGCTAGAACTAGGTCCAGACAATCCCTGTTTGATAAAACTTAGATGCGTGTCCCGCCAAGCCTTCCGCCCCGCGTCACACTCAGCATCTGCAGCAGCGGCGCGGGACGGATTGACGTGATTTTTTAAGTGGAAATAGTTGAAGGGATGGAGAGTAACAAAGGCTACTTTTTCTCTTTCTAACGCGAGCGAAGCCGCGGGCAAAACCTAGTCCGTAGGTACTCCGTACTAATATTATCAATGCGAAAGTAACTCTATCTGTCTGTCTGTCTGTCTGTCTGTTCTTCACGCTTAAACCACTGGACCGATTTGAATGAGTACAGATACTTATAATCCAGGACCCGAGAAAGGACATAGGATAGTTTTTATGCCGGAAATCCCCCGGGAACGGGAATTATTATTCTCGCGGACGAAGTCGCGGGCAAAAGCTAGTTTATAATAAATAACAAGTGATTAGTTAGATTACATAACCAC
Source organism: Athetis lepigone (assembly GCA_033675125.1). Taxonomy (NCBI): domain Eukaryota; kingdom Metazoa; phylum Arthropoda; class Insecta; order Lepidoptera; family Noctuidae; genus Athetis; species Athetis lepigone. Next base: position 13,677,646 of record CM066234.1, read on the forward strand.
ATTTGTTTTAATGTTTTTCGTTAAAAAATCATTCTGAACGGACAGCAAACTGAGACATCCCTCCGTCACGACTTTTGTTATTTTTATTAACCTATAAAACTGTAAGTACGTCTTATATGTAATAATAAATACATCATTTTTAGGGTACCGTACCTCCAAAGGTAAAAACGGAACCCTTATAGGATCACTTTGTTGTCCGCCCGTCCGTCCGTCTGTCAAGACCTTATTTTCTCAGAAATACGTCGAGATAACAAGCTGAAATTAGTATCACATACTATCTCTCAAAGCAGTGAAAAAATCAAATTTCTAAATCAACGCAATAACAAGATACCTACTTACGCATGATATTGCAAGGGAATCAAAACCTAAAGGGTACTTTCCATTGGCCTAAAACCATGAAATTTGATAAGAAGCAATAAGTACCTATCATGTAGTGTGTGTGTCATCATCTAGTGATATATATGGAGAATATTATATGTGTGTGTGTATGTTTAGCTATCGTCTTGGGTTGCCTGTAAAGATAGTTTAAATTTGGTTAAATAAATAAATGGAGCACAAGTAAAGGAAACACTCCGAAAACCGTACACTTGTAGTAATTTCACAAAAAACAATGTTTACTTATGTGCTTTTTTTTATTTATTATGCTTCTATCTTTTTAGTTTTACCACCATAAATGCACCTACTACCTATATATGCTATCTCTTCACCACCCTAGGTTGACTGGGAGAAAATGCCTGCGGCATTAAGTCCACCTGTGTACCATTGTGCATAAAGTGTAAATAAATAAATAAATAAAAATAATGTTTTGTACATTTTACGGAACCCTCGTTGCGCGAATCCGACTCCCATTTGACGGGGACTTCATGAAATAACAATAACAAAGGCAGGCAGGCATTACAGACGATAAGTAGGTCTCTATATACCTACCTAAGTAATAAGTGTTTACTTACCTACTCTGTACGTGAAATGAACTTTCATTCATAGTTATATAAATTATAAATACCTGCAAATTGCATGCCTACTAAATAAAATTTTTATAGGATAATTTATAGGATCTCATCCTTATATATCGACCTAGGTACCTACTTGAATCGTGCGATGATAGCGGTTATGGGAGCACTTGCTGGTTTTTTTTCTACCTAAGTACATATTATTTGCTTTATTTACAATCATCTTTATAATTGGGAGGATAAATTAAAATCAGCACTAAAATACATAGTAGAGTAACACCATGATTGAAATCCTCCCCCTCCAATTTATTAGTTTTAATTTACAATAGGTGCGAATACAAAATAAACAAAAGAACAATATTTGAGACAGCTAATTGTTCGTTATCATGACTCTATTTATCACCTGTCACCATAATAATACATAAATACCCATAGTTATTTTAAATATGTACCTACTAAAAGACTCATATCTAAACGTCACACCCATAACTTCCTGCCTATAGCAGACAAGATAGAACAAGACAGTTTAGTAGTTAGTAAGTAATTCTGTAGCCTCTACTTCGTCCCCTACTCTGTGCAGCGCTGCGCAAACCTTATAAAACGTTCGCCAAACACTGCATAATACACGACACAAGACCCGCCTAATGAGAGCGAGCGAGACATAAGCACATAGGAGTCCTGAGAGGAAAGGAGAGAGAATATAAAATGTAGTAAATGCGCAACAGTATGAGCGAGACAGCGCGATGTGGGGCGCGGCGTGCTGAGAGGGAGGCGCGCGACGTGTTGCCGTTGGTCGCTCCTGAATTATTGAAGCCTGCGACCGCCCTTTGGGCAGCGAGTGGCGGCGCGGGGGCGCAGGGGGCGCGGGGGCGCGGGGGCGCGCTGTTTGCGCCGGCCACTTGCCGCGCGTCTTTCCGACGTCACACCAATTTTGAATTTGCAACCGCCATCTTTGGCCAGTTTTTTGGTTTCGAAGTGCAATGACCGTGGCTGCTCACTTAGTGCTGGACTGGCCGCTCCCAGGTGTTTGTTGATCTGTGCTGGCGTCAGCTATGGCAGCTGGGGATACCGCCCTCTGCTGAACTTGGAGCGACAACTGACATTGATTGCAGGTTTGTGGGTGTTTTCTTTATTTATTTTTTATTCCTCGTAAGTGTGTTCAAATCGGGTAACAAAACTTTTCAGCTGCCTTAGTAACTTGCATAGGTAGGTACTAAGATTTTAATTTACACAGTTAACGAAACCTGAACCTGAATGTTTTCCATAGTTTTAGAAATAAGTTTTATTCTTATTAGGAAGAGATAGAAATAGAACAAGAGAGCTCTAAACATGAATTAGTACTAAAAATGGGACTAGGTTGAATGATAGAGAATGCTTCAGCTTTTAAGTACCTACTTAAATAAATGAGAAAATTAGGTTCTAAACCCCATAAGAACGAAGACCTATAGGTAACTATGAACACTAATATTTTAGCGCACCTGTAGTATCTAAGTAAAATAATTGGTAGGTAGGTACTTCTTTAATCAGACTTTTTAGGTCAAAATAAAAATTCACCTAAGTTTATTATTTTTATAAAAGTTTTAGACCAAAAAACAAGAGTACCTAATTAATAAGTGTGTGAAATATGCTTGCGTCGATTACTTATGATAAAAATGTTTAGTACCTAGGTAGGAATTACACTTATCAAATTTTTAAAATGATAATAGTTACTTATTCTTAAATAATTGTAAAATGACATGGAAAATCAGTAGGATCTCAGAGATTCATTTTATGAGAAGAAAAAATAGGGACTACTTACAAGCTTTAATTTAACCTTACATGTACTGGGAATGTTAGTGTTTGCCTATACCTATAGTTCAAACATTACAAACTACATTTTAATCCTATCAACAAAGACGAAGACTTTGAAAGAAGGATGGATGAAAATGAATGGAAGGTGGCACGTGAAAATCATCTTTGGTAAAACTGTACTTCTTTGGGCTGGGATTTTTGGGTTTTTATGGGTTGGGAGGGGTAAAGGGGGTTCCCTGGACCCCCCCAAACCCCTTTCCAAACACAGCAAATGCTTACTTTTAGAGTTATAATGATAAATATTTACGATACCGGATTGCCAATTTTAACGCTTGTGAAGGTCTGCGGGGCTTCAGAAAGTTGAGCCCATACAATAACAAACTCCAAGAACTCCAAGATCCATAGTTTAGACACACGAACACACAGTTTCCAGAAAAAAACTTATTTTTTCGTAATTTTTGCAAAACACTGACCAAACTTTCACTGGCACAACTATTATGACTACGACCACAGATAAACACATAAGTTTTGGCGCCTTAAATGCCACACTCCCACACAAACTAAACCTATTATAATGTCGGATGCATAAATAATAATTACTAATAAAGAAGTTTGAAAATGTTTTGTACCTATTAAGACTGAAGCACTCTTTTGACATCCGACGCCACGTATTTTTATTGTACAGAGTAAAGAAACCAAAATGTTTACTTTACAAAAGAGGGAATCTGGAGCTCGGCGGCCGCTGCCGCGGCACGCTCGCTCCGCTCGCTCGCCTTCGCGCGTTGTGTGGTCACAGTTCTAACCTAACCTAACCAACCATTTCTAACTTTTGCTTATATAAATATTGTCTAATGTAATTAATTTTTAATTCAAAAATTAAACTTAATCTACTAGGGGTTGGTGTTAAAAAAGAACTTTTTTTTTTAATTTTGCATTTTACGGGCGATATATTATTTATTTATTGTCTGTGGTCATACAAACAGACGATTATGTGAAAGTTGTGAAAAATTACGAAAAGTTATTTTTTCTTTAGAAAATTATACGTGTGCGTGTGTCTAAACTTTGTATCTTGAAGTTTCTGCAGTGCCTGAAGCGTAACACGCAGCGCCGGAGACCCTCACGAGCCTTTAATTTGCCAATCCGGTATCGTACATATTTATCATTATATCTCTAAAAGTAAGCTTTTGCTTTGTTTGGAAAGGCGTTTGGGGGTGTTTGGGGAGCCCCCTTTACCCCTCCCAACCCAAAAAAAAAACCCAAAAATCCCAACCCAAAGAAGTACAGTTTAGCCTCATCTTTTTCTAAGTATCTCTAGGTAAAGCTTTGTTTTTCCGAATTCCTAAGTTAGTGAAATACATAATTCTTTCAAATAGGTTATTTAAATGGAAAATAACAGTAGGTATTTGAAAAATTCTGTAAGAGTTGAAGGTTGTAACACTGAATAAACAGCGAACTGTTAATTTATCATTACTAAACCGATTTTAATTAAAATCATGTATTCATTATTAAGAGTGACGCAAACAGGCAATTAGCGTCACTTTTCTCACTGACCGACCAACTCTTTGACAACCTATTCATATCATAAGTGTCTATAAGTGGTCTAAGTTGGTCTAAGTTATATAAATGCCTTGAATTTAGAATTTTGAAACCCATCACAAAATTCACAAAGTAAATAATAAAATTGCATAAATGTTAAAGGTTGTAAGAATATATGTGAACAGACATCGATAAACTCCATATTTTCTTTGATAAGCATAATGTATAGTGTATTAGTTCTCCATAATACCTTTATAACTGCATATCAATTATTTTTTTAACTTTTATTAATCTTCGGATTAGCTTCCATTCTCTTTTGCCCATCCTCCATTAGCAAGATTATTCAGTACGATTGACTAAATAGCAAATTGAGAAAAAGAACCTATTAGCCCGGGCTGGAGACCTAGAGTCACTCTTGGCTCCCACAGGATACTTTGTAGCGTTACCCTGGGTTGTAGATGCCCAGGAAAACAACCACACAGGTAGGTTCGTCTAGGAAACCAGAACCTTAGGGAACTGGAGTCCCAGACGAACAGAAGGTTAGAAAAAGAAAATAAACAGTTATGAAATGAACAGATATATATTTATAATTATAACAATAAGAGTACCTGACCCTACACTTTGGCCCAAACTCGTAATAGAATTTAAAATAGAATAAGAATAGGAGAGGATGTTTAAAACCCGCAGAATCCGTAGATGCTTCACGTCGTAACCGGAGGCAGGGTGAGCGCCTCGGCAACGGAGGCCGGAGGCCGGAGGCAGAGTAGGCGCCTCGACTACGCTAGAGTGGGACTCCAGTTCCCTAAGGTTCTGGTTTCCTAGACGAATCTACCAGTGTGGTTGTTTCCCTGGGCCTCTACAACCCAGGGTAACGCTACAACTTATTTATTTATTTATTTTTATTTATTTAAATACATGTTAAAATTGTCCTTACAGGCTAACCTAATTCAATAATCAAACAACAAAAACTCTTACGTCACATTTCTATCTTGACAGATAGGAAAGTGTCTTCCTTTCGAATTCCGCCAATGTACTACTAAAAACATCTAATTTTTGCGAGATAATATTAATCAATTTGATTGCCTTAACCACCGGTGCATGTTTTACTTATATGTCACTTAACTTAGCCCGGTTAAGCAGTAAACAGCCTTAGGGAGCTGACCTGCGAGATGCCATTATAAAAACAAAAACAGTTTTAAGTACTTAATACGGCAGTCCTCTCATGTTTTACTTCTTAAAACTAATAGAAACAGATAACTAAGTGCAAATATAAAATGTCACATACCTAATGTAACTAGTAATAAGAAATCTTTAAGGGATTATAAAAAAATAATATACTCACTTATGGCGATTAATTAAAATCTTTTCTCAGTGAACATTAATTTTCAAATTACGGAAGCGATCGTTCTTAAAAATCATGAATTACTACTCAAATAAATAGTTCGGCCGAATAAGTATAGGTATCCTTGCAAGAAAACAAAGCAAAATAAAAATCTTTTCAAATACCTAAATCTTTTGCTAAAAAGTGAAGTCGTATGTTACATTATTTTAATATCACAATCGCGATTGTAATCGTGTCTGTTTTGTATGTTCTAAGTCTACTAAATCCTCGAAACTAGAATCGACTCCAATTATTTAAGCTAACTTCCGCGACTTCCGACGAACAACTAACTAGAACTTCTTCCACACAGATGCGTCGAAAAGCTAGCGGGAATCACAACTATTTATCAGTAGATTAAAAATCCGAACTAATATTATAAATGCGAAAGTAACTCTGTCTGTCTGTCTGTCTGTCTGTCTCTTCTTCACGCCTAAACCACTGAACCGATTTGAATGAAATTTGGTACAGATGTAGTCCGGGACCCGAGAAAGGACATAGGGTAGTTTTCATCCCGGAAATCCGACGGGAACGGGAACAATTAATCACGCGGACGAAGTCGCGGGCAAAAGCTAGTCTTTAATATACCTATTTTTTCCACAACGAGTTGCGTTTAAAATCACACCTAAGTTGACTGTATCTCAAAATACCAAAGTTTAAAATGTCGATTGATGACCCCAAAACGTTCATAAAGCAGAAACTTTTCATTTTAAACCCATGTGAAAGCTCAACTCTACAAACGCGTAAGAGCATGAATAATACAATTTTAAACAATTCTTATCACCCCGGCGATTATCACCCCCTTATTATCACACACTACCTCCGGTCGACTGCGAGGGGTAATCTAATCAGCGCCCTCCGAGAGGGCACCTGATCAGGTGATAGGAGGGCGACAAATTAGCCATTGTGGTGATTGAGCGCGTGAACTCATCTGGTAGAGATCATGACACCCCTTTCTATGGATGTGTGGAGATTGTGCGTGGGCATAATTGGGAAAGAGATTTAATAAAGTGTAGGTAGACGAGGAACATGGGATTCGAAAATAATTTAGTGTAGATAAAATAGATAATAAGGTGTTTACAAGAACCGTATGAACCGTCACTGCACACTGAGTTTCACAAAAATCGTTGGGCTAAATATCAACTTGGGGTTTTCAATGATGTTGGTCATAAAGTTTAGTAACATTTGTTAATAAGCAAGAGCCGACGAGAAATACCAGCCCCACGCTCTTTATACACACCCTATACACGAAGTAACTAATTTATAGGCTGATCTTTCGAAAGTCAAATATCTTTTTTTGTGCTCATTCAAAAAAGATACCTCATGAAGTCGAAACACACAGGCTCAAAAAACTGGCACACACTAAAAATTTATAAAACCAATCTAAAAAACTATACTAAAAAAATTCTATTCTATTTTATTCTAATCCCACTAAATACTTAAATATAAAAATCTGGCAGAAATCGCCCGCAGGCGATTAAAATCCCGTCCCTAAGGAGCAGTGCCACCAGACTCATCATCTCACAACAAACACAAATGGATACGTGGCTCAAATATTTGCGGGTAGTAATTGGCGCGGGTTCGACTCCCGCGTGATGTTGACACGCTGGGGTGTCGTCACGCGGCGGAACACGTTGTGGTTAATTGGAATGTGACTCCTCGATTAGAAATTGGTTTAAATAAAGGTCGCAGAACTCGCTCGAACTGCGAATAATTATATTAATTGCTTATGTGACGTTTAGGAGTGTCTTTTAAAATTATGTGATGGAAGGAAAATATTTTTACTTTTGCACACGAAAATTTTGATTCTTATTGAAGTAGAAATATTGAAAGGAATCGCTAACTCTACCAGAACCTATTAAAACTTTGCACACTTCCGTATTGATATGGTTTTTTATTTATTTATTGAATGTAATGTACGAACACAGTACATAGGCGGACTTTATGCCTTAGGCATTTTCTACCAGTCTACCTTAGGATGATGCAGAGATAAAACATGGCAGGTGCAAGAAAACAGAAAAGTTACAGGAATCAAATAAATCAATAAAATAGTTACTTAAATATATACATAAATATATACATAAACATATACATATATACATATATACATACATACTATTTATACAGAGTAGAGAGAGATAAAACATAAATACATGTACAATACATTAAGAGTGAGATGAGTCTGCCAACTCCTTGAGTAAATGATCCCGAGCTTTTACCTTGAAAGTAAACCGACTGGTGGCCATCCTGATATTTTGAGGAAGCGCATTCCAGAGAAAAACTGCTTGGATAGGGAAAGAGCTTTAGGAAAACCAGAGCGATGTGAAGGACATCGTAAAAGACGGTTATGGGAAGAACGAAGATGCTTGCTAAGCATGGTTATCAAGCTCTCTGCTGTATTGTATTGTTGTATTATTCAAACCTTATGTATGGCTATTTTAAAATTAGAATTCAAACCTAATATAAGCTCAAAAATGTTTTACAGAAAGTGAAATATTTTTACTTTCTGTCAAATATAGTCTTTCTATTGTGTCTCGAATCCCGTGCGTTCGAAGGATTAAGTTATAACTAGTTTACTCATAATTACGATTAAGATATTTTTTGGTTTGTTTTATGTGCAAGTAGTGTAATAGTGAGATTGTACACCCGAGCGGAAATTGCAATCCCAGAGGAACGGGAGACCGCGATGAGACTTCTCAGCCTCATTTACGCTCTCGCGTAAATGTCAAAATACTCACACATCTTGTACAATATTTTCAAATCACATCTTAAGAAAAATACATAAGATTTTAAACTAGTAAGTAGTTATTAATAAAGATGTTGAGCAAACGTCGAATCTGCTCGAAACTCAGTGTTGAAAAACGCCGTACTTAAGACATGAGAGAACAATTTTATAATTACAGTCTAATTCTATTACGACCGCGCCTTCGGCGACTTATTATGACTAATATAGCTCATTGTACCATAATGTACAATACCAGAAATTAATTCTCGAAACCAACCTAACTAAACAAATTCTAACCACACTACATTCAGTGAAAGCTATAAAAAAACTATTGCCTTCCTGTAATCCTTGCGGAGAAAGTGCCAAACGTATCACTTAAGGTGTAAACAGCATCACAATACCCTATAGAAGAGGTGACGCTTCCGTCGGAACCCGGACACAGCCGGACACCGCCGGACACAGACGGACACCGACAAAGACGGGGATTATTGAGGATTATCAGCTATTAGTTGTATCTACCCCATCTTGTGTCAGTTGTAAGATTAGCGGCCCGGAGAGGATAAAAAAAGATAGTTTTATTTGTAAATCATTGGGATCGGTCACTTTTGTTGAATAATAATTGGTCATGATTGTATAGAGGTGCACGGTTTCTCATCGAAACTTTAAAGTTCATCTCATTTGTTACTGTACAAACTAATAATTAATGAGATGAACTTTTTTGAAGGTTTGTAATGTTTTTTTTTTCATTTGAAAAAGGGTAATCTTTTTGTTATCTTATGTCATGTTATTTTCTTAACCACACTAGTTTCTAAATCGATGCGACAAAAAAAAACAATGATTGGTCATACCTTTTGAATCTTAAAACAAATCACCGACATAATTAACAGGATCAGAAAGTTTAGAAATTACCTTATCGACGCTTTTTTTCGATTTGATCCATAATTCCAAGATCACCCTGAATAATAAATAAATAAAGCATTTTTTACCTCTGATGCGAAGTTCTAGAAACTAGTAGCGCGTTTATAGGAAAAAAATCTTTTCCACTTTATCACATTAGTAAAGTTGGAAGGAAAGGATTAGGAAGTATCACCTATTTGTTGCTCAAACAAAACACATTCCTTGCGCATGATCTCTTAGTGAAAGTGACAAACACTAGCACAAAGCCGTGGCTTCGCTCGGCTATCTACAAGTACATCACTTCCGTCGGACACACAAAGCGATGGATTACTGCGGATTAGACACGGTTAACGTAACAGTTTATTGTGGGCGGTGCTGTTTGATGACCAGTTAATATCAGTATTATTGCGGTTATTTGTTAAAAAATAAACTCGCCAGTTCAGATTCAGATTCAGATTCATTTATTCCACATAAAATAGAGTACATCAAATGGTCTTAATTTAGTTAGTCTCATCCATTTTGCTGGTGATCAGCATGTGAAATTTTAAGTCTAAAATAATTTCTAAAATAGTTTGAATAGATACGATTGATTGTTTATATAATAGTTTTTAAGTCATTTACTTTTTAATTTCTTCTTTTTATTTTTATTTGCCATTTCTTTTAGTGTAAACCGTAGTATAAAAAGCATATTAGTCTCAATTTTCTTAATTATATTAAGGGAAAAGCGAGATAGCCCCAACACAAGTATTTGCAATAACTTACTAGGGGTGTCTCATTTACATATACCATGTAACTATTTTGAGACAATATATAAAACATGGTTTTAATAAAACAGGCGTGTTGCTTTAATTTTTGTGTTTGTGTTGTGTGTAAATACTGTTAATTGCATCTATAAAAAAAAACGATTCGCGCTTTCCTGTCCTAAATCTTTTGAATTCCAAAACGAATTTTAAACGCTTAAAGAAAGATGGGTTATTTTTATAAATAGAAAAAAGCTAGGGAAACTAAGACGGCATACCGCATAGTTAGTTCAGAGTTTCCTTTCACGGAACATAATAGTTATTCTAACTCTTGTGGCTGACTGGTAGACCACAGATTGAAACACATATGTTAGATGATTCGAGTTATACAGTACGATACAATATCTGTTCATATGAGTATCTAGCTACAAACACGTACTAAACACATTAAACATAAACTATTTTTGATAAAGCTTCCGAACTCTGAACTAACATCCATACTAATGTGGGCCTAAGCCAGTATAAAAAAAAAGATTTACAATTGCAATCTATCTTAATTATTTTTTTAGGCATCCATGCTATTTAGCCTTCTAGCAATTTATATTTAGCCATCTATAATATAAATATATTTTGTTAATAAAACATACCAAATTGTTAGTGTACAAGTCATCTAGAATGCACAATATGATTATTCGGCGGGCGACTTGCAAGCCAATAATTTTACAAGCAGTAATGTGGTATCGGTTTGAGGAGCTCCTTTAGATTAAAGTTGAGCTCACGATGCTTTTTGAGGCAGGTTTACCCAAACTGTTACTGGCACTTTCCTCAGAAGGATAGCCCGAATGTTATTCTGCATGGTTTGTTGCACAAAAATATTGAAATTATCTGGACTTTAAAAGAGACGATGATCCCTGAGTTTGTTTCGGCGTTTCTTCTCAGAGGTAGTCCAGTTAGGAAATGCCGGCACCAACTAGCATAAAAAATATGACTTGTAAAAGTGATTTAAAAAAAGATCCTACTTGCATAATAAACGATTTCATTTCATTTCATTATTAATAATGGAATCAAAAAGGTTCCTGGTGTAAAAGGTTCGCAAACATTGTTAAAATACAACACACCAGTGATGATTTGATAAATCTTTTTTCGGATTTGTACAGTTGCACAAATAAATGCTATTGTATTTACAGTGCTACGACTCGTAGCGCGCGTTGCTACGCCGTAGCAGGCTGTGTTACGAACTTGTTTTTATTCCTGTAATCCGAACTTTGGTTTCTGAATCATGTAATTACCACCAACTTCTAACATTAGATGTATCATAAATTATGCATTTGATTGGTAAATTGATTCTTTACATCTTGTTTCCCTCTTAAGAGTCCTATTACATTTTTCACGCAAATTCATGATTTTTGATGCTGTAATTTTCAGCAGTAGTAAGATATTTTAATTATTTGTTAAATAATAACGATAGTACCATTCTCTTTCTTGTAAGTTGGAATTACACATTGTCATTTTTCTTTTCGTGTAATTTACAATAAATATTTTACGAACACAGCTTGCAAGAAAAACCGTTGGCAATGAAACTTTGACGCTCAAATTCACATTGCTACATTCAATTCTTATTAATGTTAAAATTACTAAAAGATACTTTGAATGTTTTACTTGTTTATTGGAATTTTAGAATTCCTTTAAATTCCTTGAGTTTTTAAGGAAAAAATCGTAAAGAAAGCCTAATTTAAGCCATAAATGTCTTGATTCAGCGTCCATTATATTCCAAATTAACGCAACTTTATCAAATAAACTAATATGATATAAAACTTCAATCTACAATGCATACGTTTCATTAATTTTCGTATCTCAATTTAATAAAACAAAATTGCAATAAATAAAGTTAAAATGCTTAAAATGTTACAATTCTGCGTCGATTCAGCGCGTTCCTCAGTCCCGTTTACGATTTGTAATAGGACTCTTAAATACACTTTTTACTTACACAAGCCGTGGTTTGCGTTACACTTACTAACTTTTGCCCGCGACTTCACCCGCGTGAATTTCGATACTTACATCCCTTATTTTGCCTCTTTAGGGCTGTAATTTCCGATTTTTTATTATTATTATGGGTTTGCTTTTGGTCCCAGGCTATCCCGAGGATATCCTCTCTTTATTTACTCTTCTTAAATAATATACCCTCCAAAAATCATGTCTCTGAGACTAAGGCTTGGGCTGTGCGTTGTTCTATCAACCAGTCAGTCAATTAATAGTCTGTCAGTGTACCAGTTTATACATATAGGTAGATTTAACAGAATTAGACCATGAAATACATAAAAAAGTCATATCTATTAAACCAGATAATAATCAGGTAAACAACTTCACCAACTTTTAATTCCTTTCACAATTTATGAACAAATTTGAAAATACTAAAATTGCAAACATCCGAGTAATAAAACTTTGCAATCATAATATTGCACGTGTTCCTAATGATTCAGTGTTCACAAGCAGAGCAGGTAAGTAGGGAGTATTAGAATATAATTAATAAATACGTTCCTTTCTATGATCACATCATTGCATCTTGTAGTAGTTGAGTGAAATAAAACCGGTCAAGCGCGAGTCGGACTTGCACACGAAGGGTTCTGTACTACAACCACCATAAAATTTAAGATCAAGAAAATTGGTCGAAATAATTACGATAGTAATATCAAGGAACAAAATTATTTTTTTACTTTATTTGATGTGTATTACTCGTTTCTTACGGCAATAGAAATACCTACCGTAGTCAATGGAATTTCATCTTTCTATCATAATTCATGTGATACAGCCCACTGATAAACGGACTGCGGAGATTTAGTAACAAAATCAAAAGGAAAGCTTAGCTTACTTCACTTAGACCATTTACAAGCACTTATGAACTGTCAAAGAGTCGGTTGGTTAGTCAGAAAGATATAGTAAGGAGAAAACAAGAAACTCCAACAGAGTCACCGTTTGACGTCACGGATCCCTAAAAATCCATTGAATCACCCAATATTGCGCCAAATAAACCAGCAAATAAATTTCAAATTATATCACACGCAATTTTTTTTTCGGTAAAATTATATTTGTCGTCTCAATCACTCACCCACGCATTAAAAACAGATCTATAATTTCAATAAAAACAAATTTTAAAAATCATATTGTCAACAATGGAGTCTTCAATATTTTATAATACAAACTGCAACCCCTCGCCACTCGACGTCGCGTCGATCTCGTCAGCTGACGTCAAACGACGTCAACGTCATCTTAAATAACGAGAACCGGTCAAGTGTGAACGGGACGCAATTTTGACAGATCAGCGGTGACATTAATATACTGTGATGTTCAAGAATTATTTGTAGAGGTTTATTGAACGATTGGTTTAAGTATAATGCATTTTGATTTTTGTGTTTGTTAAAGCTATGAAATTGAACTCGGGATATCTTAATATGAAGCTGATGATTTTTTTTGTTACTTTCAATGTTCTAGTCTCTAAAACTGCGAGTCCGATGTGATCAAATCCTTTTGTTTTATTAGCACAATTATCGAGAAAAAATATATCTAGGCTTCATAACATCACACTAAGAAGGCTATTTACCACTGAAGACAGTGTTTTATATTAAACCTATAAAATTTACAGCTCTTTTTTGCTAATTTGAGTCTTCTTAGGTTCTTGTACTTTAATTGATTAGTGTTTATAGTAATCCACAGTTTATTTAACTAAAAACTACAACAAAGATGATAAAATATTAGTCCTGTTAAATTGAGCTTCTCTAGGTATAGACAATTTAGACGCAAAAACATGACAACTAAAATAGTTTTTTTTTAAAGAAATGTCTAATTTGACAGGTCGAAATTACCAATATGTATATTTTATCCTTTTCTTAATGAAATGGAAAGAGCAGGATGCATTGAACTTTTTATTTTATTGTGTGAACAAGGGAGTCGGCTCCAGTGTTTATAAGAGTAGAACCTAAAAAGACAGATATATTATACCAAGAGTAGACAAAAAATAGAGATTCTATCCCCTTTTACTTTTCAGAAGAGTGACTAAACATCTTATTGAAACAATTGACTTCAACTTTAACCCTCTTCAGAAAAATATTTAGTAGAGTAACATTTGTACTTAATCGACCGAAAAACTAAACACTTTATTAACACGAAAATAAGCAATTTCCGCACACAATCATAGCTTTCCAATTATCAACCGCATGCCGTGCCCATAACAGGCATAAACAGACCACCACAGCTAGACCCCCTCCACACCCCTCGCTGAGAACGCATAGTTCAACAAAACCCAACCACGAGAGCTCACCTTACACTGGCCATTTCTAATGACTTCTGTCGAATAGAAATATCATAGAATTGCGAGAGAGACAGACATATCGTTCGTCGTGTGTTAGAAAGGGACAGAGGTAGCGATTAAACGTATTTAGGGATTAGAGGTGACGCACGTCGGCAGCAGTAATGCTTTGATTCGGGTTCGATTCCCGGCCGTAATGGGGACGTGATGAGTTGTTTATTTGACAGATGTCGGAGTGATGCTGAGATGATTTAGAGCGGTGATTATGTCATTTAGTGGGTGAATACAAATGAATAAAATTGCGGCGCTAACTAAAGTATGGCAAAAGTGTAAGCGTAAATAAAGACAAGAATTACATCCGTATTTATTAGTATGGACTGACAGTTAGCATACACCAGCAATGTAGGATAATACAACATTGAAACTAATTTTCAAAATTAAAAAAAAGCAAGAATATCAGCACAAAGCAAACAATAAAAAAATAATAGCAAATAGTACAATTGACAATACTTAGGCAAAAATACAGAAATTAATAACTTTCTACGTTTATAAACTTTTGACTGATAAGTAAATACTAATTAGGGAGACAATAATTAGCTGATTAAGTTTGTTAAACTTGTAAGCTGATGTACTTCTGATAAAGAAAGAGAAATTTGAAGATTAGTTTTCTAGGCTCACAGTGAATGGTTTTAAAACATTATTTTTTTTTTCTGCAATAGACATTATAGTAGTTATTAATGTATTAAACAGTTTCACTCAAATCAATTACTTAACAACCTTTCAACAAAGAAGCTCATCAAATCATCAAAATCCACGTTTCAATCAACTTTAAACCTCAATCACCTGCACCTAGAACTCAATATTCCTTACCTTTTCTCTCAAGTGATCTGTGCCTAATCACCTTATCATCTAAAGAGCCCGTTATCAGATGATCCCGGGTACACACGAGTGTCATTACGATATTAACACTGATAACAGACAAAGGCTATCAGTATCTGATGAGATGGTGAACTGATTGCTGATTGGCTAAAAAGTGTCAAGCGAAGGTTAGGGGGCTGTGAAGTCTGCAGGGGTGCAGAGATGTGTGCCATCACTGATAGCTCCTGATGGGATGGAAGCTGGATGACTGTAGGCCTTGATATTAAATCTATTTGATCTCGTTATTATAGGTATTGAAGACATACATAAAGCACCTTACTAATAAACGCTGCATAAAGTTATGACAGGTTTATACGTCAAAAAATGTATGGTTACACAGGCTTTTTTCATTGCATAACTTTACACAGTGATTATTAGTAAGGGCACTAATCTACACCTACACTTATATTTTTTTATTTGTTTAAATGGGGTAATCTGTTACAGTTGGATTGGAACACTTATTTTGGTTCATGAAATACAACATTTATTTATTTATTTCATTTCATCTTACAAGCTAACAGATGACACATCCAAAGCGCTTATAAGATTAACAATTCGGTATTAAACATGCTCAACATGACGCTATAAGTGAAAGCGAGGACGACTAGCGGCTAGTATTTAATTTAATTATTGAGTACTTTTAACACATTTAAATAATGAATATATTATTCCAATTCTTCTAAATTAAACCCAAAAAATATATTAGACTTAAAATTAGACTTTTATTTGCTTTTAAGTCAACAATTAGAAAAACCAAAGCGGAACTGATATTATTAAAAATGTTAATATTGATTCTAACTAAATCAGATTCAGAATCACATAATTAGATTTATTTATAAAGTAAATAATGTAAATTTGATAGTTTCAGTTCGTTACGTGACAGCTCCAAAATAGGCCAGACATTTAAGACATTTAGGTCGCAATAAATTGCAAGGTCCTGATTTTTTGTGATGTTGTTAGGATAGATACCAATGGTGTAAATCTAGATTTGCAACCTCGAAAGACCTGTGCTAACTTCGTGGTGCTCGAAAAACCTCAAAATTTTCGAACTTTTTTCAGTTTTTGGCTTACAACTTCTAAAATATGCATTTTGCAGCAAAGTCATCTATGAAACTTTTAAATAAGACAAAATAAGCAACAAAATGAGTGTAACACCAGCTCTGTATGTTTAATAGATCTCAAGATATGACATTTCGAAAATGGGCAATTTTTCCCAAATTTTATCAAATTTGTAGTTGGTTAGACTTTAGATCGAAATACTGTCTAAAATACTCATCCTACAAGGAAAGTCAATAGAAGTTAAGTTGTAGAGAAGTTATTTAGCTTTAATTTAAGTGTAAAAGGAACTGTTCAGGACCAATAGTTCTCATATTATGAGGTAAATAAGGAAATCAGTTTTTTTTCGAAATTTCTCTAGTAATATAAATATTACTTTAAAAATAAAATAAAACAGACAATTCAGTAAAAACTGTTTATTGAATAAAATAAAATTTAAAACTACATATAAGTATATGTATAAATTATATATATATATTTATAGAATAATAATTAATATTCATTGATTCTTTTATTTTAAGTATAAAAACCATAACTTCAACTTTAGTTAATTGTTAATTTGTTATGTATCTGTGGAGGCTTGTCATTAGCAACATCATTATACATTTTTGTTACATATTATTAGTCTGTAAGCCTTCTTAAAACTAATAAATTAAAAAGAAATAAGATAAAATAATATATATATATATACCTAGTCAAGTCATAAATTCTGTCAAAAACTTTTAATGTAATTAACGATATAATTTTTGATAATTAATTGAAAATAATATATGAAATGAAAGATAATTAAATGTACAATACAAATTTATTTACATTATTCGAAATGCCCCCCTCCATTTGTAATACATGCCCTTAATCGACGCGGCCAGTCATCGATCGCAGCACGCACCACATTCATATCTATTTCTGCCGCTGCTTTAACCAGAGATACTCAGAGAGACTCCAAATTCCTATGAGGTTTAGCGCAGACTTTCTCCTCCAAATATTGCCAAATCTTGTAGTCCAGGGGGTTTAAATCTGGACTAGAAGAGGGCCAGTCTTCATGCCCGATGAAGTCAATTCCATGGGCGGTCAACCAGTTTTGCGTGCTTCGTGCCCTATGAGCTGGTGCAGAATCTTGTCGGAATATCCAATGTCTGTTTTTGAACATTGCTTGAGAAAGAGGTTCGACTATATTCGATAGGACGGTATTTTGGTACACAACGGCACTGGTTTTCACACCTTTTTCACAGAAAAACACCTCAGTTAAGCTTAAATATGAGACTCCAAGCCAAACCATGAGTGAGGAAGGATAATGCCCACGCTGGACCCTCGGCTTCTTCTCTGCTGTGGGCATACACCTAATCACTTTGTTTGTTATAACTTTCTTCAACGGTAATTTTTTTTCATCTGAAAATAAAATTTCGCGATGTTTATTCCAGCGTACCGCCGTAACAAAGCGCGGGATCTTTCCAGCCTAATTTTTTTCAAACGCTCGTTCAAAAAATGACCAGCTTTTTACGATGAGCTCGTAGTCCCAGGTCTTCGTTTAACACTCTTCTAACCGTGGTTCTGCTTAGCCCCATCTCAAGAGCTAAGATTTTTTGTTTACGCGAGGGATTTCGTTGAATTCGCGCCTTCACTGCGTTGATGACCGCTGGTGTCCTAACTGTACGAGGTCGGCCGCTTCTCTCACGACCTTTGAAGCTTGAATCTTCAATGTATCGTTTGATAGTGCGATAAACAAACCGTAGTGCTATTTTCAACTTTTGCAGAATTTTGAAAATCTCTATTGGCGCGTAACCATAGCAGTGCAACGCGACAACTGCGACTCTATCTTCCTTCTTCGACCACTGACCACTCTATATTTAAAAATGAATAAAAATTCATTTCTTTTTTATTTTCGGCAAGTACAAATATTCTATTTTTAAAATTAGTCAAAGTATATCTGGCCCGTACTCGAAAGTTAAAATAACAAGGTTTTGACACAACTTATGACGCAATCAATCATTACTTAATATAAAGAGAAAAGATTTGTTTATTTTTTTGTTTGTTTTGTAATGGATAAACTCAAAAACTACGAGGCCGATTTCAAAAATTCTTTCCTCTTTGGATAGGTATGTTATCCGTGAGTAACATAGGCTATGTATGTACCACGGATGAAGCCGGGGAGGACTTCTAGTATTGTAAATTCCATTCAACAATTAATAAGAAAAAATAACTATTTCTTCCGAAATTCGATTTCCTTTTTATTTTTTAGTTTTAAGAAGGGTTACAGACTAATAATATAATAATAGGTAACAAAAATATATAATGATGTTGCTAATGACAGGCCTCCACAGATACATAACAAATTAACAATTAACTAAAGTTGAAGTTATGGTTTTTATACTTAAAATAAAAGAATCAACGAATATTAATTATTATTCTATATATATATATAATTTATATATATACATAGTTATAAATTTTATTTTATTCAATAAACAGTTTTTACTGAATTGTCTGTTTTATTTTATTTTTAAAGTAATATTTATATTACTAGAGAAATTTCGAAAAAAAAACTGATTTCCTTATTTACCTCATAATATGAGAACTATTGGTCCTGAACAGTTCCTTTTACACTTAAATTAAAGCTAAATAACTGCTCTACAACTTAACTTCTATTGACTTTCCTTGTAGGATGAGTATTTTAGACAGTATTTCGATCTAAAGTCTAGCCAACTACAAATTTGATAAAATTTGGGAAAAATTGCCCATTTTCGAAATGTCATATCTTGAGATCTATTAAACATACAGAGCTAGTGTTACACTCATTTTGTTGCTTATTTTGTCTTATTTAAAAGTTTCATAGATGACTTTGCTGCAAAATGCATATTTTAGAAGTTGTAAGCCAAAAACTGAAAAAAGTTCGAAAATTTCGAGGTTTTTCGAGCACTACGAAGTTAGCACAGGTCTTTCGAGGTTGCAAATCTAGATTTACACCATTGGTATCTATCCTAACAACATCACAAAAAATCAGAACCTTGCAATTTATTGCGACCTAACGCGATTTTTATGTCTTAGATGACTGGCCTAAAATTCTTTTTATGTACTACTAGCTTCTGCCCGCGGCTTAGCTCGCGTTAGAAAGCGACAAAAAGTAGCCTATGTTACTCTCCATCCCTTCAACTATCTCCACTTAAAAAACCACGTCAATCCGTCGCTCCGTTTCGCCGTGAAAGAAAGACAAACAGACAGACAGACAGACACACTTTCCCATTTATAATATCAGTAAGTATGGATGTTTATCTCCCGAGAGATTCTACTGTGCTCTGTTTGTGTAAATGATAATTAAAACTACGTCAGAATTACCATTTAATCCGTGCCCTTAATATGTATGCTTTTTTTTTAATCCTGCAGTAATTTTCAACATAAGCCGTACCTCTAAACTCAAACATCTCACAACCCCAAGCGAAATAAAACAACAATAACTTTATTAATAATTATTTGCGCGCATTCGCGTAGCCGGCGGCAGTACGACAATCGACTTCTTACTTCAAGTGCTGAACGCGCATATTTAGGGCAAAGAAACAATGCGCGCGACTTCAACGCGCACAATATGCTGCGGCGCATTGTTGGCTCAACAACTCGTTTAAAACAATTAGTTGTAGAATGTTATTACTTACTTTTTAAAAGTATTTGTAAGTGTGAAGTGGTGCTTATATTTTGAATGCCTAGTTATGTATGTTTATAGAACAAATAAATGTGTTACATATAATAAAAGTTATACTCTGCGTCGCAATTTGTTTTGATAATGATTTTTAAATGATTAAACTCTTGTGTTTTCAAAAGCCTCACTCATTTATTGACTAACTTTTATTTATTCATTACAAGTTGTCCCTAGGTGAAATAAAGATTGGAGGTAGAGATCTACCTACTATAGAGACTCTAGGTCTGGTTTGCAATAGAAAACTTAATTTTAATAGATTGTGTGTCTTTCTGTCAAGCAGCAGAGCGTCGCATCTAAAATAATGTAAATCATACAATCAAGTAAAGCTTTAAAAATTCCTGGTAACACAGGAAAAAAAAATTGTCGATTTGAAGTTAACTTTGTCTGCTATCGTATCGACTAAAATCAATAGTGTCAAAATGGCATAATTTTTGACTGTGTTAATAGTCTTTTAAGAATATTCGGCGATAGTATCAAAGAACCAATAAAGGTAGTAAAGTTAGTATATACCACTATCTTTGTCTAAACCCAGTCGCAAACAATATTTTGAGAAATTCAAGTCAAATAAAACAGGTCTACCACTCTTCAACAACCATCACAGATCTGCATTCAATTCCTTTAAATCTAACCCGCCTACGCCAGCAATTAATTCTTTAAACAAACACTTCACAGCGGGGGTCGCTGCGACCAACAATGCCGGGGTATTCGCGACCACACGACCATATTCCACGGGTTAGTCGTGCGAGGGAACTATTGTCCTACTAATTGCCGCGATATAAGTGACGTGTAACCCTCCCGCACTACTTTGTTTTAGGGGTTTCAGCGACCCCTTGTTTTTTATTTGTTTGTAAGTTTGGTTTTAAGATTTGTTTTGATTTGCGTACTTATTTTGTAAGGAATGTATTCATTTTAAGCGTCTTTTACTCCTGCCTAATAACTTATAATGGTCAATTTTGAAGGTTCACATGAATAATTATCGTATTTAGATAGAACAAGACGCGGAAGAAATCTTGAAAGATACGCAACGAAAATAAGATGAAAAACAGTAATTACATCATCATAAAAATCATAATAAAAACTGAAGCACATTCAACGATTCCTTCAGACAGCGAAATAAAACTTATAATGAAAAAAAATCGCTTTCATAACCTCAAAGCACCTTTCCAATTTCGTGATTCAAAAGCGCTCTTAAATATAATTTCTATCGTCTGTCGGCGGCCGATTCACGCACAATGCCAAAGGTTTGTGGATGAATAAGGGCGGCGTCAGACGCAGCGACTGCGCGACACGACGCCCCAACGCGACGCTTTCCAATTTACTTAAAACAAGCACAATAGTAGATCGCGCTTTGTTGCGACCGCGACTCGGCGCGGCGCGGCGCGGGCGGACCCACACACCCACATTTGTATGTCTGAATGCGACAATCAGGGTGGTTTGTGGAATTGCTGGCTCCGTGCTATGATTATTCATTTCTATGATTACAATTTCGAGAAATAATTGTACTACCACGGGTTGAACTGTGTGCAAATACTTAGTAAAAACAATTTTTTAATGTTTCATAGTATCCATACCTTTCAAGATTAAAATCGGAGTGTTTAATTATTAATAGAAGTCTATTTATTTTGTTTCAGATATAAAACACCTCCGATTAAGCCACAAAGATGCAGCCATTCCAGTCCACCGCCCGGCCCGAGGGTCCGCGGGAGTCCTCCCCCGAGCGCGCCAAGTCCCCCGACACGCCCACGGCACCAGTCCTCAACTTCTCCATCGCTCGGCTAATGGAGCCTGACAGGAAGAAGTCAGTGTCTCCTGAACCACCGCCACCACCAGGCTTCCTGTCTTACGGCGCACAGCTCTTAGATTCAGCGTTTAAGCAGTATATACCAGCTGCGAGGAGACAGCTCGTATCACACTATCCTCTGCTGTACTATGGTCCTGACCTGGTGTCGCTCACGTATGCGCACCAGCTTCACCTGCCCCGGCCGCCGCCCCCCACGTCTCCCGTCCAGCGGCCGCCAAGCCCGCGCCCCCCAGCAGCGGACCACGCCGTCTCCTCCACCACAGGACCCACTCCTTCACCAGCGAAGAACAAGAGCTTCGCGTGCGGTGACTGCGGTAAGGTATTCAACGCGCACTACAACCTGACGCGGCACATGCCGGTGCACACGGGCGCCAGGCCCTTCGTTTGCAAGATCTGCGGCAAGGGCTTCCGCCAGGCATCCACGCTGTGCCGACACAAGATCATACACACTTCAGAAAAGCCACACAAATGTCTCACTTGCGGGAAAGCCTTCAACAGATCTTCCACCCTGAACACGCACGCGAGGATCCACGCTGGATACAAGCCTTTCGTTTGCGAATTCTGTGGCAAAGGCTTCCATCAGAAAGGTAACTATAAGAACCATCGGCTGACCCACAGCGGAGAGAAGGCTTACAAGTGCAGTATTTGTAACAAAGCCTTCCACCAGATCTACAACCTGACTTTCCACATGCACACGCACAACGAGCGGAAACCGTTCACCTGCAGCATCTGTGCTAAAGGGTTCTGCAGAAACTTTGATCTCAAGAAGCACACGAGGAAGCTGCACCTTGGAGCTGGGAGCTCTAACAACGGAGACTCTTCGTTAGACACTCAAGATGAATCCACGCAAGAAGCGACCACCAGTCCCGGTGAGGAAGCGAGCAGGATAGCCTTCAGGCCATTCCTGGGATCCTCGTACCCTCGCATTCTGGATCCATCGCGGATGACCACGCCCAATACGTTCTTCTCGAAGTTGTTGTGACCCGGGGCTAGCTACTTCAATGGCTACGGAGACAACAAGGAGTGAATTGATGATGGATTTGATGGTAGAACAGAACTGTAAGTTTGTGATTGTTTCTGACGACATAGAGTTAGTTCCCAAAGTTGAGTCGATCAGTTTTCTGGCATTAATGTTAAGCCGCTCCGTTATTAACGTGTCGCTGTTTTGGCATTCGTACTGGAGTGATAAAAGCTTTGAAAAATAATTCAGTTAATAAAGTAAATCTGGAATTTACGTTAAATATTATGTAACTTATAGAGAATTGCTATGTAAATAATTTTATTGTAAATAGTTTATCATAAGTAGTAATATGTAATGTGTATGCTATATCGTATGGAGTATAGAATATTGTGATTTTTAGAGACGTCGCTCATATTACTGTTATTGATCTTTTAAATGCATAGCAACTGTGTATTTTTCAAACAATATCTTGGTGTGTATATTATACAGATGGCGAAAACTAGAGCTGCTAGAGAGACAAGTTTTTCGTAAAACTGTGAGCAAGGTACAGAAAACCTTAATCACTTTGATATTTATTCGATCAATGTGTACAAAAAAAAACTGTAATATTTAGTAATATTGTATTTTAACCAATCCTCATTAATATCGAGTCCTTAGGTCTTGAAGATTGAAGAGTAATGCATCGATAATACTTTATGAGTTCTATAGGTTTAGAACTTGAATGTATGTATAAACAGTTATTAGTAAATGAAGTGATTAAGTGTGTACAATTGTACATACCTAATAGTATTATATTAGCAAAATAATAATTATTATCAAATGCAATATTGAGTTTAATTAATAAATAATATTTGCGCTGTGAAATGTACAAGTTGTTTTATTGTAAAAGTCTGGAAAACTTCTCAAAGAATCGAAGATTGAAAATAATAATTGCTCACGCATGTAAAGCAACAGAAGAAAAGACTCATGCTCCGTGAATACAGGAAAACACATGGAAATAGTAAGCAAATCGTAATCAATATCTGATCCCTCTATCTCTCTATCTGCTAGTCCATTGTTGAACTTACCCTAAGAAAATAGTCTCTAGGAAAGCATCAGTAAGGTTTACGTGTGGTTTTTTATACTATAAAGACATATAAAAGATGATACCAGCCTGTGACACGAAGAAGCAAGTTGTTGTACTACCTACAACAACTTGCTTCTTCGTGCTTCGTGCCCTGGGCTATACCACAATACCACCTATACTCACTACTACTTATGATGACGAACAAGCATACAACCCGACTAGCTCTAAGCGGTCACAATAACCTAGGGACGCTTGCAACACTAGGGGCCAATTTCTAAATCAAAGTGAAAGCTCACCTCACAAAAATCAAGAAAACTAAAAAATAAGCGATTATAGTACAAATCCAAAAAACTATCAAAACAACTTTCGCTCTTTTGGCACAGCTTCACATACGTTACGCCGGCAGCTGCCGTGGGGTAAGCAGGGCTGTAACAATGGAGTTCAATCACAGTGATTGTAAGTGAACAGTTGAAGGCGGGTCAGTGAGCGCTAAATTATACCTAGCCTTGAACTTTGGACTGCGGTGCTCAAGTTTTACCACTTGTGCTTTAGTTTTTTTATTGTGGTTAAAAGGTTTGAAAGTGACTCAGGTGATTAATAACAAACCAAACTCATAGTGAATATTTTATTATATGTACTTATGTGGATTGGATGTCATGGCTGATCTTATCATGATAATTAATAATAATAAGCTTTATTATTTCTCACAGTATAAAACCTTAAGATTAAATCGTTACAATATTAACGGTAATCGTGGCTTTTTAGTCACATTACGGATCGCAACAATTGTTTAACCTAACCACTTCATGATATCTCGCCATCATAAATCTGGGCTGAATCAAAGGCGCAGAGTAAGCCTAGGCTTCACTAATTATGGGTATCACCGAAGCACATCTACCCAGTAAGTATGCCACTAATAATCATCTCACCACGTTATATGTCGACACGCTAAAAAGAAAGCTGGAAACTTATAAGCGCTTGCCGGCGCTTGTCAGCGCTGGTAATCCGCGTAGGATAATCAACACGCGCTGGTCAGCGCTGGGCGTTGCCATAACAACTGCAAGCAAATCATTCCGACATTTTGCTTAGTCTGCTTCAACCTGCTTCCTTTGTGTAGAACGGACCAGCGCTGACAAGCGCCGGTAAACGCTTATAAGTTTCCAGTTTTCTTTCGGTATACGGCCTTATATTAGGTTAGGTTTGTCCTTAATGTTGTTTTTTTTTTAACTCAGTGCATCATTCTATACTTGCAAGCTAGTGAGGATAAAAAGGCAACAATCTCAATTTGTGTCTTTGTGGAACAAATTCACTTCAAAGTTCAATGCGGGAGCTCCGCAATTGCAAATGCCAATATCCACTATATCCGAGCCAGGTAGGTATACGATATTCGCACTGTTAATAAAAGTATTCATTTATTCGTAATATAATAATTCGTAATTATTAAAGCTATTGCACAAACTGCTGTTGAGGACAAAAAAATAAGAATTATCACAAAGTTTGAGAACATCAGCGTAACGGTAATCAGCGCAAAGTCAGCGTTACGTAACCGGAGCCTCTCACGACTCATAATCGCATGTTATTTAGTACTAAATAATAGTTGAAATAATATCGCGCTGCGCTTTTATGCGTCGCCGCATTGTCGCGGCCGGAAGTGACGTGGCGGGTGCGCGCGCAACGGTCCCGCGCCATATTGTTTCCGCCACAATGGCGGCTTGAGATTTTAATTACAACGGTCGGTATTTGGTATTGTTTTGAGATGTTGATTGCGGTACAGATTGGTTGTTGTTGCTGTGCGCGAGAAATGCACGAAACAGCTGACTAGTACTAGAGGGAGGGAGACTGACATTCCGAAGCTGTAAGCTAAATTCTTCGTTGCCTCTGCTTCTATTTGCTATCGGACACAGACATTTTCCAATTTTAGTCACAAGATAAATACTACGACGTTAATCTTCTTTGTTTCGTTATTTAAGCGAAGACGAGGAAACAAATGAGAAATCAAGACAAATGAGTATGTTAAGGTCGGCTTCCTGTCTAACTGGATGCAGCTCAAAGAAAATATTATTTAGTCATTGTTGCAGTTGAATACCTTCAAAACCTAGAGTTCTACGTAAAGCTGCAAACAAACTAGCTGTCTCCCGCGGTTCCACTCTCATTTTTAGGTTACTATTCAGCTCCCTTATCCAATCCAAAAAGTTTTATTCATTACATATAGACTCAGAATAAAAAGTCGTGATGGCCCAGTGGATAAGGTGCCCGCCTCTTAAAGTCAAAGTCAACAAAAAAACATGTGTGATACAATCGATAAGGATGTTTGGTGCAACATGTTCTACCTCGAGAGGGAAACAAATGAGTGATTTCTATTTTACGAGTAATATTATAATAATAAGTTCGTGATGGCTCAGTGGATAAGGCGCCCGCCTCGTGTGTAAGAGGTTGTGGGTTCGAATCCGGGCAAGTACCAATGTGACTTTTTCAATTCATATGTACTTTCTAAAGTTTATCTTACACATCACTGACATCCCGTGCCTCGGAAAGCACGTAAAGCCGTTGGTCCCGGTTGTCATTCGTAGAACTTTGACAGTCGTTACTGGTTAGCCAAAAAACTCTGACCAGTCTAACCAAGAGGTATCGGGTCGCCCAGTTACTGGGTTGTGGAGGTCAGATAGGCAGTCGCTCCAGGTAAAACACCGGTATCCAGCTAAATCCGGTTAGGCTGGCAGCCGACCCCAATACGGTTGGGAAAAGGCTAGGGAGATTATGATGATTATAATAATAAGTTAATAGTCAAGTCTTTATTTAGTCTAAGCACGTAAAGCCGTTGGTCCCGGTTGTCATCCGTAGAACTTAAACAGTGCTACGGGTAAACCAGAAAGTCTGACCAGTCTAACCAAGAGGTATCGTGTCACCCGTTAATGGATTGTGGAGGTCTGACAGGCAGTCGCTTCACATAAAAAACAGGTAAGGTATCCGGCTG
Organism: Athetis lepigone; assembly: GCA_033675125.1. NCBI lineage: Eukaryota > Metazoa > Arthropoda > Insecta > Lepidoptera > Noctuidae > Athetis > Athetis lepigone. Next base: position 13,704,433 of record CM066234.1, read on the forward strand.
AATCCGGTGAGGCTGGAAGCCGACCCCAACATAGTTGGGAAAGGGCTAGGGAGATGAGATGATGATAGATTCATCACTCATCTATGGAATTTAACAATCATGCTCTCACACAAGGTTTGTCGTCAGTGACTGACGACAAACCTTGTGTGAGAGCATGATTTAACTAACTACTGAATGTAGAAGACGAATCATATTTGTTTTCGCTACACCTGAACTGGTCTGTTGTTAGTCTAGTGGGTAGTGACTTTGACTGATTAGCCGGAGATCGTGGGTTCGATTCCCATCCAGGACAAACTTTTGTGGTGCAATTTACTTACAATATATCTAGTATTAATAATCCGGTTACCATAGTGCCTCTGCCTACTATATTTTAGAATCAGATAGTTATCATTTTCTAATTTTTTTATGGAAAATTGCCAGCATCAGGTACATACTCATGCTTTTTATAAAAAAAAATTTGGAACAAGAGACAGAATACAGATATAAACAGGTTAAAAACGATGATAAAAGCAGAAGTGTAAAAGCAGTAGTTATAAAACCACTAGCCACTACTTTAGTAGCCAATACGGCCATATTTTGTAAAAGTTTTATATTTTGAAAAGGATTATAAGGAGGGTTATATTTTTACACATATCTGGAAAATAGAGTCTATAATGATGTCGTGAAATAGACCCTAAATGTCAAAGTTTGTGAGGATGTTTGTACTTTCACAGAAAACATATAGAACGTCGTTTGTTGAAACTCTGCTTACGTAATATTAACTTTACATCAGAATAACGAATACATGACATCTACATGACATCTACATGACTTCGCGCTAGGGCCTACGGATGGCGTAGAAGTAACCTAAATCTGTTATATACAAATATAGCATAAACCACACATAAAATAATATTAAAAAGTATGTTACTTCTTGTCAAACATCCTTCTAGATCAGGTCACATCTCCATGTATTCAAAAACATTTATTAGTAAGTAGGAACGTATGCGGAATGTGCCAAATATTCTGAATACCGGGCCACCCGGAGCGTGACAGGCGCAATGACAGCATGTCTTGTTAGCGGCGATGCGGCGCGGCGGAGGCACCGCCTTGCAATATTATGTACCGAAGGACCTCTACGAAAGAAGCGTATTTATTATGGCAACTTGAATGTAATAATTAGTAAAATATCCTGGGTAAACTCGCACAAGGCTATCTGTTACAAAAAACTGATATTCATACATAATAATCTTATTTATAAATACAAACATGTTAAAAATATATTATAACAAATTCCAAAATATTATATAGTTTCAACAGATGACAGAAGCGAGGAGGTTCTCAATTCGATAGGTTTTTAGACAAACAATCTCAAAAACTGACAGTTTGTTAAAACTTAAAAATACTTTAATAACAAACACGTAACTAACAGTAAAACTTAACAATAAAATAAAAATGTCTCATAAGACACTTGACTTCCACCCGAATTCGCGGGCTGAAACTAGTGGTTAATAAAAGTGGTACTTCTGATCATACCTCTGTTGAGCGTGACACGCGTGACACGGCCAATTTGAAGAGGTTGCGGTTATCAGCGTGTCATCAGCAGCCGTCGTGCCAGGGATGCGGCTCTACTATCCACACTGAACATGGATGAAATGTGCTTGTGCTTTTATGAGACTTTTGGTGGCTTAGTTATTCCAGTTTAATAGAAACTAGTGACCCGCCCCAGCTTCGCACGGGTGTTACAATTTATTCTTTATAATTCCCGGCTTTTCTCTACCATAATAAACATGGATTTTAAGTATAATCCATGTTTATTATGGTAGAGAAAACCTTTACCTTGAATCCCTCTTTCTATTAAAAAAAAAGTGAGCCGTCACGGGACGCCTGGCAGATGTGAAACATCGACATTACATCATCGCCACACAGTACACAAGACTGTAACTGTATATATACACCATAATATCATATAGCGTGGCGACGCGTCGCCACGGCATGCGTCGCCACGTCAGAAATTTGTTTTACGTGCGGCTATAGATGTTTCACATAAAAAAAACCGCATCTAACACCGTTGCGTAGTTTTAAAGGTTTAAGCATACATAGGGACATAGGGACAGAGAAAGCGACTATGTTTTATACTATGTTGTGTGTAGTGATTTATAAATGTAAATATTTGAATAGCCAATGTATATGTACGCGCTATGCGCATACATACAATTATCCAAACAGCTGCACTAAATATAACGATTATTACTCTTTTATGTTTGGAACGGCGATTATTTCCAGAGACAAATAAAAAATAAATAAACACAAATGGAATTTAATTTATTTTTAATAAAAAATACTATTTTTGACTATGTTACTATAGTTATGAAGAATTAAACATCATAACCATTACGCCCTCTACCCTTCACAAGGTCCTCGCAAAGTCCTTACAGATTGTCTAAACAATATCACAGCAATCAAGCGCCGAGCCTGATGCAAGCCGACGGTGAGCACACGAACACGGAGCGCGGGGCTCCGGCCGCGGGGCTCCCTCGGCTGCGGGGCTCTTATGACGAGCATATTGCGCGAGTTTTTTATTGCCCCTCGCGGGGGACGAACAATGAACAGGAATCTGTGAGCTCTTGACGTTGCCGCGGGCACGGCATAGATTATGACGAAGAATGGACATAAAGGGCTTTTAGTTTTATTGATAAATTGGTAAGTTTTATTTGGTTGCGAAGTTGCTTTCGCACAATTCTAAAGACGAATGTGTGTTTTGAAGATTCTGATTAAAAGGCTTGTAAAAACAAAAAGAGACATAAAAATGTATTGACGTGTCGCACAAGAGTAGCCGGTAGCGCATGACAGCCTCTGGTGGCTTGGTCGGTGGCCCGTTTGCGCGGAGCCTAAGACGAATTCAATGTTACCACCAACCATGACACCCATGCCACCCATGACACTCGCCACGTTACTCACCCATGACACTCGCCCATGAAACGCGCCCAGGACACTCGCTCATGATACTCGCCCAAGAAACTTGCCCATGACACTCGCCCATGACACTCTCTCATGACACTCGCCCATGACTCTCGCCCATGATACTCGCCCATGACACTCGCTCATGACACTTGCCCATTAAACTCGCCCATGACACTCGCTCATGACACTCGACCATGACATTCGCCTATGTTACTCGACCAAGACACTCGCCCATGAAACTCGCTCATAACACTCGCCCATGAAACTCGCTCATGATACTCGCCCCTGACTCTCATCCATGACTCTCACCCATGACACTCGCCCATGAAACCGGCTCATGATACTCGCCCATTAAACTCGCCCATGAAACTCGCCCATGACACTCGCTCATGACACTCGACCATGACACTCGGATATGTTACTCGACCATGACACTTGCCCATGACACTTGCCCATGAAACTAGCCCGTGACACTCGCCCGTAATACTCGCCCATGACACTCGCCTATGTTGCTCGACCATGACACTGACACTCGCCCATGACACTCGCTCATGTAACTCGCCCGTTAAACTCACCCATTAAACTCGCCCATGACACTCGCTCATGACACTCGCCCATGACACTCGCCCATGAAACTCGCCCATGACACTCGCTCATGACACTCGACCATGACACTCGGATATGTTACTCGACCATGACACTTGCCCATGACACTTGCCCATGAAACTAGCCCGTGACACTCGCCCGTAATACTCGCCCATGACACTCGCCTATGTTGCTCGACCATGACACTGACTCTCACCCATGACACTCGCCCATGAAACCGGCTCATGATACTCGCCCATTGAACACGCCCATGAAACTCGCCCATGACACTCGTTCATGACACTCGACCATGACACTCGGATATGTTACTCGACCATGACACTTGCCCATGACACTTGCCCATGAAACTAGCCCGTGACACTCGCCCGTAATACTCGCCCATAACACTCACCCATGACACTCGCCTATGTTGCTCGACCATGACACTGACACTCGCCCATGACACTCGCTCATGACACTCGACCATGACACTCGGATATGTTACTCGACCATGACACTTGCCCATAACACTTGCCCATGAAACTAGCCCGTGACACTCGCCCGTAATACTCGCCCATGACACTCACCCATGACACTCGCCTATGTTGCTCGACCATGACACTGACACTCGCCCATGACACTCGCTCATGTAACTCGCCCGTTAAACTCGCCCATGACACTCGCTCATGACACTCGACCATGACACTCGGATATGTTACTCGACCATGACACTCGCCTATGTTGCTCGACCATGACACTGACACTCGCCCATGACACTCGCCTATGTTGCTCGACCATGACACTGACACTCGCCCATGACACTCGCCTATATTACTCGACCATGACACTCGCCCATGACACTCGCCTATTAAACTTGCCCTAGACACTCGCTTATGACACTCAACCATGACACTCGCACATGATACTCGCCCATGACACTCGCCTATATTACTCGACCATGACGCTCGCCTATATTACTCGACCATGACACTCGCCCAAGAAACTCGCCAATGACACTCGCCCATGACACTCGTCCATGACACTGACTCGCCCATGACACTCGCCCATGACACTCGCCCATGACACACGCCCATGAAACTCGCCGATTAAACTCGCCCATTAAACTCGCCCATGACACTCGCTCATGACACTCGCTCATGACACTCGACCATGACACTCGCCAATGAAACTAGCCCATGACACTCGCCCATGACACTCACTCATGACACTCGCCCATGACTCTCGCCCATGCTACTCGCCCATGACACTCGCTCATGACACTTTACCATGACATTCGCCTATGTTACTCGACCAAGACACTCGCCCATGAAACTCGCTCATGACACTCGCCCATGAAACTCGCTCATGATACTCGCCCCTGACTCTCATCCATGACTCTCACCCATGACACTCGCCCATGAAACCGGCTCATGATACTCGCCCATGCTACTCGCCCATGACACTCGCTCATGACACTTTACCATGACATTCGCCTATGTTACTCGACCAAGACACTCGCCCATGACACTTGCCCATGACACTTGCCCATGAAACTAGCCCGTGACACTCACCCGTAATACTCGCCCATGACACTCGCCTATGTTGCTCGACCATGACACTGACTCTCACCCATGACACTCGCCCATGAAACCGGCTCATGAAACTCGCCCATTAAACTCGCCCATGACACTCTGTTTAGAACAGTGTGAGGGTCTCGAAGATGGTGGAGATAAATGAGAGTGGACTGTATACTGCTGGTACAAACTGAATTTAATGTCCAAAAATCGACATAATATAATAATATGTTAACAAAGCGGTGGCCTACGGAGAAGTGGGGTATATGTGCTTGAAGAGCGAGTGTGTGAGGTCCGTCCGTGTGCCGCGTCGCCCGTCGCCCGCGCACCACACCGCGGTCGCCCGGCCGCACCGATGGCTCAGCGGCACACACGCGCTGCGCCTGCCGCACCCGAAGATGTCGAGGTTCGATTCTCGACACACTCACTCATGACACTCGACCATGACACTCGGATATGTTACTCGATTATGATACTCGCCCATGAAACTCACTCTAGACACTCGCTCATGACACTCGACCATCATACTCGCCCATGATACTCGCTCATGATACTCGCTCATGACACTCGCTCATGACACTCGACCATGACACTCGACCATGACACTCGGATATGTTACTGGACCATGACACTTGCCCAAGAAACTCGCCAATGACACTCGTCCATGACACTCGCCCATGACACTCGCTCATGTAACTCGCCCATGAAACTCGCCTATTAAACTCGCCCATGACACTCGCTCATGACACTCGACCATGACACTCGGATATGTTACTCGATTATGATACTCGCCCATGACACACGCCTATGTTACTCGACCATGACACTGACACTCGCCCATGAAACTCGCTCATGTACTCGCCCATGAAACTTGCCCATTCAACTCGCCCATGACACTCGCTCATGACACTCGACCATGACACTCGGATATGTTACTCGATCATGATACTCGCCCATGAAACTCGCCCATGACACTCGCTCATGACACTCGACCATGACGCTCACCTATGTTACTCGACTATGACACTCGCCCAAGTAACTCGCCAATGACACTCGCCCATGACACTCGACCATGACACTCGGATATGTTACTCGATTATGATACTCGCCCATGAAACTCACTCTAGACACTCGCTCATGACACTCGACCATCATACTCGCCCATGATACTCGCTCATGATACTCGCTCATGACACTCGCTCATGACACTCGACCATGACACTCGGATATGTTACTGGACCATGACACTTGCCCAAGAAACTCGCCAATGACACTCGTCCATGACACTCGCCCGTGACACTCGCCCATGACACTCGCTCATGTAACTCGCCCATGAAACTCGCCTATTAAACTCGCCCATGACACTCGCTCATGACACTCGACCATGACACTCGGATATGTTACTCGATTATGATACTCGCCCATGACACTCGCCCATGACACTCGCCCATGACACACGCCTATGTTACTCGGCCATGACACTGACACTCGCCCATGAAACTCGCTCATGTACTCGCCCATGAAACTTGCCCATTAAACTCGCCCATTCAACTCGCCCATGACACTCGCTCATGACACTCGACCATGACACTCGGATATGTTACTCGATCATGATACTCGCCCATGAAACTCGCCCATGACACTCGCTCATGACACTCAGTGAAGTTCGTTTTTGACCACTGTTGACCACTGTTCGTGTGCGGTTGTTACAACAAAATAAATAGAACAAGTCTTGTTATAGCAACAAAAAGTGAATTATATTTATTTTGACATTATAACAGATCACATAGATTGTTATTCAGTGTGTTAGTGCAGTGCATACAATAAAATATCGTTAAAAAACTAAAAACCATATACAGTGACTATAATATTCACAAACTTACCTACCCTAAACACTAAAAATATAAAAAAAAACAGTGAATAAACTTTAAACTATTTGTAAAGTGCTGCCCGTGCCTATTCCTCTGCTTATCCCTGTGACGTCTCGCGGTGTTATGGTGATAGTACTACACCATTGACATTCCCATAGAAACAATAACATTGAAAATTATAAACAGCGCCATCTACCGTCAGGGTCAGGGCTCAACACTAAGATCAGCTTGTGTCAATCAAAATCAATTAATACGAACACTATGCCGGCAGCAAAGTGTGGAGGTTGTGCAAAATACCTTTCACCGATAGAGGCCGCTAAATGCAACCAATGCAACGCCTACTATCACCGCGCCTGCGTCGCCCTCCCAGCTGTGGGTCTCATCGCTGGCACCTGGCGCTGTCCTGAGTGCAACAGAAACGTGGTGAGGGACAACAAGGCTGATACACCCGTGCGAGGAAGGACGACTATAGTACACGCGGAGACATGCACCCCTGAAGAACTCATGGATACAAGTCAATTAGACTCCTCTACGCTCAATGTCACCCTAAACTCTTCCCCGGACTTCGCCGCTGAGCTGCACCTATTTAAAGAGGAACTTCGGAAAGAGTTCCGCCAAATGCATCTCGAACTGCAGCAACTACGAGATGAAATGGCGCAGTTACAAGTTTCCCTCAAGACGTCGGACGAGCGCATGGACAACCTGGAGGTACGACTGAGTTCTATGGAACTCAAGGTAGAACAAAAAGTCCTCACGTCAGATCCGAGTCTTCAAAATACTATCGCTGAATTAAAGATGCAACTCAACGAACGCGATCAGGAACTATTCAACAATGACATAGAAATCACCGGGATTCCTGAGAGCAAAGAGGAAAGCACCCTTCACATCATAAAAACTATGGCTGTTAAACTCGGAGTTAGCATTGATGAGAGGGACGTGGTTCATGCGGAACGGGTCGGATCCACACTCCGTAACAGAGTAGATTCCTCTGGTGGCAACATCCCTGCCGATCCCGCTGTGTCAAGGCCGCGAAGTATAGCCGTGCGCTTCGCCAGGCGTGCGACGCGCGATACACTGCTTCGCGCGGCTCGTGTGCGCCGCGGCCTGTGTGCGGATGACCTCGACATACGTGGGTCGTCACCGCCGCGTCGAGTCTACATCAACGAGCGCCTCACCAAACAGAACCGCCAGCTCTTCTATCTTGCACGGCAGGCAGGCAGTAAGCACAACTGGAGGTACGTGTGGACGAGAGGGGGGAGGATCCTGGCCCGCAGAGTGGATGGAGACAAGGCGGAGCGTATCAGATGCGAGGATGATGTCGTCAGAATTTTTGGATAATAATCTGTTCGCCCACTAATCTGATTTGTTTATATACTTCTATTTGTTTTCACGAACATACCACAAAGTCGTGCGTGTTTCCTGTAGTACCATTTGGCAATTTGATTTTAAGGAAATCTTATGACTATCTAGCTATATATATTTACAATTATATTTACATATTTACAGTCACACAACCAGTTTTATCTCTAGTTTTTATTTACATCAATGATACTAAATCAAATTATAATTTACTTCTCATCTTCTATCATCTATCAATCAGCTAGTATAGTTGTGACATCAGGTGTTCCACAAGGATCGATTTTGGGACCCCTTCTTTTTATATTATTTGTAAATGACATAGGTACATGTTTTAAAAATTCGAAATTCCTTTTATATGCAGACGATTTAAAAATATTTAGGCCTATTAGAAACACTAATGATTGTGCTGCTTTGCAACAGGATTTGGATAGGTTATCTGAATATTGCGCGAGTAATAAACTTAAACTTAGCGTTCCCAAGTGTTGTTGCATAAGTATCACTAAGAATAAAGCCATTTTCGAGTACCGCTACTGCCTGAATGAAGACACTTTAAATAGAGTTGGCTCAGTACGTGATTTGGGGGTAGTTATTGACGCTAAACTTCATCTAGATACCCATATCAATACGATTGTCAACAAAGCTTGGCGTATGTACGGTTTTGTTATGAGGTCAGCCATTAGATTCGTGCGCCCCCAGTCTTATTTACATCTATACAAATCTTTAATTAGGTCTCAATTGGAGTATGCAGTTGCGGTGTGGAACCCTCTCTACATTAAATATTCTGATAGTTTAGAAAAAGTTCAAAAGAAATTCTTAAGATCCATGAATTACAGGTGCTTCCACTCTTTCGCGTCTTACACCGACTTACTGAGGAAATACAATCTTCTAAGCCTTTCTGGTCGCCGAATATTTTTGGAGTCAATGCTCCTGTTCGATTTCTGCAATAATAAATATGACTGTTCCGATATCTGTTCCAGGATTTCTTATTTAGTTCCTAGAAGTGCGCATATCCGTGCAGCACGTAAGCAACCATTGTTTGCAGTAAAAGCTTGTCGAACAAATGCTGGTATACGTGCACCGTTGCGACGTCTTGCCGACAATTATAATAAGCATTTTCTCGACATTGATCTGTTCTCTTTAACTCACGGACACTTTCGAAGTTCTACCCTCAAGGCAGTCAAAGAAATAGACACCCTAGTTTTAACAGTAAATTTGTAAACTGAACCTAGTAAAGAGTTCACTTTTGTTTAAAGCTAAGTATTATAATTATAACCTTTATGTGTAATGTTATTGTTAAAACGCACGCACTTGTACAAAATATATAAAATTTTAGTATTTTAGTTTTATATACCAACAAACTGTCTTTGAAGCGCGTTAATTAATTTTTGTGCTTGTATTCTGTGAATAACGCTGTGGATTACATAATTGTTTTTTTTCTTTGTTTTAAGTCTCTTTGATTGTATTTTCTATTATGTAATTGTTTGTTGTTCCAAATAAAAAAAAAATAAAAAAAAAAAAATCTTATCTTATATTCCTAATTCATTATTTACAAATTTTACTATTTACAACTATCATCATTATTTATTTTCATTACACAAGCTATTAATTTACACATACCAAGATATGGAATTGTTCATTCCAATTATTTATATTATTTGTAACAACAATATTAATTTGATAACAATTATTATAATATTGTACATTTTTAAATTACACAACTTACTAACTTACAAGATCCAAAATATGAAGTCTTTGTTTACAAATGTTGCTAAAACCTACAACAATGATTTTAAATTATTTATGTGTATTTTTTACATGAGATCATTATTCACAATTTACTATAAGAAATTATTATTTATAATATTTTACATGCAATTATTATTAATCATTATTTATATTTACAACCTTTTACATATTGACATTACTGACACCGATGGACTATTATTTTCAATTTCATTCATGAGATCATTATTCACAATTTACTATAAGAAATTATTATGTATAATATTTTACATGCAATTATTATTAATCATTATTTATATTTACAACCTTTTACATATTGACATTTCTGACACCGATGGACTATTATTTTCAATTTTTTGTATTTACAATTGCAATATCAAATATAATCACTTTTATTTTATAATTTATATTGTGGTATCATTGTTTACAATTATAATTACTGACTACTATGCTTATATATGTGGGCTGATTCAATGTTTCCACATTGCTGAATACCTACTTTGCCACATTAACCTTTCAACAACTAACCGACAACCGGCTATTGAGCTGCTTTTGTCTTTCTATTTGTCTCAAATCACATATGTTCGAAGGATTAATTAAACATGACTGAAAAATATCTTAAGGTTGGTTTGTTAAATGTTGGCTCCCTTGGCACTAAACATGATGACTTTATAGCAGCGGTGGAAAGACATTGCTTTGACATAATAGCAATAAACGAGACTTGGCTTCGACAGGGCGAGGAGGGGCGAGCTCCCACAGTGCCTGGCTACCTCCTGCGTCACACGCCGCGACCGCTCTCTGTGCATGGGGGCCGCGGGGGAGGTGTGGGTTTCTATCTCAAGCGCGGCCTAGCCGCACGGACCTGGTCTGCCCTAACTGACCCCAGGTATGGGTCCATTGAGCAAATGTGGCTTACCCTCACAATAAACGGGAGTAAAATCGCTATCGGCACAGCCTACCGCCCGCCTCGCTCTGACCTGGATCTCTTTCTCGACGCGATTACAGATTCCATCAGTTCTATCGTAAATTGTGACCACTATATACTGCTTGGTGACTTTAACGTAAACCTATTGAATGTTAACGGTCAATCTAAAAAGGTAGACGAGTTTTTAAAAAGCATGAGCCTGGAGCAGCTAGTCAGTATCCCTACTCATTTCACAGACCACAGTGAGACGCTTATCGATCTTGTGTGTACCAACCTCAACCACAGAGGGGTATCTGTCGAGCCATTTAGTTCAACAAACGGGCACTCGCTAGTTATTTGTGAGTTTAACATCAGGTGTAGCAAGTACAAACCTCACTTAGTATCTTATAGACCACTGAAACAAATAAACAAAGATTTACTGGACCGTGACCTGTCACACATTGACTGGACAGACATCAGTAATTTGACAGATGTCAATCTCAAGGTTCAGAAGTTCAATAATTACATTTTGAACATATTTGATTCGCACGCTCCGGTCAAAACATGTTTGATTAAAAAACCTTCCCTTCCTTGGATAACAGACACAATTAAGTACATGATGCATTTAAGAAATAACGCACTTGCCGCATATCGTAAAACCAAGTCAGACTCAAAAAAAGTATATTATAAGCAATTAAAATCACTTGTGTCAAGTTCCATATTTAGAGAAAAGGTTGCATACTTTAAGGAAAATATTAATGGAAAAATTAAAGACCCTAAAACGCTTTGGAAAAATCTTAAAAATACTATACTGCCGACAAACCAAATAAATGACCTCCCATGTCATCTAACAGATACAGATCAAATAAATAAACACTTTTTGGATGTTCCTGGTAATCCCTCTTGTAGTGCATCGCAGGTTACTTACTTTGAGTCTCACCGTTTTAGTGTTGCCACTTTTGCATTGCATTGCATTGGTGCCGAAGAAATAATGCGATATTTTGGCCAGCTTAAATCTAATGCTGAAGGTTGTGATAAAATAACTTTGAATATGCTGTTATTTTCTCTGCCACACACGTTAGAAGTCATTACTGACATTGTAAACTGCTCTATAATTTCCTCAACCTTCCCTGACGCCTGGAAGATTGCTATAGTTAGGCCTATACCTAAAAAATCGAATCCGTCTGAGTTAAAAGACCTAAGACCAATTAGTATATTGCCTTGCCTATCCAAAATTGTTGAGAGGGCTGTTTACAATCAAGTGTCACAATACCTGGAAGAACAATCCATTCTAGAACTTCAATCGGGCTTCCGTAGGCGACGTGGTACTTCTACGGCTCTTCTGGATGTGACAGATAATATTTTGTCCGCGCAGGACAAGGGATTGTGCACTATCCTCGTCTTACTTGATTTTTCGCGAGCATTCGACTGCATAAATATTAAACTGTTTTTGTCTAAATTAAATTACTACGGCTTCGATGGCCAAACGAGAAACTGGTTTTATAGCTACCTTAGCAACCGCCAGCAGCGTGTCGAAGTCCGCCAAAACAATGGCTTATGTCTTGCATCGTCTCTTACTCCTGTAAATAGGGGCGTACCGCAGGGATCGATTCTTGGCCCTCTCATCTTCATCCTGTACTGCGCTGACATTGTAAACTCTATTGAAGGGTGTAGATACCACATTTACGCTGACGATGTTCAAATGTACATTTCGTTCAAACCTAGCGAATATGATAGTGCTCTAAAGGTCTTGAACAATGATCTAAATAGGATAGCAGCCTGGGCAGAAAGCAACAGCTTAGTTCTCAACCCGGCCAAAACCAAATATATGTTGTTTGGTACTAAAAATCAGATTAGTTCATTACCAGCAACACTTAATGTTACCTTGCTAGGTGAATCGGTGGATCGGGTAAGTGAGGCGCGAAATCTGGGCCTAAATATGGATATAGAGCTGCGGTATGAAAGGCATGTCGCAGAATTAGTCCGAAACTGTTTTTATCGGCTCAAGGTCCTATATAAAATAAGGCCTTACTTATCCGAGGAACTGCGCGTTCAGTTGGTTGAGTCGCTGGTACTGTCTAATTTGAATTACGCAGACACAGTGTTCGGTCCTCGGCTCCTAGCTAGAACCGACAGGCTTATCCAGAGAGTGCAAAACGCTTGCGCTCGATTCTGCTTTGCAATCCCGTACAGAAGCCACGTAACACCTTTTTTGAACAAGCACTCTATTTTAAAAATGAAGTCACGCCGGAAGCTACATTTAGCGTGCCTACTATTTGGGGTTATTAATTTCAAACAGCCGAGTTACTTGTTCAAGAAGCTGAGCTGGATTGCGAGCAGAAGAGAATGCGCGGCTAGACAATGCTCACTGCAACTATGCACCGAGCCACACAAAACTGCGGCCTTCAGAGGTAGTTTCAGATATGCGGCATCCAAATGCTGGAATAATATCCCGCCCCCTATTAGAAATCTAAAAACACTTGGCACTTTCAAAAGAACACTGCGTGGATTTCTTTTAGATTCACAAAGGGATCTCGGTATGGTTGCCGCAAATACCTCAATTATATAGTTTATAACCGCAGCGACAAAACATGTTTATTTCCTGTTCTCTTTTATTTAAATGTATTTTTATTATGGTTTGTTGAATTTAGACGTGACATTTTATTTTATTTTATTTTATTTTATTGATGGTACTTACATGATATTTATTTGTGAATAATTTACACACATAATACACCTAAAATAGCATCACTTTGCAAATAACACAGACACAAATTACCTAATGATTACACCCGCGCAATTTATATATATTATTATGAATATTTTCCTTTCACCCGCACACTATTTTTATTTATTTTTTTAACCCTTTTTTTTTCTCTTATACTTTCGCCTTCTTGGCGTCCTTGAGTCACCTGGTTCCAGCAGAATACCAGCGTCAGGTATATGCTGAGCTTATACCTGACATATGCTGAGCTGGACACCCATTTGGTGCAAACCGGAGACACGCACTGCTTGGTCACTTCAAAACTGTAATATTGTTTTTTTTTCTTTTCTGTTCTTGTTCATTTCTTGTGTTTTGCACCAAATAAATGTTTTATCTATCTATCTATCTATCTATCTATCTACTCGACCATGACGCTCGCCTATGTTACTCGACTATGACACTCGCCCAAGTAACTCGCCAATGACACTCGCCCATGACACTCGTCCATGAAACTCGCCCATTAAACTCGCCCATGACACTCACTCATGATACTCGACCATGACACTCGGATATGTTACTCGATTATGATACTCGCCCATGAAACTCGCCCTAGACACTCGCCCTAGACACTCGCTCATGACACTCGACCATCATACTCGCCCATGACAGTCGCCTATATTACTCGACCATGACACTCGCCCATGACACTCGCCTTTATTACTCGACTATGACACTCGCCCATGAAACTCGTCCATGAAACTCGCTCATGACACTCGCCCATGAAACTTACTCATGGCACTTGACCAGGACACTCGCCTATTTTACTCGCCCATGACACTCGCCCATGTTACTCGACCATGACACTAGCCTAAGAAACTCGCCAATGACACTTGCCCTAGACACTCGCTCATGACACTCGACCATGACACTAGCACATGATACTCGCCCATGACACTCGCCCATGACACTCGCCTGTATTACTCGACCATGACACTCGCCCATAACACTCGCCCATGACACTCGCCCATGGCACTCGCCTATATTACTCGACCATGACACTCGCCCATGACACTCGCCCATGACACTCGCTCATGACACTCAACCATGACACTCGCCTTTATTACTCGACCATGACACTCGCCCATGAAACTCGTCCATGAAACTCGCTCATGACACTCGCCCATGAAACTTACTCATGACACTTGACCAGGACACTCGCCTATTTTACTCGCCCATGACACTCGCCCATGTTACTCGACCATGACACTAGCCTAAGAAACTCGCCAATGACACTCGCCCTAGACACTCGCTCATGACACTCGACCATGACACTAGCACATGATACTCGCCCATGACACTCGCCCATGACACTCGCCTGTATTACTCGACCATGACACTCGCCCATAACACTCGCCCATGACACTCGCCCATGGCACTCGCCCTAGACACTCGCTCATGACACTCGACCATCATACTCGCCCATGACACTCGCCTATATTACTCGACCATGACACTCGCCCATGACACCCGCCTATATTACTCGACCATGACACTCGCCCATGAAACTCGTCCATGAAACTCGCTCATGACACTCGCCCATGAAACTTACTCATGACACTTGACCAGGACACTCGCCTATTTTACTCGCCCATGACACTCGCCTATGTTACTCGACCATGACACTCGCCTAAGAAACTCGCCAATGACACTCGCCCTAGACACTCGCTCATGACACTTGCACATGATACTCGCCCATGACACTCGCCCATGACACTCGCCTATATTACTCGACCATGACACTCGCCCATGACACTCGCCCATGACACTCGCCCATGACGCTCGCCCATGACACTCGCCCATGACACTCGCCTATATTACTCGACCATGACACTTGCACATGATTCTCGCCCATGACACTTGACCAGGACACTCACCTATTTTACTCGCCCATGACACTCGCCAATGACACTCGCCCTAGACACTCGCTCATGACACTCGCACATGATACTCGCAGCATCGCCCAGACCAGTAATAAGACTCACTTTACGAGCAAGTGTGTTGTAAAAAAAATTAACTATGGGTTTGGGTTTTTAGGTGGACTAGATACTTGAGACTATGGGAGGACTTTAGCCCCTGCCTGACCAATGTTTGAAAGCACGGATAAGTAGGCAGGGGGTGACTCGCACACTCATTAAATGAGACCCCGAAAACGGCCACTGGAATACTTCCTTTCCCCGAGCACGTTTGCTCTTGCGAATCTCCAATTAAGGCAAAAGAGAGGTGAAAGCCTTGTTCCTCGTCAGTGCTCACTCTGGCCGGCCAATGAAGGCAAGCCAGAGATGAAGAACTAAGGGTCTCCCAGGAGGTCAGGTCCGTGGGGGTCGCTACTGCCCAACAGCTCGCCACTATAAAAATCACCAACTGTCAGTCCTCACAGAGTAACATTGAGTCTTATACATAAATCTGTCACCTCTGTCCTGTCCTGTCTCCGATACTTACTCTATGCCCTTTATTACGATGCTCCCGAGCACTCATATTGTTTATGATTTAATTTGGTTCACTGAAGTGCAGTTAACATAAACTTTAACTAATGTTTATTGTTTATTAACTGTTATTGCTGGGGTCGCAGTTAATACCGAGTTTGAACCGGAGAAATATGCTTATGAGCTTCGATTAAGCAATGTTAAGTAGTATAAAAAATTCATTAGGAGATTATAATAAAAGAGGAGCACTTAGAATGTTTTCAGAGTTATTTTAAACCTAATAGCAGGTTATTGACGTTTTGGTTTATTAATTAACCTAATAAGTTTATTTAAAGATTAATTTGTGGAAGACTTGCGCCCAAACAAAATTTTACAAAACTTGTAACTCAGGTCACCACAAAATTAGTATTAATTAACCAATTTTATTTAAATCAACTTTTTATAATATTTTTTTACTCAAAATCATAACAAACTAATAATCATGGACGTAGAAAGGACTGACTTACTGGATTAATGTCGCTTATTAAATGTGATTAATGAAAATTGCGACATTAATAAAAATTTTATAGAAGTAAGACTATGGAGACTACACAAACACATTTATTCTCTTTCTATAGCTCAAATCGCCGGAGCATACAACATGCTCACCGCACACCGTCACGAGACATTTGTGAATTCATATCAATTGTTTATTTACATCCACTAAGTATCGTCACTCCCTCGCATTCACAACTGTATACATCCCAATAAACACGTAACATACATCCACCCACATCCAAGTGATCCTGTTATCATCCATCGCGGAACATCCACGTAATAGGCTTACGCGACCTCCGGCGTATTGTCGTACCGCACAAAACGCTATTGTACCGTTTTACTCAGAAAACGCGTATTTTGTACAATTTTGAGAGGATTAGTGGACGTATTCTGTAATGTTAGGAATTATTGATGTTGAATTTTTTTCTGTTTTGTTCAAAAGAGTTTTATTTACTAGGATTATGAATGTAGTTTTGTCATTGTACAATTACAAAGGACAGGTGATGTTCCAGTGGAACATTTGTATTAAGAAATCAATGAGCTATTATGTTTTCTGCAACACTGACCTAAATGAGCTTAATTTATGTATGACCTACCACTGGAAGATAGGCTTTATTTAAATAAGTAAATATCTTGGGCCAAAGCATATCACGGCCATCTAATTCCAAACTAGGCAGATCTCAACGGAGTGAAACCCTGACATAAGGTGTCTTAGTTAAACTCCGTTAACATAATAAATTATCTCAGCTTCAGTTTCGGTGACGGTCAGTGCTCCGTAACATTTCTAAATCATAGGTATACCACCGTCGTGATTTATAGACATACAACCACCAGTGTCTTTAATTCTGTGTAGACAACTGAGCAGTACACCACATAAATTTCTGGAATACGAAATATGTATAGTGGGGGTCTAATAGGCAGTCGCTTCACGTGAAGCACTGATAGCCAGCTAAATCGGTTAGGCTGTAAGACGACCTCAATATAATTGAAAAAAAAACGCCTAATAAACGATAAAGGTTGACAACATCTTTTTTGTGGTAAAAACTGGTTAATTCTTAAATGTCAGAATAGGAATTCTCTCCAGCTACTGCGTGCGTACTGAGCAACATGTGTGGGATGTCACACGATACCAACACCATTTTTCTTGTTTTGGAGGAAAACAAACGTAAGAAATAATTTCTTATGGTGCAGTTTAATCTGGTCATCTCTTAAGGTTTCGCCCGCGTCTTTGGTTATTGCGATTAGCTATATTTTTTTTTAAGTTCAGTACTCTCTCATAAAAATGCAAAAAAAATAAAATCACTATCTACTGGAAAGTCATAGGGCAGACACATGCTTGAAGCAATGGATCACAAAGTCAATGTTCGTTTGCTTAATGTAACTATAATCAAGATCCTGATGGCATCAACTTGAACTAGAACATCATAAGCGACAGAACCTTTATAATAATATGCACAATCAAGCACGAATTTCAATTCAATAACTCGAACGCAATTAAAAACGAATTCAGGCGTAACACAAAAACCGTTCACAGATTTCTAAATCCGTTCATAATACATTCAATAACTCCATTTCATTTCTACTTCAATTCTACGTACTTACGTTTTTATTGCACAAATTATTATATTGTGCACAACATTGCACTCAGGCGCACAATACGCGCACGGAAGCGTCTATCCTCCTATTCCTTCCTACTTTAATTCCGGATCAGTAGGATTAAGATCCGTTTGCGGTCAAGCGTCGGGTAATGGCGGCATTACGGCGCATTAGCGCGCGGGACAATGTGCGGGTAATACCGGACAATGTTTGTGGGTGTCGGCAGAACTGTAAAGATCAATTGTGGAGGCGTTCTGTCACACACTTATTCTTATGTTGTTAAGGGGAAGGTGAGAGAGAGTTACGTTTCTGTTATTTAATTATTTTATTGATCTAACTTGGCTCAAACTTTCACTGTTTGCTGAATGTCTATGCTGCGAAAGTAAACAAAAGTAACCAAATCATAGGCAATAGAAATATACAATTACAATTTCTTATAATTATATAGGAGATAGTAATAGTACTTGGGGAAGTTAGCTCGAATCAAGCTTTCATCAAACTTGCAAGGGATTGCTAACTTATTTCAAACTTAGCTTACTTCAAAATTTTACAGAATTGCGCAAATGATAGACTCCTAAAATTTAAACAATATGTACAACACCACACTTTGAAATGGTAAGGTTTATAAAGTATGACGAAAGTTACCCCGTGAAAGTTGGAGAACCCTCGCAAAATAAACATTAACATTGATGAGCTGCTCCTTAACAGTAGAATAGATATTTAACACTAAACCACCGACAAAGACTCGACACGGACCGGAACCTTGTATTGTCAGCACAAATACAGTAGCTATGAGGAAATGTAAACATGCTTCATTGCGCCGCTACACATATTGTTGACTATCTGTTTTGTGTATTCTTCCCCACATGCGTGGCATGGCAACAAGATTGTAATGCTATAGCCAAGTTGCTGGGTTGTCTCTAATGGTCCCCGCAGACGTAGCGTACGTAACGTGAGTTGTAAGAAACTTGCGCAAATTCCAGGCCGAAAAAGCTCCAATTTTGATTTCAGATTCTCAAATTTGCACAAATTTACTTGAACGTGTGTGCCAGTTTTGCGCACAAGCTTCTATTTTTCATCAATTATCTATGCAGAACTGGGCCACATTTTGTTAGGGCATCCTACATGTCCCTTCGTTTCTTTCACAACGTACATTATATAGCCAAGGAACTGCTAACACTTTGACATGCATTTTGAAACTGACAACCTTAGTGTTTGTTTCGGTGTTTCTCGCATGGTAGCTTCAGACAGCACGGTCCACGGTGGCACACTACACACTAGCCTCAACAAACAGCTTGTTTGTAAAAAAAAACAAACAAGTTTCTTACATGAAAAGAACCGTTAAAAATATTTTATTTATAACTAGGTGGCCCTGCAATTTCACCAGATTGATTTTTGTATAAATAGATATTTCTATCTATTACAGTTTATGAGATACGTTTCCCATTGATATAGAACCACTATAAGAAAGCCTTCGGACCGGACACTGTGTCCACACACAACCATAAATAATGTAAGTACATATTGCAACAAATACTTGCGAAGGATACAGGAAGAATCACAAGAATGTAATGCGTGTGGAGGACAAAGCAGATGTTCCGCGTCTGGGTCCTTTGATACGTGATAATCTCAGGAACTAGATAGAGATACGTCGAGCGGACAGCGGAGTAAAAAGAAAGAATTTCTTTATGTTCTTCCAGGTTTGAGTTTCATAATATGCTATTTTATTGATGTTGATTAAAACTTTAACAATATTGATTATGTTTTTGCTACAAGTGCTTACAAGTTACTTACTGCTGCCCGAAAAAACAACTAAGCTTGAAAAAAAAACCTAAACAGGGTTTACTTTATAATTATTGTGTATTGTTGTTGTATAGGTGCCACGTTTTTATTAAATGTATATTGTATAGGTAACTTCACGCTGGTAACGATTTGAAGATTTGATGAAAATGGCCAATGATGACAATAGGCTATGACCAAGGTAATTAAGCCAAGTTGCAAAAAATACACACGCTAAGTAGAGATTTTAACAGTAACAGAAAAATACTTACGATGTAAATAGGACATGGCCGCCGGCAGCGCCGCCGTCGGCGTCGCCATATTCTAGTCTATAGATCGTCCTCCCTTTTGAAGAATAACATTAATATGGCATATTGCTACATTCAATATCCTGGGGATCAAAATATTTGTTTTTGGAGTCGTATTAATGCTAGGTAATGTAGAATAGTTTTCTATATAATATTTGGATGTACCAGATAAGTAAAGTACATATAAATAGCTAATCGCTATGAAATTTACTTAATCACACAGTTAATTACATAGAAATTGAAATAGCACCACTGCAATATTAATATCTTTTTTCCATTGTACACAGAAAAACACCATCACACACACATCCATCACATCACAGACATCGGTGAAGGAAAACATCGTGAGGAAACCTGGACTTGTAGTTAATATAAGTCCGAAATCGCCAACCCGTCTTGAGCAAGCGTGGTGATCAATGCTCGGGCCTTCTCTGTACGAGAAGAGGCCTTTGCCCTGCAGTGGGACAGTTATAGGCTGGTATTATTATTATTATTATTTTACACAGAAAAAAAGTGTAGCATGCATTTGCATACATAAATACACTGCGGTGAGTGTTCACACGCTAACCGTTTAGCGAGTCTCGAATAATAACAAGCAATTTAAACACATATAAAACTTGATAAACGGTACTTAATAAAAATAACTCGTTTTGATGAGAACTGCCGGGACTCTCACGTGATGTTAGCTAGAAGTAATTTCCCGCCACACGCCGCCCGCGCGACGCAACCAATCGGAAAATTGTTTGTTTGTAACTAAGAGACCGGAGGGAGGGCATCTGACTATAGTTATAAGCGTTTGTAATTAGTAAATGTCAGTAATAAAGTTTATTATTATAAAAATAACACTTATTTACATTAGTCTGAAGGTTCGTCGTTCTCGAAAGAATCTGTCGACATGTTGGATAGACTATAAGAAGGTATGACTCGGTGCCACATACATGGCTCATGAGGGTGCTGGAGTTGAACAAAGTAGATGCAACTCTGCGCACCTTGTTGATGTCTTGTATGGGGCAATAAAGTACGGGAATTCAATGACCAGGGTTTCGGCATATCGGAGAGAAAAAGGGTTAATTAGGATCAAAATTTCTACCCGGCCATAGAGCCAACTGACTGCGCACCGCCACTGCGGGAATCACCGACCGGTAAGACTGTACACCAGTAGCGGATTATGCATAAGGGTAATAATAGATTCCTCACACTACCCAGTTGACTACGGCTCGGTTGTCTCTTGACACTGATTATACCAGTGCCGTTGACAAATCTATATCTAAAATGGTAACCTAACTGGCTGATTGTTGATGGATACGAACAGTCCAAACCACTGGTCTTAGAAACGTGAAACTTGGGATGTGATCTTTGTGAAGAGTGGGTATCCACTAAGAAAGGAAATCTGATAATTCAACCCTTGTAATACCAGCCTATTACTGTCCCACTGCAGGGCAAAGACCTCTTCTTATACAGAGAAGGCTCGAGCATTGATCACCTCGCGCGCTACAGGCGAATTGGCGATTTCGGACTTACATTCACTACAAGTCCAGATTTTCCGTACGATGTTTTCCTTCACCTATGATGTTTAAGATAAACTTTAGAAAGAAAGGTAAAATTCGACCCCTAACCTTTTAACGACCAACTGACAGCCGGCTGTCGGGCTGCTATTGTCTTTGTATTGTATCTCAAATCACGTGTGTTCAAAGAATTGAGGGAGTAAAATAGACCGTGGGCGAAAGGTACAGTAATAAAGCAACGTAAACAGGACGCGGCAGCTCAACAAGATCACCGCGGTGCATCACTCGCTCTCAGCAATTTGTTTACTTGTCGCGGCGCCCGCATCACACGCAGCGTGTGGGACTACGCTTGGTGTAAGTACATGGGTGATGATTATGTATATCTACAATTGTTAGAATTAGAAAATAAAGATAGATGTTCTTCAATATAGTTTTTATATATAAATAGGTAGGTATAGAATAAATAGGTATTAAAAAAACAATTCCGTTTTAAACACTTATTTCCGTTTTCACAGTTTCTAATTCTATCAGTAAAATACCACTATTTTGGTGAAATAGTCAGTCATCGTCGCCTACACCTACACTACACCTGAAGTATCATTCGCGCCTCGCCAACCATTCAAATACACTCCTAGACAGTCTTCAAAAAACGGAAGAGGACCATGTTACAGTCTTAGAGAAAATCCCCGGGGAGAACTCCTCAAAGATCCCAGTGACTCTCTCTTATGCTTTCAAGATTTGGTTGCGGAATGTTTATAATAGTTACCGTGACCCTGGAACATAAAGGGCAATCGAAGGAACATGAGTGGGTTTTAGTCAGTAAAAGTCTGTCCAGGACGGGAGCAGTCATCTGATGATTTCCCACTCATAAAAAAAAATGCTTTCAAGATTTTTCTCTTATGCTTTCAAGTAAGAGAATTCGTACGACACCGTTGTTTCATTTAGCCAGGAACTAAACTAAATATATTAACTGCATAACAGAGCAACTTGATAAGTAAACCTACACTCCATCGGTTTAGGCATATAATCTAGACATGTCTATTTATCTAAAACTTGTCTGAATGAAATATTTAGTGAATAATGTTGGTATGTCTAATAAACAATTCTCTTTAGACGAAAAGACACGTCACGATTGTTTACCTTTGAATAAGTACCTAAACCGATGGTGTATAGCAGCCTATGACATACGCTCTCTGTGTGCGCGTGTAGAACAATGCGCCCGCGCAGCTCTGCTGAATCAATTGATTGTTTGCTCAACGAGCACTCGTACTCGCTGAAGTGCTTGTAATTGCTCCCAGTTGATTGATTGATTGAGAAGAGTCTCTGAGGAACAACATGCTCGTTGGTTCTGTGTGCGTGCGGGGAATGTGGGAACTGTGAGAACACACAACACAGACTTAACCTTTCGTCCATCAACCGACAGCCGGTAGTCGGGCTGCTAGTGTCTTACTATTGTGTCTCGAACCACGAAGTTTTAAACTTGTACTTTTTGTGCCTTCAGTCAAAAGTGACGTTAAATACGTCATGCGACCGCAGGTCTACGAACACAACACACAAATACAAATACAAAAATCTTTATTGCAACAACAACTCTAAGCTTCGCAAACCTACGCGATGCTTCAGAGATCTATGTAATGAAACGCATGCTTAGCAGATGATACGAAGACCAGCGCGATGCTACGTTGACATACAGAATGCTACGCAGCGCTACGCAGACCTGCGTGATGCTACGCTGACTTACAGATTGCTACGTAGTCCTACGCGACGCTACGCTGACCTACAGAACGCTACTTAGTGCTACACAGTGCTACGCAGACCTACACGATGCTACGCTGACCTACAGATTGCTACGTAGTCCTACGCGACGCTACGCTAACCTACAGAACGCTACTTAGTGCTACACAGTGCTACGCAGACCTACACGATGCTACGCTGACCTACAGATTGCGACGTATTCCTACGCGATGCTACGCTGACCTACAGAACGCTACGTAGTGCTACACAGTGCTACGCAGCCCTACACGATGCTACACAGACCTACGCGGTGCTACGCTGACCTACAGATTGCTACGTAGTCCTACGCGATGCTACGCTAACCTACAGAACGCTACGTAGTGCTACACAGTGCTACTCAGCCCTACACTGTACTACTCAGATCTACGTGGTTCTACGCAGATCTACGCGGTGCTACGCTGATCTACGCGGTCCTACAAAGACCTACGCGGTGTTACACAGACCTACGCGGTGCTACGCAGTACTACGTGGTTCTACGCGACGCTACGCAGTTCAAGAATTATTACGAATGAAATATACACTTGTTAACATCCGCGTGACTAACTACCTGCATATTTATTTAAACATTATAATTGTATCCGACAAGAGCGCAGTAAAGCGAAGTCAATAAAGATAAACATCTACCTCTCACCGCGTCCGGGGCGCGCCCGGCACGTGTCCGGCACGCGGCCGGCGCGGCGACGACACGGATCAACTAATTATTGCGCGAAACTCATTTAATATTAACATTATGAACCGGATGGATGTGCAGTGTATGTGTGTGTGTGATTTACAGTATGAGTGTGTGAGTGAGATTGAAGTGAAGCGGATGTTATTGGTATTTAGTGAACGATAATTGTCTTATTTCATTCGCGCTGACATGTTTATGTGATTACAATTATTTATAGCTATGGTTACTTTTAATAAACGGTACGAAGGACTGAGCAAATGTAACTATTAATGTGGAGGTCGGTCGGCACATTTTTTAAATGATTAATTTATTCCCCCTTTGCAGGGTTTTTTTAAGGTCAATTTTGGTAATAAACCTCGTTAAAATAGACCTGAATGTGTCAGTCAGCACTTTTACTCAGTCTCAACTTGTTAATCATTTCTGAATTACCCTACATTTTTGACAAGATGTTTAAAATTGACTGTCGTTGAGATATTGTTCTATTTGATCAAAAACTTACATTTGCACCACATTTAGATCATATTTCAAAAAAAGCGTCTAGAATGCTAGGTTTTGTCATTCGACAATGTAAAGTTTTTTGGCAAATTAAAACCAAAATTCTACTGTATCAAAGCTCAGTACGTAGCATTTTAGAGTATTGCAGTGTGGTGTGGCGGCCACACTACGCCACAAGTAGTTTGCGTCTGGAACGCGTTCAAAAGCGCTTTGTTTGGCATCTGGCTTTCTCTGCGGGAATAACTAAAACAGTGCGTTCATACAAAAAAAGGTTGTTATTCTTCAAAATGCACACCTTAGAGGGGCGAAGATGTTTGAACGACGCAATGTTTGCTAGTAAAACCCTGAAGGGAAATATCGACTCACCGCCGCTACTCGCACTTATCAAATTTCGTGCTCCGGCAAGGATTCCGCGCAAACCTATCGGCCCACTTTGTCCTCCAATGAGAAGAACGGTGCTGGGATCTAACTCTCCATGTGCTAGGTTTTGTAGGGTTTTGAATAGTTGTAGTGATAAGGTTGATTTCCACTTTGATTCTCTCAAAACTCAAAAATGTAAATTTGTAAACTCTGTAACAGATTTATTGTAATTTCATTTTTTTTTCTGGACTGTGGTGTCGTGTTTGTAGTTAAGCTTTTAACATATTGCTAGTGATGTTTACTTGTGCGTAGTATATAGAAGTGTGTATTATTTATTGTTGATTCTTTTGTTTTTCTTTTTTGTTCATGTGGTGTTTACCTTTAAGTAATTGTTGCACTATGTTAAGTTTTAATGCGCATTTAATATTAATTGTATGAGTGTAAACAATTGTTGGCAAACCTAATAAATAAAATAAAATAAAATAAAAATATTGCGACTACAATATTTATGTAATCGCTCTATAACTACAATAATATACAATCGTTATATTAAGTCTAGTTATTCACAATGGATTGTATAACCAAATAAATAAATCAACTTTGTATACGCTAAACGCTCTCACAACTGTCATTACGTTGTGACCATGATGCAGGAGCTGGCTGCCGGCACCGGGGAGCGGAACTTATAATATTCTAACACCGAAAGCTACTAGTGACTTTAAATTGAAAAGAGCCAATTTACTGCCTAATTATTTGGAGGAGTCACCACTGACCGCCAGCAACTTAGCACATCTGTTACATTTAACATTCCTTCTTCAACCAAAGTGTTTGCCCTCAATTAAAACTCATATAATAATGAGTATCATCCCATCATCCCGGCACCGCCCGGGGGTCGGCAGCGCCCCAGCGTCGCCGACAGCCCGCGATGTCAATATTTACTCCCAGTAATCGGTTTGGGAGCTCGGAATCGAACCCGGGACGAAAGGTCTCTGGGGTAATGGCGATATTATGCGATGTCCCTTGTTCATACATGGGGGGGGGGGGGTCAGAAATCGGGGAGATGTTGAATTTAAATTTACAATATTTGTCATATGTTACTTTAGCAATAGTTTGTTTCCTAACAATCAAAGATTTACTTAACAATTCAAACTAATATTAAATGCAAAAGTTTTGTCCTACTGTCTTTCTGTTCATTACGACCATTATGATTTAATTTCGTATGGATCTTCTAAGAATTTCAGATATTTTACGACTATAATTGATGATTATTTAACTTGTTCGAAACAATATATTAATATTATTTTTATTCATCTGCGCATAGTGCATGTTGTGTTTTTCTATAAGTAATGGGAGAGAGTATAAAGAATTAAGTTTGCAATGTGCGAATTATAATGTAACTGTGTACTCATTGCTGAGGAGCTTTATAATAAACTAGCTTCTGCCCGCGGCTTTGCTCGCGTTAGAAAGAGACAAAAAGTAGCCTATGTCACTCACCATCCCTTCAACTATCTCCACTTAAAAAATCACGTCAATTCGTCGCTCCGTTTTGCCGAGAAAGAAAGACAAACAGACAGACAGACAGACAGACACACTTTCCCATTTATAATATTAGTATGGATAAATAAATGACTGATGGTGAGCACTGATTTAACCTTCCAAAGATCGGCCGTTAACATAATGTTATTCAACCTGTGACCAAACTACTAGAAACTGGTATTTTATTAGTAGTCGGTTAGGAAACGCCGACCACTACGTAGTAGTTAATTATGATACAAGACGAGATCAGTGAGCTAAGTTTATTATTCCAGCTGAAGAAAGATTAAGCCCGAGCGTACAGTAATAGAGCCGAGAAACTAATGACAAAATGCTCTTGCAAACGTCTTTCGACATTTAGCGCCTTACTAATAAACGCTGCATAAAGTTATGACAGGTTTAGACGTCGAAAAATGTATGGTTACACAGGCTTTATTCATTGCATAACTTTACACAGTGATTATTAGTAAGGGCTTTATTTATTTATTTATTTATTTGAAAACTTTATGCACATGTAAAAAACAATGTACACCGGCGGACTTAATGCCTTGGGCATTATCTACCAGTCTACCTTAGGGTGATGCAGAGACAAAACATGGCAGGTGCGAAGATATAAATAAAATTTCA
Organism: Athetis lepigone; assembly: GCA_033675125.1. Classification (NCBI taxonomy): domain Eukaryota; kingdom Metazoa; phylum Arthropoda; class Insecta; order Lepidoptera; family Noctuidae; genus Athetis; species Athetis lepigone. The sequence goes on from CM066234.1 coordinate 13,731,803, forward strand.
TAAGTAACAGTAGAAATAAATATAATATAAACATACATATATTATACATATATACGATAATAATAAATACATATATACATACATATTCATACATATACATAACAAAGCCATTGAGAGATATAATTACTAAGGTGGTGAAAAACTGCAAATTAACTATTAATCGAGTCTGCCAACTCCTTCAGTAAATGTTCACGAGCTTTTAACTTAAAAGTAAATTTTTAGGCTTTAATTGTTAACTCATTTCTGAAGAAGAAAAAATATCAAGTTACACTAAAATTGTAAAGCTTTAGAGTTCGTCTGTTTGAACGGGTTATTTTCAGCAACTACTAGTCCGAATTGTTTTTTTTTATTGTGTTGCATAGACCACTTATTGTGAAAGGTTATGTATGTACGTGGAAGCCGCTCAGTAAAGAAAACCGCGGGTAAAACTAAGCACGGCTAGTTTTTTTTTTAACTTTTTCAGTCGGTAATTCTAGAATTACTTACCCAAAGATTTGCGAAACTAGAGCACGGTTGGAACTTTGCCGACAGCTCTGTGGTGAAACTGTTACAGTATGTAAGTAACTAACTGAAATAAAAGTTACGTAACGAATAACTACATTTAAAAAAATAAAATATATATGTTAAAGGGTTATTGTAAAACCCATTACTGATATTTTTTCCTCAGTAAAGAAATAAAGTTACATGGCCATTGTCACGTTAAATATAATACCTACTATAACCAGTGAGGTTAATATTTCCTGCAATGTAGCTTAAGAAGCCTTTAACAGATTAGTTTTATAACTACTAAGTACAGCGACATATAAAGTAGTAATTCTGAAGATGGTTGAGATCAGGTGGGCTCCCTATAGCTGGCAGCAACGACTAATTAATATCTCCTTGAATATGAATTCTCAGTAAGCGCTCCTACGTCACATTAGCGGTAGCTGTAAGCACATAGCCGTGTACTATATACTACAGCGTACTGCTATGTACTCAACTGCACATAGCGGCTACATAAAGAGCAAACTTGTTTCAAAATCGATGTGTACGAAGGCTTTAGCGCGACGCGAAAGGGCGGTCGCGACTAAATTATTCACTAACCAAGCAACACTGAGCACCTATACCCTTCTCCCTCAATCTTTCTACATTCATGTATCGCTGTCTCGCCTTCGCTTTGTAAGGTAGGTGTTGCGCTTTCGGCCGCCACCTATGGTGGTCTCTGTCTGGCTCGCGGGCGGCCGGTATGCGTGTCTCGCTCGCTCTCATTAGGTTAGTCCCGCGGATGTTTGCGCAACGCTTGGCAGTCGCGTTGTATGGCGCGGCGCAGAGCAGGCGATGTGGACAGAGATAGTGGGTTGTAATTTAATTTGCTTTAAGTATCAGTCGTTTGGTTATGTCCACGATCGTTTTGGATAGGTTTTCTTTGTTGGTGTAGATACTTGTTAGAAAATTGATTTTTAAAATATATTCCTGATTTTCAAAAAAACCCATTGGTCTCTTATGTCATCTACTCTGCACTTAATACTATACACTACCTAATTACCCAATAATTATGTCTTACTCTCCAATATGTAAGCGCGTCGCTAAAATCCTCTTAAACATTTTTTATTTTTTAAATATTTGAGTAAGTGACTGAATGGGTTCTGTTTGATTCGAAATTGGACTCAGTAAGTGGCGCTACAATCGGGTTCTAGAATTAATGAGAATCGTGAAATGTAGGGCTAAACCTCCGTAATTTACATAGTCTCAATAATCAGGAATTCAATCAACCAAAGTATTTATTTATAAAAATAAAACTTAAATCAGACTCAATGCACTGAAGGCAAGAAAGTAAACGCGAAAATTAGTAAAAAAATGGCTAAGTGCGTGTCAGGGCACGCATAGAATAGGGTTCCGTAATGAACCACGTCGCATTGTAGTCTCAACCTTTCGCATGATGTCAGTTTCAAGCTTTTTGGCATTATTTTGTTTCTCAAGTTAGGCCTCTAGCAAAAAAAAGTTACATTTAACCCATTATAGTTTTCTTTTAAAATTCATTCTATGGACTACCATCGCGATGTTTTCGCTTGTTTAGCTTTTCGAGTGGGTTCTATTTTAACCAAAAAATGCTCTTTAAACTTAAAAATCTCGGAAACTTATACCTAAATTAAAAAAAAAAACGGCCAATAGCGTGTCCGGCCATGCTCAGTGTAGGGTTCCGTAGTTTTCCGTCCGTCACAATAAGTGTGCCCACTTATGAGTTTAAAAAAAGGCTATTTGTTACGCAGAAATTACTTTGTATATCCTTTTTGTCTTTTTGTACAAAAACTGTTTTGCACTTTGTCGACGTGATACATACACATATTCTTGCAAAGTTCCATCTTTTCGACAGTAAGCCCAGGAAGGACGGACGGGCGGACGGACTTGACGAAACTATGTATAAAGTGTTCCTTTGTTGCACCATTTAGGTACGGAGCCCTAAAAAGTGAATTTGGCGCGTCTAAAGAATAAAAATAATATACATTAATACTTTGGCCGCAACCAAGTATTCATATAAGAAGAAATGACATACCTAATCATTTGCATTGTCCGTAAATGCTTGTCTCGCCAGCCGTTGCAGTAATTTACTACCTCTTCGCATAACATTGAATGTTTAATAACCGACCATTTACCACTGAAATATCTATTTAGTATTTTTTTAGAAATACATATGACCTTGACACATCCTAACAATGACAACGATCTCGCAGCTCGGGGTCAACTGGTCAAGAGGCTACGCGCTACGAGTGCTACGAGTTCTACGTGTGCTACGAGCGTAGCGCTACGAACACTAGGAAGTGTGAATAGTACTACACTTTCCTAAGAGGTACAGGAATATAATATAATTGACTAAGAGAAGAAACATTAAACAGATAACTACTACATTGGACACACAACACAGGTAACTATTTAATCAACTACACCTCTTAAGAGGTAATGAATAGACTACACAAACTAAGAATAAATAATCAGACGGTGCCTCTAGCAGACAGAGAATCTAGAAAGTAACAAAACCAATTCAATAATAAAATCAAAAGAAATTAGTAAATAAAATCTCATTCGCACGTCTCGTTAACGTTCATCAAACAAAAAGTAAGTAGCATCTCAGCTTTACTTCTCAGCCAAAATATTCAAACGCTCTTCAAACTGTTTGTCTTCTTACAACCATTATTATAAACATCAATCAGAATAATTACACAAATATGTTCACCCTAGCCGCGAGGGGAGCAAGCAGGCAGAGTGTGTCTAGGTACGCTGGCCCTTCAGTGCCCAATATAAAAATACTAGTACGACGTCAAAGCGAGTGGCTGCTAACGAGGGCCTTCGAGTGTGCTCGGTTCCCCTCGCGGAGTCGTGAACATATGAATAAACAGCGATTTTGTGTATAAAGCGCTCTGTGCTAGGTATCAATGTTTTTCATAGTTGCACAATGTGATACATTTCTATCATACTACATTCATTGATAAAGATTTTATATAAGAAATATAAATAAAAAATAAATAATTAAATGGGGAAGGCCTTAGCCCAGCAGTGGGACAGCTCAGGCTAGGAAAAAAAAAACTTCGAACAACTCACACACGGCTATCTGATCCCAAGCTAAGCAGAGCTTGTATTATGGTAACCTAACCAGACAACTGATATACATACTTCTATATAATATTATGTTCACAATCAATAAAAGTCGAAAGTCGGGAAAGGGTATAAAACTCAGATATGTTTGTTGGGAATGTAAAAAGTCGTAACTGTAACAACCGTGTTACTGGCGCTGCCCTGCGTGATTGCAGTCAAGGGCTATCGACACAATGTGCACGAGAACTCAGATGAGCTGCACAGGTCACTGAGCAGAGGCTCACAAGTGTGGGAGCTGCTGGACTATCTGATTTGTCAATCAGTGTGGTGCAGGTTTTATTGTAATGTTCTAAAGACTAAGATGTGCGTATTGACAAAGACATAATTTGGTGCTGGTATTGTGTTATTTGTTTTTTATATTATTACTACCCCGCAGTTTTACCTGCATAGTTCCCGTGGGTTTTTTGGAATAAAAACTATCCTAAATACTTTTTCAGGCTATGGACTATCTCTCTATCAAATTTCATTTAAATCGGTCCAATAGTTTTGGCGTGATAGCAAGACAGGCAGAGTTACTTTTGTATTTATAATATCAGTATGAATTACCTTTAGAGTGCCTTCCAAATGCTTTACACAAGAAACTAGGTACCTATTCTTTGCGTAAATTTTATAGTATTTCTGAATTCGGGAACCAAAAAAAAACTAATTAGTAACAAAATCTGAAAAATCATTCTCAAGTTCAAGGAAAACGTCTCTTTATATCGCCCAGACCATATATATACCTATCTACAGAAACACTAGACAAGACATTATGCGAAGCGCGAGCACCCTCCAGTGAAGCTGTGTTTAAACTAAGACTCGTTTATATTATAATAATGAAAGCGTCGTTAGCATGTCAAAGCGCTGCAGCAGCGGTGGGTGATGCATTATGTATGACAGCACTAGTTCAGTGGGGGGTAAACGGGAGCAGTTACACGAGAGAGTGATGTGCTGCACTTGGGTATGTGTAGAGGAGATGAGGTAAGGTTCTGGAGCATAGGTGATAGCCCATACTGAACAGAAACACTGATGTGTGCGAAATGGGACGGTCAGTAAGTGCGGTGCAGGTGGTTATATGTACCTACTGCGTACAACGAGTATGCTTTGGCTGCTAGGGGACAAGAAAAAAAAACTTAACGACAGCTCAGATGAACCTTGAAAAAGTAGTTATTAGTCTCCAATATCCCTTCCTTACAAAACAACCTCTCAACTCCTCCAGATAGGCGAGTAATTAAAAGAAAGCCCTCACACGTACACACAAGTGAATCCTACAGAACAGACGAAGGGTGACAGCGTTTGACGGCGGTTCCCTTTCAATTTGTCCGACACTCGTCGCGGCAATAAAATAAAAATAATGGCTTCCTGTCCACAGAGGAGGATTCAATTAAGTAAATCCTTTAATAAGCAAATAAGCAGAAGTCGATGGCAGAGATCAAAGCCCTCTCGATCCACTCCCGCGGCCCTCGCGACGAAGTCGGTATGAGTGGGCCGCGCGGGATGGGGCGCGTCGCTTTCTGTTGTTCTCACATTTCTACAATTATCAAATCTAACTACGATTGGAGTCCTTCTCTTTAACAAGTAAAATAAGATAACTAGCTTTGGCCCGTGGCTTTGCCCACGAAAATTCTGTCAAAGATTGGGTTGGAATTCTAAAAATCTTTTCTTAGTAGACTCACTCTGAACAAAGGACACACCCTACAAGTTTCATATCTCTGGGACCAGCGGTTTTGGTGTGTGCGTTGATATATCAATCAGTCAGCCAATCGGTCAGTCAGTTTACCATTTTATATATTAAGATATATATGATCGTCAGCCCGCCCGCTCAACTTATAGTGCAAACATTTGATAGAAGCTAGAAGACAAGTAGCTCTTTAACGTAAGTAGCATATACTCAGGTTAAGTTATACTTTGTCTACCGAGCAAGGCAAAACGCTCATGAAAATTGGCTTTATGTTACTTAATCAGCTGTTTTCATTATTTTAAGTATAGCTGTTGGTTTTCCATCTGAATAAATAAATAAATAAAATGAAAAAAAAAAACAGCAAAAGCAATGCATTATACCTATAAGGTATAGCTTAAATACCATCCAAAAGCTAAACTTAAATTAATCGTAGGTTAGGTAAACCGCGAGGGCCCGTTCCGCATTAGTCGTGCTACAGCGGTATGTTCGAAGGCGCGGTGTCTATCAGATGTCTTGCTGACAACCCCCCTGCCCCCTACCCCCTCTCATATCGGCATCACCTCAAACCCTCGTTCAAGTAATCGAGATCCGATCGCGCATTGAATGCGATTCACCGACAGATAGACGCGCGATTATCTGCGATATGGAAGAGGATGTCCTGTGTGGCTTTGTTACATGTATCTCAATGAAGATGTTATCATTGTAATCAAAGAGAGTGATTATAAGAAGTGCTCTTTAATATATGAGGTAGGTGTATCGAACCTCATGCACAAAAATTTAAATAACTAAGTAGGTGTCCGAGTTGTTAGGGTTTTGGTACGGTGGGCAAAGCAGATAAGTATCAAGGGCCGTCAGATACAGTTTAAGTTTTCTCAAAAATCCACGGATATTTTCTAATATAGTAGAAAATGACTAGTTCTTCAATTAGGTTAAATTTCATTTAAATACATTCATTGGTATTCAAGAAAACCTCAGTTGTATAGGGCGGCCCTGGATACTATCTGCTTTGCCCACATGTAGATAACTGCATTATAGCTACCTAATATGTATTAGTTTATTACAGTTTAAGAAAGATTATTCTATGTATTTTATTCTATGGGCCTCCAATGCCTGAAATAAAATGATTATTATTAACCGACTTCAAAAAAAAGGAGGAGGTTCTCAATTCGGATGTTTGTATGTTTTTTTTTTATGTTTGTTCGCGCATATCTCCGTCGTTTGCCAACCGATTTGAACAATTATTTTTTTGTTTGAAAAGACTTCCCAAATGGTCCCATTGTCATCAGGTCCCGGATCTGATGATGATATCATGCCGAAATCGAGGGAACTCTTCAATTTTTATAGAAAAACGTACATTTTTTTTAAAGTTACTCTAAAACGTAGTAGGGACTCTAACTAAAAAGTAAAAAATAAAAACTTTTTCCAAAAAAAAGATAACCGACTTCAAAAACTAAAAGCTCAAAAATAACTATTTCGGAAGTCGGTGGCAAGGTAACACAATTCGACCGGCAGAAGAAAAGCCACCGACTTCCGAAATAGTTATTTTTGAGCTTTTAGTTTTTGAGTCGGTTATCTTTTTTTTGGAAAAAGTTTTTTTATATTATTATAGCTGTTATGTTTCTGCCCTAGAAGGACACTTTTAACACACCTCGCCACGTTAATAACGAATGTTTAACACGTTTAGTTAATGGAAATTAAGTAGTAGTGATTTAATTTCGAACGTGTAAATGTTTCCTTGAAACTCAAGTGATTATCTTGGCCACGTAAGTCACGAACATAAGCATGTGACAACTACTCAAACATTAAATTTTTTTTTTCATAAAGCCATAAACTTTTCAAAACTATCCTAGATTAGGTACCCACTATAAAGTATGCCCTAAAACTTATTGTACCTACTATAGTTACTCAAAGAGAAGATTGAGCACAAACTTGTTACAACTACAACATTAAAATATTTTTTTAATCTTAAATAGCCTCAACTTTCTGTTAATACATATTTTATAGGTACATAGTAATTAATTTGTTGACTACCTACCTACTACTTACTACCTATAAAATAGCTATGCCCTAAAACTGAATGCACAACGCAGCTAATGATGCGACTTCACTAGGCGCATTTTGGTAAAATATTTGCATGTTCGATGCAACATACCTATTATCAACCTTATTCTACTTAAATCAATTACTTAATTAAATAAATCAATGAATTTGTATTTATTTATTTATTACATGGAGGACTTACAGCTTATAAAACCAATACAGAAAGAAAACAATAGTCACTACAAAGTATTGTTTAAAAATATTTGTATGCCTGGTATGGTAGAGGCTCTACCATACCAAGTATCAACATGCTCTACCGTAGAGCATGTTGATACTTTACTTTCGTTGTTTTAAGATCCTCGTATTGCACACATGTCTCAAGCAAATAAATGAATCTTTATTATTTTAATTTTATCTTTATTTATTTATTTTTTTGACCCAAGTGACGCAAATATTTTTCCAAATAAGTACGTACAAAAAAAAAATATTTTAATGTTTGCGTAGTTGTTACATGTGTATGCTAGTGATGTCGTGACTTTACATTGAATACAAAGAATAGGCGGTATGATAAAAAAAACACAAATCTAATACTTAAAAAAAACTATGACATTGACAGTAAATAGGTACCATAGGCGCGACATGCATTCTGCCTTCGTACTTAGTGGAACACAAATACGGTTTTACGCTGATGATTATAAAAATTATAATAGTGGTGCCGATTCCCTTGGTCACAAACTAGACTAATTTTAAGTTAAATGCATCTTTCTCTTTCCATTTCTTAAGGAAAAGGACAGAAGATACAATTTAGTTTAATCCTGTCAAATTAGACAGCGCCGGAAGAAAATTGACGTATATTTAGACGCCATGTTTTTAAAACGCGTCTAAATTTATCTATGGAGTGTCCAAATTTGACAGGACTTTATAATATTTTATCTTCTGTCCTTTTCTTAATTAAATGGAGAGAGAAAGATGCACTTAACTTAAATTTACGTTAGTTTGTGAACAAGAGAATCGGCACCATAGTTTACCCTAAGTAGCATCTTAATCGAAATCATAATCGTACCGACTATTCTTCTTCAGTAGTACTTACAATTACTTATTTTTAATACTAAAGTATTTCAACCTCAAGTACCTACGTAGTTACTTTGAATATTTCGCTTCGCTCAGGATTTTATTTTAGAACCCCTGGCTGAGCTCAGTATTTTGTTCTAGAAACTTGCGCATCGCTCTACTGGTTTCAAAACACTTTTACCTTAAAAATAATTCTTTAAGCCACGTATTCACTGAGCAACAATGTTTCGGATACACACAGTTTCTAAAACATCACGTAAATGTTTTTTTGTTCCAGGCACCTTATCATTGTTTCCAGGAACAATGTTTTGTAAACTCTGCTGTCCACAAAGTCAGTTCAATTCAATTTATTTTTTATTAATCATACATAGATACTGGTTACATAGGTAATTAGGCGTTCTTTCTACTGAGTACTACCTACTATCGGTTTCTTTTACTGATTCGATTTGTGAAACTATCTCTTCAACGGTTCCAAGTAAAAAATTATACTTATATTTCTGAAACAAAGTGATTTGTTTTAGGAACACGTAGATTTTGTTTTGTTTTTAAACAATTGTTGCTCAGTGACAAACAGCCGATTTCTGAATTGAGTATTCAAGCTGGAATCAGTTAAGTTTTGCTCAAGTGGTTGATTAATACTTAAGTTTTCTACGTTTCAATCGTAAAAATTTGGTTTTCTCAAACCATAATTTGTTAAGTTTTCTTTACCTACAAAAATTGAGAACAAATCAATACAGGGACGTTCCATTACAAGTAAAAAAAACTGTATTTACTATTACATTTATTCTGTCTTAATATTTGCATTTGTCAATTATGAAATATATTTTAATAGTTTCCGGAACGATAAATTGCAATAGATCGGAATTATTTTAAAAGGCAAAAATGCTTGATATTCTGTTATTATTAATTATCTCGTAGGGAACGTGTGTTTGCGAAGAACGAAACGTATTTAAATATGACAAGTGATCACTAATATTGACAAACGAGTTAAAAAAGTCAACAAACAACAGGTGTATTCCGCGGTTTTTTTTTATTTGTTTAAATACGAATCGAAACATTGCTTTCTGTGATGATGTGGTAGAATTTACAAAAGGCGATATTAAATATTTTAGGCAAGTCTGGTCGATGTTTCGCCGTGGTAGCCTTACTTTACGAACCTCTATCCGTGATTATAGTTGCAAAACTTCTGAAAAATTCGAAATAATTCCGGAATACTTCTGGGAAAGTTTCTTTAAATCAGAATTATTCAAAATGAATTTAAATTTAGAATTGTATTTTTTTGCAAAATATTTTTATATTTTTTTAAATATCGAATGGAATTTTGCATCGACCGTCGATCGCCGCCGGCTGACTGTGTGCACGTGCACGAAGGCGATGGCGGTGCGGGGTGCGGTGAGAGGGGAGATGCTCCCCCCCCGGAGAAGTTTTCAGAAAGATTCATACCCCGCAATCGAAAGTTTCCGCGGAATATTTCAATAAGAATAAACGTGTTTATTTTTTGTGTGGTGGGTGACTTAATTATTTTTCAGTGGCACATAAGTTAGTAAAATATAAATGTTTATTTTATTATAAATCTGATCGACTAAGTATATTTGTTAATATTTTCATAAAAAAATAAAAATCCCTTTAATCGCGGGATAACATAATATGTTATCCTGCAATTAACAGGATTTTTATTTTTTTGTTTTTATGTAGGTTATATCGAAGTCGAATGCTATTTTTCAAAATGTTAGTTGTGGAATAAAAAACCAGGCCGAGCATATTTGATTTGTTTTTTGAAAAAGGGTTGCCTATGTTTTTGGTTAGTTTGTATATAGCTCTGCTGTTCGCATCGCTAAGTATTCGCGAGTCACATATATAGGTATTACTAAATAAAGGAAAACCTAATAAATAAACTCAAAAACTATTGTGTCGCTTTCAAAAATTCTTTCACTGTTGGAAAGCTACTACTAATATTATAATGCGGAGGAGTTTGTTTGTTTGTTTGTTTAAACGCGCTAATCTCAGGAACTACTGATCCGATTAGAGAAATTCTTTGTTTTTTAAAGTCCATTTATAGAGGAAGGTATTAGGCTATATAACATTACGCTGCGACCAATAGGAGCGAAGCGTCAGTGAGAAATGTTGCAAAAACGGGGAAAATTATTCACATTTGAGGACTTTTGTTGCGTGCGCTGAATAAACGGTTTACGGGGGGCTAAGAAGTAACCAAAGGAAATTAAACGCGGATAAAACCGCGGGGGACAGCTAGTAGGCTAGATTCCCTATGAACCCATTAGAGGTAACTGCTGTACTCGATTGAGTACAGCATTATTCCGAAGTATAAATAACAGATCTTGTAAATTTTAGGTGATACACCTTATTATTTTACTTCATTACGCTGTACTCAATCGAGTAGGTACAGTGGCTTTTAATGGATTAATACAATTTCACCGGGTTTTTTTTTGCTAGTTGAAATATTCCCAAAGTTTCAGAATATTTCGGAATACTTCCGAAGTATTCGACGGGAATGTTTCGGAATTTTTCCCGCCAGCATCTATATCCGTGATAGATAGGTAACGATGTATCGACACTGAAGATGTTTTATTTGACGCTAAGCACAGTTTAAGTAGTCCGATTTGGGTACTTAACTATCCGATGCTCAACTTAGCAGTAAGCAGGATTTGAGTACCGTAAATAGTGTTTAGAAACGCAAAAATTCACAAAACTCAAGTTGATTACAATATTTGATGTTCCAAACTGTCAAATTTGAGATTTCTCAAACTCTATGCTTAAAGAGATTTCTCAAACTCAATGCTTAAATCAAACATAAACTTAGTTCAGAAACAAAAATGTTTTTTAAGTCCTACTTAAGTCATAGATAAGTATTCTCAACGTAAAATACTCAATTCAGAAATCGGCTGTAAGTGGCTTAAGTCTTGATTTGATTAACAACATAACGTCCACTACGTCATTGCATGGAAACCACCTGACAGTCGCTGCCGGTGTTGTCTAGTCGCAACATAGCTATACTGCTGGCCATATCTCCCAAACCCATAGGTACACAACAATTTTGCTTTGCGGCATAGTTATATATTATGTATTTATTATAACATTTTTATCCATTGAAGATTTACTTTTTCTTTGCACCTTCTTGTTTTGTGACTGCATCACCCTAAGGTAGAATTCTCGAAAATCCCCAAAGCAAGTCCGACTTTGTAGGTAGCTTTTTTTTTCTACATTTTGTGCATAACAAACAAATAATTGAATTACCTAGATAATGTCTTAAACTTCCCTGAACGAGCACGTCATAAGAAGCTCAATGTTTTTTATTCCAAATCAGAAACCCATAGTAGCGTGAACAGAATCTAAAAGAGCACCCTCTTTGTAAGAACGCATGGTACGAAGTCCTACAACTAGAGGGCTCTGCACTAGTGGGTACTAGAGGTTCCTTACACGGAGTACCCTATCAATACTTTATCATAAGACCCCTTGGTAGGTACATCTATGATGCTAGCGCCATCTATGTATTACACTGGGCTCGACCTGCGTCTACTAGTAGCTAGTAGTACCACAGATTAATAAATAGTTACTACGTAACAGATACTTCACTCCAATACAAAAACCAAAATACCTACGCTATAATAGCCTACAAAATCATAATAACAATACCAGTTGTTTGCAGCAAGGAGAAATGTACCATAAGTACGCACAAAGAGAGTTGAGATTCTTTTGCCCGCCGCGCGACTTACGTGTGTGCGTGTCGTCCAGCAAATCTGCTAGGGTTATACGTATGATGATAATGGTAATAAAACGAATGTTTTAGAAAAACAATTATTTTGTTATTTATTGATCAAATATTTTTTAGTTTGATAAAATGACTGATGCATATTTTTCGTTCCTTGAATTCCCGACTTATATATTTTAGTGTCGAAAATTTCCAAAACCGCGTGAATAATTTTAATAAATAATCAAAAGGGAAACAGGAGAATTAGGAAACAGGGGAATTGGACAATAATCACGCAATAATTACGTGGTTTCGGCATTTTGATAGTCAGCGCTGTACACGTGACGCGCGAGCACTCAGCCGGGCGCGCGACAGCCCGGTGTTCGTTGTATCGTCGACGATACGCGAAGCGGTAGGCATAAAACGCGTGGCCTTGAGCGAGTGACGGACGCCTGGTAGTACTAGCACTGTTAGCTTGTGCCTACTTAACAAATATCATCGTACTAATGCTCACCTCACCACCCGTCCGATGGCACAGAGCATTTTTGTCGTTAAGCAATCGGTCCTGTCTGTCTGAGCTACCTGCGGTCGTGGATTGCGGAACACAATATGCACTGGGTCCAGCACAAGACAAGGTTATTTCGTTGAGCTAAGCCATACGGCAGCGCCATTTGAACGGAGATAGATTAACAAATAATAAACGTCAAGTTTTGTTATTTCTTTATTTTTTCACCATTTATCGTAAAACTTTCCTACGGCACACCGCGCGTCGCAGTCGCGCACCAATATTCCGCCTTGTGTATGTCGAGCGATCCTCCGCGCGCAGCGGCGCGGCGCCGCGCGCACGGGCGACACGACACGTGCGACACGCGCGACACGTCGCCGCGCCGCCGCGCACTCCTACCACTCGCGTCGTCACGACGCCTCGGTCGCGCGCAACACGTCCACACAACTACCGCTACTTAGTGCTCGGTGGCGCCGACAGGTGGCGCCCGTTTACATTATCATACGTATGAACGTGTTGCGCTTACAAAAACCAACATGGACAGTTTGAAATTAATTTTGATTAAAAATATAACAATTTCCACTTCCACTTATACAAAATAAATACGCGTTTAATTTCAGTTGTAAAATAGAAATAAAATGATATCCATCGTAAGTACACACAAGCACCATCTAGCTGCAGTTTAACTGCCATCCTCACTCATACGATAATCAACTCTCCGCGCTACGACACAGCGCTGAACATTGCCTGGCAAGTTTGTCGTTACAAATTGTTATCACTTCGATTTACAGTCGTAGCGCGGAGTTCCATTTCTTTCCATTAAAAAATATATAATATACGTATAAAGTACAAAATGAATGTTACAGATACTGCTAGTAATCCATCGATTTTTGAAATAAATACTAAGACAGACCGCTAGGGTGGCTTACCGCCAGTAACAAAACTTTACAAGCAAAATTTTATACATTCATATTCGATCGGGAGATCTGTCAATGTTCCAAACACCAGTAACATTGTGTCGAGCCAAACAATAGAAAACAACAAGTATATAAAATACTAGTATAATAATAAACCTATAGGAAGTTATACATCACACTATACAATCTTTGGATACAAAATCTCAGCGGCGCACACGTGCCACTTACAACTGCTACTTATGACGACGTGTCCTTAGATGTTATCATCTGCGCTTAACTCAAAAGCTGGCGCTACGTCACCATACTGATGCTCACTCACGTAATTTTATACAAATAGCAATGTTGTAAGTGTGACGGCGCGTGCGCCTGGGTCGCCGGCCGCGCGGGCGCCCGCAGCGACCGCGCGCCCGGCGACCCTCACACCGAACCAGTCTCAACGCTACCGAGCCGTGTCTTACACGAATTGAGAAATTTAGACAATTTAGACAAAAAAAAATATTCAAAAAAAATTTATCCTCATCACATGAGCCATGTCAGTCCCAGAGTTCCAAACATTACGATATCGACATTACCAACTAATCCATTGCATATTGGGTGCCTTTATTAAAAAAACAGAGTTTTTATTCCACTTTACAAGTAGGATGCCTTTTTAAATTTTAGAAATTAATTAATTACAAACATGCAAATAATGAAACTCCGACCGTCCTAGACGCACATTACAAAACCTCCACCTCTGTCGATATCTTCTCCTAGTCACGTTCCCTCTCCATACACAACACCCAATATGCCGTCACCATTATACCTAACAACCACATTTATATTGCAATCTATTTTTTTTACATCTTAGCTTCAATCGCGAACGCAGTCCACGTTTATTAAGGAGGCGCGCGCGGGCGCCGCGCGAGCGCTCGCCGCCCGCGCGCGCGCTCCGTGCAATCCTATCTAGACAACGCCCTGTCGATCGGTACTCTACAGAACACAGTTTGTATCCATCGTCCTCTCTCTAAGGAAAACATTTTGATGGCGGCCGAGTGTCCAAACACCCACGAGAGACGGATCAACCTAACACCAGAACTATTGCAGCAGACCTGAGCGCGCACGCGAAGGCACGAACAAACTGAACACGGAAGCAGCGGCCGCCGAGCGGCGAGACGACTGGATATCTGAACACTAAGCCACCACATGTATCGATACTATACATAAATATTTAGGACACAATATTTCGAAATTGTTATTTTTTTTAAGACTACAAATCATTTACCATTATTAAATATAAACTACAATCGATTGGCAGTATCATTTATTTACCTCCCCTGACTCTCATGATATTATCGTGACTCGACTCGCGGCATGAGGTCCGCGCCGCCGCGCGCTCGCTCGGCGCGAGCACGAGCGCGAGCACGAGCGCGAGCGCGCGGCGGGGCTCACCGCTCGCGACGCGACGACGGCGAACAGTGCGAGCGAGACCTTCACTAATATCGTCGAACGAAACTTTAGCACTTATCATACCATCCGACAGCGGTAACAAGCCGGCGCGCCGGCCTGCGACCGCACTCGGGTCAAACTTACGTACGAGAACAGAAAAACAAACGAAGTCATCGATCTATGTTGACAATGACGTGAAACTGAAGCCGTCTCCTTCCTCCTCATGGACGTAAATACAAAGGGTACCTTATACATACATGAGATGAAGCCGCGCGACACGAGCGCGCCCGCCTGGTGACGCACACGTTATGGCACGTCCTAAGCATACACTAACACGACATACTGCCTACGCCTATAAACAACTCCTATCACCTCGCATGTGATCCCTTCAACCGTAGACAGCTCCGGGGCGGTGCTCCGGCGCTGGTGCTCCGACTGGTCCTCGACCGGGCGCCGCGTCCCTCTCCTGGCCGCGCTGATCGACCGCACTAAATAAAACTCAGACCTAACTAAATCCACGTGGAGCTGCAAACCTATCCTGTTTAGTTACTGCTCATCGAAACCGCCGAGTACTTGTCTTGTATTGTGTCCAACCGCTATTTTCATACTATTACATTTTTAATAATTTTCTTTATTTCAATCTCAGGTACTGTGGTATTGCTTACATGTAATTATAAAATGATTTTTCACAAGTTTATATTTTGTACATTGGCGGTTAATTGGTGTGGCTGACCAGAAAACTAAAACCGACGCTACTGAGCTACTTAGATGTCGAGATAACATTTTACGTTTTCTGGTGAGCGCTGGCATCGTTGCGATGCTGTTGCAGTATATGAGGAACAGTAAAACAATGAATGGTGTCACAGTGTAGCTGTCGCAGTAAAACAATCAGTTGAGGGCGAGTCACTCGCGACATCAGACGTAACGTACAGATAAATTATCTTTTAGCAAAACATCAATTAACATCGGAAATATAATTAAAACTAACGAACTATTATAACTCTGTTTTTTTTTTAGTTTTTAGTATAGCAGTTGATTCGATTCGTAACTATAGTGACCTATTTAACACTTAGGAAGCGGGGGGGCGGGGGGTGCGTCGCCGCTGCCGCGCGCGCTACACGCGGACTGTCCACACGTGTGTGTATCGTCGCTGTGATGTAATGCGCGGTCGTGACTGCGAGAGTCCGGCGCCAGCGTGGCAGCGGCGGCGCGTCGCGAATAATGAATATTATAATAATTGACTATCACCACCAGGCATCAGACTGCACTCCAACTAGACAAACACAGCGCTGCACAAGCGACATACGTTCGTTTCGCGAACACGAGAGTACGAGACAGCTCCGTAACACAGTACAGAGGAATATAGCTGCATTAGGCACGTGGTCTGACGACCGGTCAGATCAGGATGCCTCAGGTATATCGGACATTGACCAGCGTAGGTCGCTGTCGGCGGACCAAATATTATATTACAGAAGTCACAACCGAAGTCTTGAAGAAATAACTTGATCAGCTCGTGCGCCGACTTCAAGGAGGAACAGAGGAAGCTTCAAAGCGAAATTCACAAGAAGATAGTTCGGGGTGGTCACAGGCAGACCGAGACTGGCGACAACAACGAACGTATGCCAGTTGCCATCATAAACCTAACTTATCGAGAGTAAATTGGCAAGCGGGGGTGAAGGGCGGGGCGGGGCGGGGCGGGGGGCCGCGCGGGTATCACAGGGGGCAGCACTCTCTCACGGGGCGGGCGGGGGGCTGCGCCGAGTACTGGCGAGCGACACTGACACACGTCGGTAACACTATGTCAGCTGACAGATCCGTTCAACACTTAACGTCAGCAATAGAGGACGGTGTCGCGCCGCGCGCACGGCCGAGGTCACTGACCTGCAGCACAGCTCCCACTATTCGCGCATGACTGCCTATTTCCAGCTGAATGTACCCACGCGATAGCTAGCTCCAACATATAGACTATTATATCGTACGTTATACATCTCATTATACATATAGCATTAATTTATTAATATTTTATTGACCAAGTGCCAGGCCGGCCGATGACCGAGCAAATATAACCTCTTTTACTTCAAGTCTAAATATAAACTCTGTAGATCTTAAACGCCTATGGAACTAAAATTACATTTTGTACCATAAATTGTTTAGTTTTAAAATTAAGCCACTGGACGCGGGGCGACCTCACTCGCCCGCCCCGCGCCACGCGCGCGGCCCGCGGGTGTCGCGCGGGAGTCGCGCGTGTGTCGCGCGGTAGTCGCGCGGGTGTCCCGCGGGCCGCGCGCTCGTCGAGCGGTTCGGGTCACGGAAGGTGTCCGCGCGGCTGCCCTCGCCTGGCGCCCGCACTAACAACGCAAACTATCCTAGACTTACGTTACGGCGACTACCACGCGTCGCCCCCGCTACGTATAATATGTCTATATTTTATTCGTATAGAGAATGATTTTTTTTATATAGGTATTTTTATCTTTTTTTTTTCTATATGTAACACTTTATCGGACGTCACCAAATTATGTCATCACTCTATATAGATAGAATGGTCTCCAGAGGAAAATGTACTGTAAATTAACCTACCGAGTAGGCGCCGGCCGGCTGGCGCAGCGCGGGACTATGTCTATGAAACCTTAGGGTGAACATACACTAGCGCAGTGAGACCGCACTCGCGCACTAACACAACGTGTACACTACACGAGTCCGCGAACATAACGCGAGAGTAACTACGCTCACTCAGCAGTTACGTATAGAGAACACCCACACATACATACGGCACGATGTGGTGAAGCTGTGGCGGGCGACAGTCGCGCCGCCCGCGCACATTACAGACTGAAAAATATACAATATTCTCCAAGTAATCGCTTTCAAAGATACAATATTAATTTTATAATAGATTTCGCAGTCTATTTTACAATATTTTTGCAGTCAATTAAATTTACAACTACACACATCAAAATGTCTAGGGATATTTTAATTAAACCTTTGTTTTGAGTATGCAGAACCGCTGCAGATGTGTGAGGAGAGTCTTAGGTGGATCCACGGAATATTAATTTTAGGTTTTCAAGATTTTTTATAAAAAAAATAGTTGTTTTGTTTAAGTTTTGATGTTTCAAAAATAAAGTTAAGATTGAAATATTGTCTGAGTTTTTCCTCTTCTTCTAAGTTTTTTTTTAATTTAACTTTATCTAAAAGTTTATTATCAGATTAGATAGGCTATTAAACAAGGTTTATTTTAATGTGTAGATGTCTTAACAAAAAGTTAATAGAAGTTTAGTCATTTAGGTTTAATTGAAATATCCCTAGACACTTTTGATGTGTGTATTTCACAAAATTTAAAATGTATACTTATATTCGTTTCACAAGAAATCTCATAAATTTGAAAACTGTGGGCACACTCGGGTCTAGTACATATATTGAAAGAATTAAATCAACATGTCGGTCCGGCAGTTGGTAACACTAAACATTGTGAAACAAAGCTAAGTACTATGTAGTTGGCCCGCGCCGCACGCTCGCGGACGCGCGGTCCGTACGCACGTGCGGCGGTCTGACGAGCGTGCGGCGCGCGCCACACGTACAGTCGCCGAGTAGTGTCGGCCAGTGCCACACGATCCAGTACAACGTCATCGTGCCCAGTATCAACCACTGAACTAAACTAATACACATCACACGCACACATACAAAGTTTTAAAAACAACTCCATATAAAAGAACATGTAAAAAACTAAATGACATCAGGCCACAGATACACAACGATCATTTTATTGCATTATTCACATTAGGAGATACATTGAAACGCCAACACGCGATTGTTACTAAGTCCATAATTAATCAACAAAAATAAATCCAGTATTTGATACTGAATACGTACAATAGTGTTTAAATATAAAGCTACAGCGCATGATGCGACCGCGTTGCGATTCGCCTAAAAGCTACCAATAAAGGGTGAAACCTCCGGAGTGATGTAATCATAATAAAAAATGATAATAATGAAAAAACAAAAAAAATGCATAAATACATTAGTAAAGTAAGTTAGAAGGCACCGCCGACGCCTGGTGTAGTGCTGACCTTATACTACTGCGTCCCGCGCACTCATATACATACTTACATACATATATACACACGCACGCACACACGCACACTGGACCCGACCCGACCGCGCCGCAGCTGAACGACACAGAGTGCTCAGTAAATGGAGTGCTCACACGCAACTTAAGATGACAAACTCATACAGAAGCTTCTTGGATTTAATCGGTCACGGTATTGCGCGAGTTTCTCTATTTACTCGCCATTCTGTTTAGTTGGAGCCATTACTCCAGTGTTCGCTTTGAGCGGGTCGGGTGTGTCGCAACACAGGGTGCTTACATAACCATACTTAACCTACCCATGTAAGCGGCCGCGGCACATAGGCGGGTACGTACACACGGCATACGTGTCTTTTGTTAATGGCAGTGCTAACGTAAATCATTTTGAGCGGATTTTGCCAAAAATTTTAATTTTAAAATACTTTTTAAGTTTCAATTGAATTGTACACCACTTTTACAAGTTAGATTTATTTCTTCACTTGTTAAAAAGTTATCTAAGCCTAAAATATCTCCATATTTATACTTCAGATTTCAGAATTTCTTATATGATATACGATGAGCAGAAAGTGGGAAATGGCAGAATTATCAAATTTATCATCAAACATACCAGCAAGTTACGAAACCTTACTCAAATTTATAATTTGCCAATTATTATTTTTGAAACATATCAGAAAATTTAAGTCAGATAATTTTTATCTGGAAAATAAATATGACAGTTTGCCATATTTTCTTCAGAAAAGCTGACAAACCACTATATTAATTCCTTCATAAAAATCTACAGACAACTGCAAAACCATCCTCTAGATACGAATACTCAAATTCTACCAAATAACAAGGACATGTCCGCGGCCGCATCCATCTCATACGTAATAACATTTTAAATCCGTCGGATCGTACGCCTATGAATATCACAGCAGTGCGTCATTAATCTAATGATTCGAGTACACCGGCGACACACCGGCTTATAACGAGCCCTGTAAACACCCGGTGCCTTATTGTATATCGGGAGTCTGACGCGCGCCGCCCTTCACTGCTGCCCACCAGCTCTAGTACTACATGGCGGCTTGGTACTCACTCACACGTCAGCTCTACAGCCGAGGACGGCGCGCCAGTCAGCCTCCCCGCACACACCCGTGCCTGTCGTATCTCAGTGTAAACAGACAAAAAACACTATAATTAAATAATCCATATTAAAAAAAACACATACACCTACAAACTAACTAAGTGGGCAATATAAACTTTTTATCGAAATTGTATTATGTTGTTTCAATATGACCAAGCCAGGGACGTACTCCATTTACTTTATTTTCCCTATTTACCGAATAATACCAAACATATCGACGTGTCGATATCTCCTGGCTGTTTAATATCATATAACTTAACAAAAATAATCTGACTTATTCTGGAATTACAACTCCATCTCGTTATAGTGTATCAACATTCGATCCACTTCATATTATTATACTCGATATCATTGCCGAAAACTATTTACACAATTAGACAATAAAGAGAAAAAAATAGTGATAATTTAAAAATAAAGCTAAAAGCCGTCTAAAGATTTTTTTAGAGAAATGAATATAACGCCCTCTCGGAGTAGCGGTACAAGTAATAATTTAGAGTTAAAAGGCCACGAACAAGTGTATTGTGTAAAGTAAGAGGCGTGACGCGCACGACCTCGTCCGTACGACGTAACCTATCACAATAATAATGATCAACAAGAAATAAAATTGTCAAAGTGCAAACATTATTAGTACCATGTGAGAGCGGAGCGAAGCGCTCGCGCCACGGCCGGGCTGGCCCGGGTGGGTGGTCGTAGCGCCAAATATATAACATACTACATAATAATCATATAAAATACTATATACACATAATAATAAAGCATCAGTTTCGTGGGATGTGGTACGTGCGGACAGCGGGCGGGCCGGCGACCGCGCGCTGCCCGCGCGAGCCGCGGTCGAGCGAGCTCAGTGCCGGGCGCCGGGCCGCGCCCATCAAATCCGGTTCGGCGCGCTGCCCGTGAATGTGTCCTGCAACACATCCGGGTAACCATATACACCAGGGAATATTCTAACTCAAACTGTGAAATATCAACAACATCAACATGAAAAAGCACAGACAACTCACTCGCATGACTGTGATGCAAATAACATGCAGTTAGTTAAAACGTCGGATACAACGAAAAAAAGGAGTTCTCAGGCTTGGGTCTAAGAATTCTTTCTTGATCACGTTTATTTTATCGCTGTACAACATGTCAGTTCAGGAGTAAGTGAGTTCTCAGCGCCTGGTGACTTTTATTCGCAAAGCAAAAGACAAATAACCTGAGAGTGAAAGAAGTAACAAATACATGTAATTATTCTCTTATCTTAGCAGATCATACATTTGGCAGCGATAATTTAGAGCGTAGTTTGTAAATATTGACTTCCCAAAGTTGACATAGATTTAAAACTCCCGTCGTTGCTTTGAATTACTTTTTTTTTTTAATAAAGCTTAGCACTTGATACAGTTTGAAGTAAGAGGCGATATTTATGATAAACAATTCCATCCACACAATGTTGAGACTGTGCTCTCCGGGCGCCGAGCCACCCGAGCTTGATAGTTTAAGCAAAATGTTCGCAGTATTTTTTAAAGTTTCTGAACAAAATGTGTGAATAGATAGTTTTGTGTTAGTACTCCATTTAGTAACTACTCCGTGTTACTGAGCTATAAGCGTTAAATGATCGGTATGTATAAGTTCGACAGCGGTTAAAGCCTATACCTTCGATTTTCGGAACAATACAAGTTTAGGGAATAAAACATGACAGGTCTAATAACTCAGTGATGGAATAGGGTATTACACTCTTTTTTTTTAAGTATTTCAAATAACTCCTACGGTACTAAGAAACCACCAAAAAAAATCCTAAATTTTTATTTAAGCGCTAAGTACCCTAAAAACGCTTTTAAAAATTGTATTTTCAAATTTCGCGCGGAAATTTCCAAAAACGGAAAACGCCGTGGGCGTGGTTTTGCTTTGGCGATATGACGTCCTTACGTCATGTAAATAAACAAACGCGCTGTGACACTTTACATAATTTTTATTGTTTTTATCTCAAAAATTAGTTACTGTTCGACTTACCGTTGGTGTGCGTTTCGGAATGCAAGAACACAAGTGTGAAAACATCGGAATAATTGTGAATTCTAGTGTTAACTGATTCAAATTTAAGAAAAACTTAGTTAAAAGTTGTGGGAAGAGTATTCCAACTATTACACCATAAAAACCCGTTTGTACCGTTTGTACTGTTGTTGTAAATATCACTTTGATGTAAGTACACATGTGCATTAGCCATCTAAAATATCTTTCACAACAACTTCCATGAAAAAGTATATTTTTATAATAAAGATCGTATTAGGAGGTTATAAATAAAACAAATAGTGACGTCTAGTTGACACTGTTGACAGTCGACAGCTGTCACTGTCTATGGTCTGTATTTCGGTGTGTTCAAGAACAGGTAAAAAAAACTGAAAACTTTGAATTGAATTTAAAAAAATATTTTCTAGTTTTATGAACTAAAACTAACACTGTTCGGCTGCTTTTTGCATAAGCTACCTCAATAATATATTTTTTTTATTTTTTCTCTTATACAGTGTAATACCCTATTAATTTGATAACCTGTGAAGGTTTATTGGAAATATAAATGAGTGTAGGTAAGTCGAGTTTTATTCGCCAAATTGCAGTGATTGGTACGTACTATGTTGGAGGCTCTCGGCGCGGGCTGGTCTCTGGACTCGGCCGCGCCCCCCGCGCCCCCGGCCGCGCCCCCCGCGCCTCCGGCCGCGTAGCCCGCCATGCCCGCGCCGCTAGCCCCGCCCTGCGCCGCAAACAACTTACACACTGGCCCACAACACATAACCTAACATCTACTTATATTGAGACATGACATTGCGTTCATAACTGATGTAACGCAAAAAGTATGTGGGGCCGCCATTTTGGATTTAGTTTTATTTTTATTTTGGGATCACTTTTTAATACAAATGTTTCAAAGCAACATAACAGTAGTAACCTTTTTCTACCTGAGTACTAGCTACTGTCACTACCGTCTTCTGGCATATTTATGTGCGATCTGTTGTGCTATCTCGACTAAACAGTACACTGATTAGGGTTCATAAATTCTCAGAATTAATACAGATATATCAGCAGTGGACGTTATTTAAAGTTTCAGACTCAGTAAGCTAAACATAGACGTGCCTGTCGTGCAGTTATTGTTCTGACACACGCGCGAGGTACCAGGCGCACATGGCCGGCGAGAGCGTACCTGATGCGAGTCGGCGGGCTGGTGCGCGCGGCACATCTTGTCGCAGTAGTCGGCGAGGATGTCTCGGAAGCGCGTCCAGCACTTCTCGGGGACGGTGATGGCCGTGCGGAAGTTACTTTTCACCTGCAAACGAGTTCGGTTACCACTTTATTGACCTTCACACTATAATGTTTATCAATAGTACTTGTTAATTTAGTACTAACTTCTTTTCGGCCTCCTGCTTGCTTTAGGGAAAATTAAAACTGGTTTTATTTCGTACGGCCAGCGCAGATCTGTCGAAGTGCCACGCAGTGCGGCGCTCAGTGACAAAACTACGTCAACTTCACCGTTGTGCGTCACCACGTAAGGTAAAAAAGCACACATACTTTTTTTGACGTTATTTCATTGAAGGTTAAGTTGATATTAGCTTTGGCAGTGATTCGCCAGGTCTGCGCCGGCCTTTTCTTATTTTCATTACGTTTCGAGTGTAAATGGTAATATCTTATTATCTCTGAGAGACGCAGACTTAATCAAACCAAAGCTAGTTTATATTAAATTGATGAATAAGCGTCTTTTAAAACAAATTAAGATGTCATAGTGATAAAAATGATAAAATCAAATTTTTAAATAAAAACCAAGGTAAATAATGATCTATTTAAAAATGGGACTAGAAAGTAAATGCAAAAGTTGTTTAGAACAATGTAATACTGCGGCTAGGTGGTGCCTAGCGGGCATGCTGTAACTAGTCGATGTGTTCACCTCGCTGACTTTCATGTAGATGCCGCGGTTGTTCTGGCCGATGTCGAAGTAGAAGTTCTTGTTGTCGACGCGCAGGTGGCGGCCCTCGGGCAGCTCGCCCTTGAACCTGCAACACGCCCACGGTCAGGCGTCAGCGCACACGCACGCACACACATGCACGCTACCCTCTATCCGGACCTACTCAACTAATACTGAAGCATCAAACGAGGTACACAACAACAATTACGACGCCATTCCCCAATAGTGAAAATCATACCATTCCGGTTCAAACCAAGCCTCAGCCGGGTGATCGCTAACGGCGGCAGTGGCAAGAATGAGAAAAAGAAAAGTCCCCGTTAACATTATAAAGACATCGTGCACATGTGGGAGTGGTGCAGACAACATACACGAGAGACAGTGCCAGCGGCCGCCAGCCACGGGGCAGCGGCCGGCTAGCAGCGGTAGCTAAAACTTCTTTACAAGCAACACCTCGGTAGTATATCGATACCAAAAATCGAGGTCTTATTTTGCACTATGTACTTTATAAACTTGAGTTTTTAAATTGTCTTGCTCATAAATAAGTTTAAACTACTTCGGCCTAATCCAATAGATAGATACGATAACGCTAAATAACCTTACTAGCATTTGATAGTAATATCCTCGCGATACCCCCCTGTGCGAGTGTATTAATGGCCGATGAGGAGTGTGTCATATTCCAAGTCTATAATCAGGTGTTCCAGGAACCTTAGAATTTAAACTATAGTATTTAATGGGTAATTATATAATTATTCTTGTGGAGGTCTGAGTGCCTAGTGCGAGTTTGTTTTATGTTAACGCGATCGACACGTTTATGACGTTCGGCGCTCCGATTGGCCCGCTTCAAGCTCTTAACCAATCACAGAGCTAAACTTAGTAAACGTTTCGATCGCGTTAACGTAAAACAAACTCGCACTAGGCACTCTGATAGGCAGTCGCTTCATGTAAAATACTGGTATCCAGTTTAATCCATTTAGGCTGGAAGCCGACCCCAAAACATTAAAGTTCAGAAAAAGGCCAGGGTAATGATAACATAATTATTCTGAACAGCTTCATTTAGCACAAAAAAATGTACATAGTACAGTCAACAAAGTAGTTAATTAGTTTTTTCTGTATTACAACCAAATCATACTGTTCGTTATTTGGGAGTTCTATTGTTTATCTGAATGTCTACATAAGATAACATACATAACGCAAAAAAATAGTTACAATAAAATGAGTAATCCAATAGGAAAGCTTTTCTTTATTTTTAAAGTCAGTTAAGATTTTATATTCTGCAGCCAGGCTTTATCTTCCCGAAATACCTTTCTATATAGAAAAGAACATCTCTGTTTAATGGTGTATGAAAGAGAATCAATATTTCACCGTTGTTTACATTACAAAAGTGGTTGCTCTTCACTAGCTGATCCTAAATATGAATACATACTAATATTATAAATGGGAAAGTGTGCCTGTCTGTCTGTCTGTCTGTATGTTTGTCTTTCTTTCACGGCAAAACGGAGCGACGAATTGACGTGATTTGAAGCCACGGGCAAAAGCTAGTACGATATATTTGTAAGTTTAATGGCCGGACACTCAAACGTCACTTATTTTTAAAACGCTCTCAAATCTGTTGCTGTCTTTGTCACTCTTAAGGGATGAAATAAGGACAGCAACTGATTTAACAGCGTCTTAACATTAAGTGACGTTCGAGTACTTGGCCATATGAGAACTGCACTTTTAAAATTCAATCACTGATTGATTATTTTCATCAGGGTTCTGGGAGCGTACCACAAGCCCATATAGCAGTATTACTTTGATATAACTTTCAGTGGGAAAGAGACGGCGCTAGACAACGTGTCTAACGCTGTCACTTGCACACTCCTGCAACAGGACTAAAACAATCTTACTTTAAACGTCATGGTAAGGGGGCTGAATCACCTCGCTGAAACGTTGCACCGACAGCAAATAGCAACAAGAGATAAACAAACAATAGATAGCGATAAGCAGACGGGAATAGTTCCATTAATGATTTGTAATCAGTCGCCGTGGAAGTGGGTCGCCGCGATTTAATCACACGTACGATAAACGCGCGTAAACCAATATGTATGGCCGAACATGTTGTTTATATTACACAAACAATTATTGATGTTGCAGGAAAAAAAAGGAAAACTAAATTTTTAACTGACTTCAAAAAAGGAGGAGGTTCTCAATTCGTCTGTATGTTTTTTTTTTGTATGTTTGTTACGCGATATCTCCGTCAATTGTGAACGGATTTTGATGGTTCTTTTTTGTGAGAGTCAAAATCGCTGGTGTACCATAACGAATTAAATTGTACCAATTACCAAACAAATGTACCTAAAATGTACTATTTTGTACCTAGGTCTAAAAAA